>CM055339.1:5023107-5065890 GCA_029228605.1 Salix koriyanagi
ATATTTTATGAAAGCCTCGATTAGAATGAAATTTATGAAGATAACAATCCCATTACTAACTAGTCAAAATCATGACTAGATTCTTCACTGAACTATTGACGAAAATAAATCTTTTAAATTTATAATTTAAAAGTCATTCATTTTTTTTTTTTTTTTTTATAATTTGGGTAGAACTTGCTCAGAGAATTTGGATCCAGAAGGCACAAAGGGCTAATCTTCTTCTTCTTCTTCTTCTTATGTATTTTTAAATGTTTAAACTACCAGCCGAAACCCATATGTTTTGTATCAAAACTCACTCTGTCGAAAAGAAAAGCCCAGCCCAATTAGATATATAGGTCTGCATCCCCGCTAAACAGGGTATCCTTCCCTTCACCTCAGAGGTAATGGAAAATCTTGCCTAAATATCCTTACAGTGGCTTTCAATGGCTGCTTTTCCTTATGCAAAGAATTTTACGAATACCCAGATGCAGAATTCTGGGTTTCAAGGCTCTGAAGTGAAAGCAGAGTCAGTAAAATCACAAGTGATGGCTACCCTTTTGATTAAACACCTCCCTGAAGATATCCCTTTCGACACACTTTCAAGACTTTTCTCTCATTATGGTGCTTTCTCTGTCCGTCCTTGCAATTCTGGAAGGTTATCTCAATGTAAAATTTGTAATCTTTATTTGCTGTAGTTTATGCCTTTGACTGCATTGGAAGTGGTTGGTTTAGTATTCTGTGTTTTTGTCAATTTTTATGGTTTTTCGTTAGTTTTTCTCCTCTTTTTCTTATGATTTTTTCCTTACAAGTACTTAACGTTTTTTGCTTTTGATTTATCTGTCTCTTTTGTTTGATACTCCATTGTTCTTTGCTTTGCTACTATCGACTGTTCTCTTGAGGTGATATGTTCTTTGATAATGATGGTTATGCAGATTAAAAAATTGTGCGTTTGTGGATTTCAAAAGTGAAGGATTGGCTTATCAAGCGCATCGTCAGTTAAATGGGTAATTTTTTCTGTCACCACTTAAGCTGATGGTAGTCCAATGTTGTGAAATAAGCCAATGAATTGTTCTCTTTTGTTTTTCTGGTTAGGCTGAGGTTTCTTGGTAAGGTATTATTGGTGGAGAGAGCTAGTAAGCTTAATGAGGATAGTAAATTTAAACAAAGCGAGGCTCAACAAGGAAAGGATTCTATACTACCAACATCTTTGATGAAGGATGCTTCTGTGACTAGAGATGAAGGTTCAAATTTTGGGTCCTTACCTGCTAGTGAACCAATTGCACCAAGGCTTGGTGTTGACTATCCATTTCCTCCTTACTTGGAGTATGTCTATCTTTCTGTTCTTCCTAAGGTTTCTTATTTGATTAATATTTTTATGTCAACGTTGAAAAGCAGTGCCCTCTCTGTGAATGCCATGGCCTTTCTTGTGATGGTAAACATTGATGACACTTTATTTGAGGCATAATGTTAAATTTCAGTTCAACGTGCCAGGTCATAGGAACTGGGCCTTGATAGCACTGGTTGGTCTCTAATTAAGTAAGATCGTACATTTTGGAAACTGATTATAGCATCAAGCAATCAACTATAGAGAAGCAACAAAACATCCTCGTTATCCTTTGTTATCATGGAATACTAGAATTACCTAGATTTGATCATGTCTTGTTTGCACAGGTATGCTTACCCTCTGCCAGATGGAAACATTCTGACCAACATCGTAAATGCTCTTATTGCTGTTCCTCGCTTCTATACACAGGTTATCCCCAAAATCCACATAGTTTTGGACACATTTACAAAATCATCCTCTTTGTCTCTAGTATTTACATTTTTTTTTGTGTTTTATATTCTAGTCATCTGCGAGCATAGTGGAGTAATGCTGTTAAGTGTTAACAACTTAGTTTTCTATCACAGGTGCTGCATTTGATGAACAAAATGAATATTCCAGCTCCATTTCGAATGGCCCTGCCCACTCCACCCCTACCACTTCCACCACCCTCTCCTCCACCCCCCCCTCCTTGTTTATCTGAAAATTCTCCGCTGGCAGAGCAATCTAGTAGCGAGTCAGAAATGGAGTCTTCAGATGAGGTATGTTGCTGCTATTTCTGAGTCTTGATTTATACGTCTTGTGTGTGTTCACTATACATGTAAAAAACCAAGCAGGCTTCTAATCTAAAATTAGAGCTGAACTATACTTGCTCCTCATTTGCCATTATTTAATAACAGAAGGTACATGATGTTATATTTTTTTACTTCTTTCATCAAGGAATGATGCATTTTTGGGCTTTAAATTCTGTGTTCTTAGTAGAGCAGTTCAGGATTTGTTGACTTACTGTTGTTTTCTAATTACTATTAACAATTTCAATAGTAATGCTTTGGGACTAAATGTTTGTAGGAGGTTGATGATAAAGCCCCTTATGGAGCCTCACGAGCTGTTAAACGAAGAAGAAAACACTTTAAACGGGAAGCAATTGTAGGACCTGCAGTTGATAAAGACGTGGTTCATGAGTCTGTTGGCTTGAAACCTGCCTCCTTAGTCCCAAAAGAAATTCCAATTATTAAGAAAAAGAATACTGTGCTGCAGGTCATTTTTTGCTTAATAGAAATTGTCTTTTGATTTATCTGATTACTCTTAAAGATATTCATGTTATTTTGTTGTTTCATTGCAGATTAAGATCGCACCAAAAGTAACTCATAATGAACATAAGGATGATAGCATTATGACAGAATCTGAGGAGCCAGGAACAGAGGGTTCAGACCAGAAACAGTATGCAACTGCAGAAGAAATAGAGACTAAAAGGCTCGCTCCAGAGGAAATTTTATCACTTCCAAAGTTTAAGGTGGGTCTGTAAATTTTAAGTGATTTCTGCAAGGAAACAAATATAGTTTTCCTAATTTTTTGAGTCTATCTATGTTCAATTTGAACTTTTTGTTTGTGTTTTTGGCTGAAGGTAACTTTTATGAATTGCAAAGGATATACCCAGTTGAATAAGCTGTCTTAAATTTTGCAGAACTACACAGTTGGGAATCCTGCATCTGTTCTTTACATAAAGAACCTTGACAAAGAGGTGGTTGCTGATGATTTCTTCTACATATTTGGTGAGCTGGCAAACCTTGATGATTGCTACATCCCAAAGTTTTGGTTTTTCTCTCTCTAAAATCTCACTGTATAAATTCAATGTGTTAGTACCTAAAATTCATATTGTAGGAAATTGTTCAAAATTATTTTAGTGTATGATACTGGGTGCTGAAATTTGTGCAGCTTATTCATTGTGTGCATTTTGTTACTCATATTTTCCCTTTGTTAATAAAAGAAAGTACCTGCTTACTATTTGTTCGTAATTTGATGTAGGATCACTATTTGGAAGCAATGATGCAGCTAAAAGTGGCCTCAGTGTCAAGTTGATGCAAGTGAGGTTCTTTCATAGTCTTAACTTCTGCATAAAGATCAATATGCTTGTTTAAGTTTAACCTACCAAGGAGAAACAGTTGCTCATACCAGGTTTTAGTTCATGTGATACAAATTCCATGTGGACATTAGGGAGACTTTGATCCACCTTTTATTCCACTTGGACAAATTCTATGTATATGAATACACAGTTTCATGTTGCTCCATCATTAATGTGGAATGAGAGGACTGGTGAATGGAAGATGAGAAAGCAGTATAAATTTCATGGAAGTGCAAGGAAATCCTGTCCATTAAAACTGCTAGCATAGGAAGGAGTCCAGGGCGAGATGATTTAGATCTGAGTCAAGAAATTTATAGCCTCTTGTGTCTGAGAAAGGACTTAATGACTAGACACTGTGTGTCTCATCTAATGACAACATGAATTGAGAATGTTTACAGTCAGTTGCAAGGGCGTGCTTGTTGATTTGTGGATTGGGGTGGTTCTTTCCCTTAATACATTTTTAAGAGGAATTGCAGATTGAAATATTTATGAGAAAACAGACCATTGGTTCTGGTAACTTCTGTTTCTTAAGATTGAAATTTTAAGAGGAATCTTTTCTTTCTTAACTTGAGAATGTGAAGCATGCTCTAGAGAGCATATTATGTGATCAATAGCTTAGGAGTAAGATCTAGAAGAGCGAGATCTAGATTATGGAGTGGGGGTTGAGGAAATTGAAGGGTTTTTTAGCCTGAGCTTTGTTTTTTGGATGGCTGCTTTAGATTTTACTATCATCTAGATTGATATTGCTCAGATGCTTCTTTATACCTGAGGACTTAGTGCTTGCATATTTATTTGAAGTGCTGCCAAAGAAAGAGGAGAAATTTGAGAATGGTGTTCTGCTGTTGATTCCTTGTATGAAAAATAAAATAAAATTATTGACTGATTGGTTTCTAATATCAACTATCTTAAAACTACACATCACCTCATTACCACACTACATGGAAATTTAAGCTACTCTTTTCTTTGATGATTATCTGAATCAAGGAAAAAAAATCCTTGTATAAAATCATGAGAACATGAATGAAGCTTTCTCACTGGGAGAAAAAATCATGTTTGTGAGCATGTCCATATTGCATAGGTGGTTGTCAACTCATAATCTCCTGACTGATCAACTTTGAATTATGACCTTCACTTTTAAATTTCAGGAGGGAAGAATGAGGGGTCAAGCTTTTGTAACGTTTCCATCAGTTGAACTTGCCCATCAAGCTCTGGTATGCATCTCATGAGATTATCTAAAACTTCTGTGACTCTTGAACCCTTGTTGTGCAAGTTTGTTTATTTTTTAATAGATGCCTTTCAATTGCTGCCTGTTGAGTGCATTCATAAAACCAGGGGCATTGAGCAATTTCATCTGACTTTCCCAATTGGGAGTGTCAGGTAGATGTTTATGATAACTAGAGCACACACCTTTGTATTCTTTTGTTATATATTCTGCCACAGCAATAATGATATACTGATATGTTTTTAATGTGTTTGTGGTTGCAGAATCTAGTTAATGGATATGTATTCAAAGACAAACCGATGATCATACAATTTGGTCGGAATCCTTCAGCTGCGAAGCCAAATTAGACAGATTTGTCATGAATAGGAGCTGTTTATACTTTGCCACTCATGGTTTGTGGTTTAATCACACCCTCTACATTATATTCCTAAGAAACTAAAATTAGAAGGCTTAAACTTGCAATTATAAAATATAATTGTTGCAAGGATTGTTCTGTGGGCTTGAGTATCTGGAAGATTAATTTGATGAATTGGTTCGATGATGCATGTAATGATTAATATGTGCAAGTTGCACCTCCATGACATAGACCTCAACCAACAAAATTTGGGAATATCGTATCCGTTATGATTCTTGCCATCCTGCAGGTAGGGAGTTGAAAATGTCAATATTTCCATGCATGGGGAAGATGTGCAGAGCAAGCTGCCGCTGATGAGCATTTCCAGTTGCTGCTGTCAATATCAAGCAACTCAAATTGGAAAAGAGCAGGGGGAGGTGACCAACTAATACAGAAGAAATCGCCTCTAATCTTATATACCAGCTAGAAGAAAAGGATGACCCTTTGTTTTTGGCGTGCAGAATGTCTACTACATCTGGAAGAAAATGTCAAAAGTTTAAATTCAATACTTTCTGATACGGAGCTTTCATTGTCTGCAACATTCTGGAGCATTGAGGGATGTCGAATGGTAAATGTAAAGAATTGTTTGTAAAAGAGAAATTGAACCATGCAATTGTTCAATCTCTCCTGTCCTGAATGCTCGTCCTTTATTTTAATTAAACCTTTTTTTGGCAGCGACGAAACTTTACTCTCCAAAAAATGTATTTGGTAGCTCAGATAAATGAGTAAAATTTTGGTTGTTCTATGTTTTTACTAGAAATATATGTCCTGATTTAAATTCGAGATCTATTATGTATATCACAAGTTCTCTATACTACACCATGTCCCTTGGTGATATTTATTTCAATCAAACTTAATACACTAGAACTTACATTAATTAATGCAATCGATTTTGACACCAACCCGTAGCCTTATGGTCTAGATTCTAGAGCGCTACCTATTTTAACACCAACCCACAATACTAAAGTTATTTCTTAGAAAATATTCTAAATGTATTATAGGGTCGATGTACTTTATTTTATAGCCAAAGCAAGGAGATTTTGATTTTGAAGGATCAAATTTACAAAAAAATAATAATCTCCAAGATCTAACCCAAGAAAAACAACCCTTACAAATCTTTATTTGTAGAGTAATTACTAATAGAAACCCCAATTCTAAATCTCTCATATATATATATATATATATATATATATTAAAAATGATATTTCCTCTAAAAATTCCATCTTGAGCCCGCATTACTGCTTGAAGTTCCATCCCTAACCGGCTAAACCGGAGAAAGTAAAAATGCCGCCGCAGCACCAATGAAAATAAGCATGCAAGTTGTGGAATGCTAAGGCACCTTGTAAGTATGCTTAGGTTGACAAGGCCACGCTTTGCTTACTTCACAAACAAGACGATAGCAATACCAGCAAAAGAATCTATTTTTCTCCAAATTTCACGAAGGTTGTTCACAACAATCAAACAAGAAGAACAAAAACTAAACCACTTGCTCTCTCTATTACTCAAGAACCCAACAAAAACCCACCTCCCAACCCTACAAGTCCACTCACTATTACTAACCACTGGCTTGTTAAACAGTTCAATTCTACTCTTCAACACTCTACTCAGACTCTATTCTTTTGGTGATCAGCCCCATCTTGCTTTCTTGCTCTACAAACAGCTGCTTCAAGTTTACTTTCACTTCTCTTCATTGCCTCCTTCATTTGATAGCTTTACCTACTTTTTCCTCATAAATACTAGCACAAACTCTTTTTGTCCATTTATAGGGACTCAGTTTCATAGTCTTACATTCAAAGTGGGTTTTCAATATCATGTTTATGTACAAACTGCCCTTTTGAATATGTACTTAACTAGTGGGGTTGTACGTGATGCTATGATTCTGTTTGATGAAATGCCTGAGAGAAATGTGGTTACTTGGAATGTGATGATTACTGGGCTGGTTAAATGGGGTGAACTTGAATTTGCAAGTTCTCTCTTTGATGAGATGCCTGAAAAGAATGTTGTCTCATGGACTGGAATAATTGATGGTTATATCAGAAACAACAAGTACAGAGAGGGTTTATCTTTGTTTCAAAGAATGGTTGTGTGTGAGGGTATAAAGCCTACTGAAATAAGTATTCTTGCAGTTTTACCGGCTATTTCTAATATGGGGGAGTTAAAATTTTGCAGCTTGATCCATGGTTATGCCGAGAAAAGAGGATTTAATGCTTTCGATATACGTGTCGCTAATTCGATTATTGATTGTTATTCAAAATGTGGTTGCATAGCGAGTGCCTTGAAATTTTTTGAGGATATTTCGGTGGAGAGGAAGAATTTGGTATCATGGACATCAATCATCTCCGGGTTTGCAATGCATGGGATGTGGAAGGAAGCGGTGGAATATTTTGAAAGGATGGAGAAAGCAGGTTTGAAGCCAAATAGAGTGACATTCTTGAGTGTTTTGAATGCTTGTAGCCATGGCGGATTGGTTGATGAGGGGCTTAGGTGTTTTTACGAGATGGTGAATGAGCATGGAATTTTGCCTGATATTAAGCATTATGGGTGTGTAGTGGACATGTTGGGGAGGACAGGGAGGCTAGAAGAAGCAGAGAAGATGGCTTTAGAGATTCCTAGTGAGATTGTTAATGTTGTGATTTGGAGGACCCTGTTGGGTGCATGTAGCTTTCATGGTAATGTTGAGATTGGTGAGAGGGTTACAAGGAAGATAATGGAGATGGAGAGAGGATATGGAGGTGACTATGTGCTTATGTATAACATCTTTGCTGGTGCTGGACGGTATGAGGATGCTGAGAGGTTGAGAAAACTGATGAACAAGAGAAATGCCTTTAAACTTCCTGGCAATAGTTTGGTGTGAATGATCAGATAGCCAGGTGGAGCTAGAGTCTAGTGACAGTGTTGGCTTACATGTATTGATGCCAAGGAAACTTCTAACAGCTCACAAGTGTTTTAACAGGCCAAACTGATATCTTTACATATATATTTTTTAACATCTCTCAGAAGCCTAATTCTTGCTGTTTGATGCTTGTTCAGTGATATGTTTTCAAAATGATTCCATAAAATGGGGATGACATACATGAACAAGCAGGAAACAGATGCCTGATCATGATGAGCGGCTCAAGGTATTTCAGAAATGAGCTTTTTCTTGATCAAAAGTATAAATTAAAGGAGTCGGGAAGCAAATCTTTCTCATCATGCTTATTCATACTTCGTGAGGGTGAGGATTTGAGAGATATTGAACGTAATTGAAATCAGAAAAGTGTTCACAAGACAATAGTATTTGAAGCTCTCTCAAATAGAAGATGCTTCTCTTGTGATTTTCCGTTGCATTGGCAATAAAGATGTTGATATAGTCATCCCTGAGGTAAAAGTCATGTAATATTGACTTCCTACTACTGTATCCAAACAGCTCTTTTATGGGAAAATAATTTCTGAGTTTTACTTTGTTGCCCAGAACTGTACTAAAGATACTTCAATCAATTGCATTTTGCATATATGACATTGAATAGCATAGTTATTTGTTTGCCACCCAACATTCCATGTGCTCAAAAGATTTGTTCTGAACTTCTGGAGCCAGGAGTAAAATGAACTACACAGAGTATATCATAACTAGCCGCTTACCAGTGTTTTGTCTTTATCGTTGCCGGAATCATATTTTTTTCAGTACAAAAAAATATTAAATGTATGAACTTTTTTATTATAATATAAATTTGAGCAAAATAATAAATTTGTGCAGAATTCCTGTGAAGTGCAAGTTTTTCATAAAATATATGAATTTTAAATCGATATAAATTTATCTATTTAATAGGTTTCAACAAAATCAACAACATAAAATTATCATTACCATTAAAAAAGCAAGAATATTTCAATATCTAAATTATTGAATTCAATGTATTAGGATTAGTTCATTTTATAATCCAAATTAAATTAAACACGTCAAACAAAATATAAATTATAACAAACACCTGTAATAATCAAATAATAAAAATAAGTAATTAATTTTCTATCTACAAAAAGAAGAAAAATCATTGAAAATTCATCCCTACGTTATCTTCATTATCATGATTATAACAGTTAAAATTTTATCAACATTTTTTTCCAAACAATTAAAATCATTAAATTGCCCTAAAGAATAATAAAGAAAACATTTTTACAAAAAAACAATTAAAAAAATAATCACTAAAATTATCATTATTATTGCGCAAAAAAGAAAATCATAAAATCATCTAACCCGAAGAACAATTAAAAATAACAGAATTTAAAAAAAAAAGGAAAAAAGGAGAAATATTATTTTTAAAATGATCACTAATATAAATTAAAATTTTAGGATTGAGCCAAATAAAAATAAAACCACAATAAAAATAAAACGACCAAAAAAAAAAAATTAAACTAAACGCATAGGTGCATAAATACGGGTAAAAAATAAACATTGTCAAAGAAAGACTGAAAAAACAAAAGGAATTAACATCAAATAAAAAATTCAAACAATAAGAGCTAAAATGAAAAATAAAATATATAAATAATTTCAATTGAAGGATAAATTGAAACAATTAAAAACCTTGGGACAAAAAACATTAAAGTAACCAAAAATAAATCAAAAATCAAAACAAAAAGGACTGAAAAGAAACCAACATATATAATCAGTTTCAAGTGAAGGGCACAGTGAAAAGAAATCAAAATTTTCATTGAAGAAATCAAGAATAAAACCGAAATAAAAAAAAAAAACAGGGACTAAACTAAAACCATCAGAAACATGAAGGACTTCACTATAATTTCCAAAGGCAAGAGAGAGGAAAGGGAGAAAAAACTAAAAATCATTCATCGATGATTCACCGACCATCAGAAACCGGCATGTGCCACACCGGGAGACAAATGACATGGCATCAAACCAAGTGACACGGCAGATGGTCAGTTTCCACCTCGAAGAAATGTTGCATGCTCGCCTAAAAGGTGCGTGTGTTTGAAATATTGTTGGCGCGTCCACACAACGCGCCTGCAGTGTTTCAAAAAAAGAAATAATAAAAAATAGTAAATTATCTATATACCCCTGGACCTAGTCATGACAACAAAAAAACCGGGGGTGAGAGTACCACAATACCCCCGGCTCTAGCTCTTCTTCTTTATCTTTTTCAGGAGTTATTTTCGTAGTTTTACTGTGCATAAAATTGTAAAAAACCAAAAATATCCCCCACTGTTTCTCGTTCTTTTGTCAGCACCCGGGGGTAAAGTAGTAGTTTTACTATGCAAAGAATTCAAAAATACCATTCATGTCCCCTAGAACTGTCTAAAATGACCCCGATTCTGGGGGTTAAATTTTTCGGCTCTAAGATAAAACGATAATTTTACTATCATAATTCACAGTAATTTATTTCTATGTGTACAATAAAAAGTAAAAGGGACACACTTTTTATATTTTAGTTAATCTGAGAGTTAACAAACAAGATCTTAAATCACTATATAGGATGGAAAAAAAAAAATTGAAGTACTTTCCTTTTAATAGCATAATTTGACTTAATTTTACATTTCCAATGATATCGCGATTTGAACACATGGTACCGAAATGTTGCTATGATGGTGCTATTTGCTTCATGCATGCTTGAGCATTCTTAAAATCATTCTTTTGCTCTTAATAACCTAAACAAACATCATGTTAAGATGCCTCTATACATTTGGTGTGCGTTTTCTTATTTCTGACTTGCCTTAGATTTCATGGCCGGCAAGAGAAAATTTATTTCCTAATAGTAGATTTTTGAAGTCTCGACTATATTAGTTCAATCAAAATATTGGAATTGGCATATATAACCGTGCTCCATTTTCTCCCTCAAATTGTTTAGTAACTAGGATTTAGAGTGCTTGGTGAGAGGCAACTAGGGTGGCTTGAGAATATTTAGAGTGGATAAACATATTGTTTTATTTTAACAACACAATGTTACAAGAGCTTGAATAATTTGTCGAAACTGTTAGAATTCTAGTGAGATTAGCTTTGTTTTAGCTGTAGGATTCTAAAGAGATTAGCTCTTTTTTAGCTATAGAGTTCTAAATAGTTTTTATGATTATCTCTAATAGGATTTATCATAAATCCTATCCTTATCCTATAATCTCTCAAATTGTGAGAGTTTTATGGCTTTAGTTCATTATAATTGTAAGCCTATATAAAGGCAATTTGAATTTAATAAAAGCATGTGATTTGTTTCAAGTTTCAGTTTTTTGAGTGTTCTTCAGAATTCTGCCAATTTTTATTTTTTGTTCTTTAAATTCCAGATTTCCAGATTTCAATCTTAACAGTACATGTTTAGAACACTTACTGTTTAGATCAAAGATTTCCAACAAAAACTCTTTCTCTTTAATGTTTCTTTGTACCGTCTCTCACACTAATTCACTTTTAACTAAGCTTTTTATTTATATATAAAATAAAAACTTGAAAAAATAGATTTTTAAGTGTGAATATAAATAATAGATGCATGTGAAAGTGGCTTGCAGTTGCAGTCGGTAACACTTTAGTTGATGGTCGTAGTTGATGGTTGCCTATGATTGCCTTTATTGACTTTTGCAAATTATGGTATATAAATTTTCATTAATCCTCTAGTTTTAATATTATAGTCTTTTTTTTAATTAAATGGTAAATGGATTTAGTTTCAGTGTGAAAAAATAATCCTAAAATATTCACTACCTTAAAAAAAATACTAAGAGGTTGGAGGCGGTATTCCTCCTACAGGACAGCTCATGTAGACTCGGTCAACAAGTGATATTATCTTGGCTTTAATCCCATCAAAACCATCGACAAAAACATGAGTAAGACATACACAAAACATCTTAATATGAACACAAACAACACTTCTTCAAATGCGCGTATATTTAACTTGTAATGAATGTTTTCACTCACAAATATCGAAAGGATCACCATTTTCTGGCCATTTTCCACACCATTCATCAAATTATTTTAACCTTTTGGTGCCTAGTACGTGTAACCCTAAGTTGTTTGCAGTGCCGGCCGCTGCCGGTGGTGTTATTTCGAGATTTTCTGTGCATTTCATAAAAAAAGTCAGCTATAAATATGATCCCATGTTTCCCTTACCAAACCCACATTGGAGTTGACATTAGAAATCAAGCACTGTATCTTAACATTTGAAGTATATAGCGTATCTCCAATGGCTTCTACTCAGTTTATTGCCTTCTCCGTCGTCACAATTATTCTTCCCACGCTCACCATGGCAGCCGAACATATTGTTGGTGATGACAAAGGGTGGACTGCTAATTTTTACAACACAACTTGGGCTAGTGGCAAAGTATTTCGTGTTGGGGACACACTAGGTAATCTTTGTTATTATCCATATCAATTTAGTTTTAATTTTGTCACAATATATATATATATATATATATATATATATATATATATATATATAGATTACCTAGTGTGTCCCCAACACGAAATACTTTGCTTTGTTATTATCCATATCAATTTAGTTTTAATTTTGTATATATATATATATATATATTACGAAGTATATTTATTTTCATTGTTTTTTTAAAGTTTGCTAGCTCTTTAAAGGGAAAAAAAAACGGGGGGTTTTGATGCAAGCTATTGATCTCTTGTTTGCAGTGTTCAAGTACCAGCCACCTCACAATCTCTACACAAGGTGGATGGAAACGGCTTTAAGAACTGTGTAGCCTCCGGTGAAGCTCGTACCAGTGGAAATTGTTGAAATTTCTGGACTCCAAGACTGCTGAAGGTAGAAGAGTAAAGGCTCAAGTCCACGACATCTAAGGGATGAAGATTGAGGAGATCACAACAAGGTGTTAGAGTTAGATTAGAATCTATCTAGCATGTTTTTTTTTCCTAAATAAGATCAAATGTTTGATCAAGTGTTTTAGTCTAAATACAATTTCAATTCTAGTTTAGAAGTAAGAAACATAAGAAGTTGTAAACACATTAGAACTCTTATGTAATCCTACAAGTTTTTCATTTTAAATAAAGAAAAAGGGATGACAATAACCTTACCTTGATTCTGCCTCTTATAGCTGAAAGTGTGTTCATCAATGTTCTTCAGTTTTGTGCGAAATTACAGAATTTAATTTGCACAGTAGCTGTTCTTGATTCAATAAAACAGCAGTGTTGACTTTTTCGAGATTTTCAAATCCAACAGAAATGACATAATAAAACTTAACAGCACAGGGAAGAAATGGTACGTTTATGGGTTTGGCAAACATTGCTCTGAGCTTGGGCAGAAGCTAGTAATCAACGTGGAAGCTGAAGCTCCAGCACCTACTCCAATACCTAATGCTGCTAATGGATTTGCTGCATCCGGCTATCAGATTATTGTGGCTTCGGTCGCAGGAATGATCATGATATAGTTTCTCTGTTCCTGCTCAAAAAATAATTAAAAAGTCAAAAATACTTGGACTGGTTATTCAATTATGGCTAATGCCTAAAAGAAACTGATTGGTTAATGCCTAAAAGCAGAAAATATATATGAAGCACAACAAAGGACCGGATTTATTAGTATTTTTGTTTTGAAAAGAAGTTGATTTTATTTAATTTCTAAGAGATTGTTCATCTGTACACACTTTGATCTAGAATTTCTATTCTAAGCAATCCAGTAATATGGCCGAAATGAATCCCCCCAACTGAACATTACTGATAACCCTAAAGATGTACAAGAAACTGATTGGTTAATCTTCAAACCCTCTTCAAAGATGTGTTCTTGGCGTGCCCATCTTCCATTGATCTAGAAGTACTCCTTGACAATCCTCAAGAATTGATAAAAAAAAGCAGTTGAGTGAGGGATCCGAATTGCCCCTTCAATCTTGCCGTCAAGATCTTGATTCTGCGATCGCCTAAGCAGTTCTTGGAAAACTGGATTGGAGAGGTATTTCACTGGAACCTCGCATCGTTTACCTTCTTCCCCCACGTACATGGCTACATACCCCCTTCGCGTTTTCGCACTCCCAGGCACTGCAAACGACCCTTTGAAATCCTTCTCGAAGAACTTGCTGACGAGAGAACTTAATCTTTCTTGCATGGTTCTTGATGAACACATGACTGGCACTGGTTTTGAATCTCCAGTGGATGCTTTGCGGGAACAGTCTTTTCTAGGTAGCAAAGAAGATGATCAACGACAGAAAGAAGCGTGCAGCAAGCAATCGATAATAGAACAACTACATGTGGAATCCAGATAATAAATAGAATCCTTTCGAACAACGGCTCCGAAATGAGGAAATCAATATGTGAGGGACACGAAAGCTATAAACACCCCAAATCATGTGGATCTTCTGCACGTGGCAAAGAGGAGTGCACAAATGGAACCTGGAATCCTGCACTTTTTCATCCCAAAACCACCAACTAGTAAAAACATTTAAAATGTATGTAGACTATGCTGAAATAATGCCAAGTTTAAATAAGATTTTTCAGACACTCGTTCTTTGCCATTCACACTCCGACAAGATCATTGTGAGTACAACTTACGTGGGAAAAAATATAAACTGAAAAGAGTAAATTTCAAGATAGAAACTACATGGTGAATTTGTTTATTACCAGAAAACTAGCTAATTTATACGGACATACTGGCAAAGTTTTTTTTATCGTGATTTGATTGATAATATTACTAACGAACTGTTATCGTCATCGTTTTTATCGAAATTTACATATAGGTATTTCTATCGGTTTTTTATAGACATTATTACCAATGAAATGGTTTTTTTTGGTAAATATCGGTATTAAAAGATTCAAAAACCTATAATGTATGATGACATAATATTAGTTCTGGCAGAATTACCATCAAATATATTTTGTCAATAATTCTATTGGTAAATACCGGTGAATTTGATGGTGAAAGTATAGTGAGATACAAAAATCTATGAAGTAAAATTACATGACAATTTTACAAATAGAATTATCAATGGATTTACCAACATATATATGTTAATGATAAATTCATTTGTAATTTTAATTTATTACCTAACCATCGACTCTTCTCTCCCCCTCCCCCTTTTCTCCTTCTTTCTTCTGCATTTATTCCTCTCTAACCCCCAACCACTATCTCCCCCAAAGTTTATCAAAATTCAATCTCTCACAACAAATCCAACAACCACAAGTATAAATTTATATGCATTTGTATTCTAATTTTGATTTTGTTTTAGGATCCTCTAAATAAGCAAATCTATCATATTTTTTTGAAATTTAATTTTAATGTGCATATTTTTTAAGTATAATGATTTTGTTTGGGTATTGGTTGTTTCTTTTGTAGTTTTTTTATAATATAAATTTATTGTATGGATATATGATGTGTACATGTTAGGGTTTGTTTTAGATTTTATAAAATTATATTTGTTTAGTTAATTTATTTAATTAATACATGATTATTATATATAAGTTTGATATAAGTAATAAGGGATCGTTCATTAATGTATCGTGAATCACCCAAAGATGGCGTTGGATGGATTATTGCAATGTGGTTTAAGGTTTTATTAATTACACAATATCTAATCTAAAAAACAATAGTAGAGGTGGTATTAAATGTCCATATAAAAGGTGTAAAAATAAAAAAATTATCTATCTAAATGTTATCACGATGCATCTTCTACAAAAAAAGGCTCAAGATATAATATTTGTGTTGGCATGCACACGAAGAAGAATTTGTTCCTTACAAGATCATGGTAGAAAGGATAGTTGGTTCAACTTCTAGTTCCAGGAATATGCATAAAGTTGTAGAAGTCAATAACAATCCTTATAAGAATATGGTTATGGATGCTGTCGCACCCCTCGCGAGAGCGCGGCGTCGTGACGACACTCCCCGTGGGCGAGGATTTCACTGTCTGGGGATTATCTTTATTTTCGTGAAAAAGGGAGTCGCCACCTAGTATTATGGTTACTAGGAAACCTAAACTGGTCTTTCAGAGATTTTAGGATAAGGGACTGGTTGCGTAAAGGGAAGGTCTTAGCACCCCTAGTACGCCCTACCTAAGGTAAGTTGCTTGATGTTTTTGTTTGCTTATGATTTGTTATGATTTTAATCTTTCAAAGCATATGTTGGTTAAGTGATGAATGTATTACCCCGATAAATATTTTGGATATTAACCTTTTAGGATTTATTTATCCAAACACCGAACAGTGAATAATAGCATACTATCCCCGCCGAATATTTTGGATATTGACCCCTTAAGATTTATTTATCCAAACACCAAACAGTGAATAATAGCATATCATTCCCGCCGAATATTTTGGATATTAACCCCTTAGGATTTATTTACCCAAACACCAACAGTGAATAATAGCATATCATTCCCTTAGGATTTATTTACCCAAACACCAACAGTGAATAATAGCATATCATTCCCGCCGAATATTTTGGATATTAACCACTTAGGATTTATTTATCCAAACAGCGACAGTGAATAATAGCATATCATTCCCGCCGAATATTTTAGATATTAACCCCTTATAATTTATTTATCCAAACACCGACATTGAATAATAGCATATCATTCCCGCCGAATATTTTGGATATTAACCCCTTAGGATTTATTTATCCAAACTCCGACAATGAATAATAGCATATCATTCCCACCGAATATTTTGGATATTAACCCCTTAGGATTTATTTATTCAAATACCGACAATGAATAATAAATTCCCAAAAATAAGATTTTTATATTTTTTGAAATATTGGCCAATACCCTTTGGATTTTACAAACATGTTGTAAAATCTCAAGATGCAAGAAATAATATTTTTTTTTGCGATATGAATGCTAAAACACTTTTTTTTTTCAAACTCACAGATAATATATATTTTTGAAAGAAAATGAATTTTTAAAATATGTTAGTGTATTGGCCGTATGCATAAAAAACAGATTTTTATTTTTTCTAAGAATATATTTTTTATTTGCAATTTTGTATTCTGTATTTTTTTATATTTTTCTTTATTTTTTATTTGTTCTCTTTTTCGGTGGTCTACCTGTCAGCCCACCTAAATTCAGACTGGGCTTCCAGCCCACCTTGTCTCCAGGCTGGGCTGCTAGCCCAAATTGCTGGCAGCCAAGACCCATCTGGGCTGGGCTTCCAGCCCAGATTAATCAGGGCCCGGCCGGGCTGTGAGTCAATTTACACCCTGCGCATGCAAGAAGATGATATACAGTAGAAATGGAAGATTTTCGAGTGTGATGAATGACGTACCTGTTAGTACCGTTGGATAGAGAAGGTTGAGGTGGTTCTTCCTGTCGTGGTGGCGTCGGAAATGGTGGCATGTGGTGGCCGGAGTGACGTCGGAAAGTGGCGGGTTGACGTCGCTGGTGCGTGGCTACTGCTTCGCCGTTCGTGGTTACTAGGCTGCTGGCGTGGAGGTGGAGATGATGGTGATGACAAGGTGGTGCTGGGGGGTATGAGCTGGTGCTATCATTGCTGACCGAGAGGGAGAGAGAAAGAACGATGGCTGCAGATTTTTAGAGAGAGAGAGAGAGTGAGCTGAACGAGAGAGACAAAGGGGAGAGATACAGTAGCTGTAGCAGCTGCTGTTGCTGTGCAGGATGCCAGAGAGGTAAGGGAGAGTGGTCGTGGCTGGTGGCCGGTGGCTGTGCTGCTAGAGTGATTTTTGGTCTGCAAATTTTTGCTGTGTATTCGTCTTCTACAAATTTTTCAACCTCCTCTGCTCTTTTACTTCTCCTCTCTGCTCCGATACTCTGCTCTTTTTTTTTTTACGTGAATCTCACTCTCAGCCTTTCCCAAATTTTCCCTTCTCCATGCTCGCTTTCTCCTCTCTTTCTTACCTCAACTTCCTCCTTTTTCTCTGCATGCATGGCATGCCTTTTATAGGCCGGAGGCAACCCTTCGGCTACCCCTGGCATGCGCCGATGGGTTGCCACAGCCTGAAATTGCAGCGGCGTGCTCTGCACTGTTCAGGTGACTGAACAGTGCAGCCACGCTTGCAATTTTCGAAAGATTCAAGAGGGTGAAAGTGCGATTTGGTCGCTCAATATGTAATTGTCTTAATTGCATCCCTAATTAGATTTAAACTTGTGAATTTTGTGCAATTGCATCCATGTTAAAATCTCGAGAGTAACCTTAGCTTTACGCGCCTTTTTTATTTTGGTCTTTAATTTCTGATTTGCGGGATTTAAACCCTAATTAACCATTAGACTCTCAATTCATTCAATTTGGCCCCCGATTTCGCATAATTGGCTTGGAAAAATTCAAATTGGTCTCTGAAAATTTCAATCTCATCAATTGAATCCGAATTAAATTTGAGAACTTGATTTCTCATCGATTAAGCCCTTAATAAAATTAATTTGGCCAATTTAAAGTATAATTAAGTCATCGTGCTTAATTAAATCCTTCAATTGGACTATAAATGAATTCTCAAACATAATTGCACTTTTAAATTAGCCACCGATTAAATCAAATTGACCCATAAAAATATAATTATATCTTTCGACTTAATTTTCTACACAGATTTATCCGATAATAAATTACATTAGTCGCGAATCTGTGATTTCCTTCATTTTGGGCACGAAAAAAAAGTAGGATCGAACTCTCGAAAACATCCAAAATTTCACCTTGATTTTCCTACTGACACCAGCCCCTTTTATGTTATTATTTTTTTTTTCGGGTAGTTTTGGGGAATGACCCAAATTCAGGTTATGACAGATGCGATGAGAATGAATTAGAGTGGTGCTAGTGAACATTCAATTATAAACGAAGAACATAATTCAGACGTGACCAGGTTTTAAAAAAAAAAAGACTGTGATGAAACATTATAGGATGGTTACAGAATCACAGTAAATTATTGGTCATAGCACAAATATTTACCATCAAGTCAAATTACAGGTTGAATAAGATCAATCATGATAGAATTGTTGAATGAGCGAGAAACATTTTTTATCCAACTGTTAAATCGTGCTCAAATTTTTCCATGAGTTCTTAGATGTTGTTTTCCTATATTTGAATATTTATATTTTCAAAATCTTTTCCTGAGGTCTCAACTTTGGCAATTTCTGTGATTTTTTTATTGGCTTTGGATTTCATGTCTTTTCATAATTGTAAATCTGAAATTCTTATTTTTGATTCCTTGTTTGAGTGGGTTTTTGACTAATATAAAACCTTTTAAATATTATAAGAAAGCAAACATTATCACTGAGATTCTAGAGAAAATAAACCTATGAATTTGATGTTCACTTTTGCTGCCTTTTCACCCATTAAAATCATGTCTTCTTTGTTGTTCAAGTATGCCATCAAAAAATTATCATGAGTTTGACGAGGCATGTTAACAATATAATCAAGATAAATATTCTTAATCATTTTCTTTCTGATAAAAAAAATAAAGGAATTGAACAAATGTAGGTAATTATAAATTTATTTATACCATCTAATCATCTAATTAAAGGAGATCATAAAATATTTTATATAATTTGTTTTATTTTATTTTCTTATATGTCCTGTTGCATGAGTACATAAACTCTTAGTAAGTTGAATTTAATATATATACAATTAGCCTTCACCATGCGCGGCCACAATGATGGTACGCATAAGCTCCAGAAGCCACCATCACAGCAAGCACTCCTGCAACTTGTAGAGCCAACTTGGTAATTACCTCTGGTCTCGAACTTGAACTCTGTATGTCTAACAAGTAGCTTGATGGCATACTTGAACTTGCTGTGTAGCTTTCAGTGCTTCCTGGTTTTGTAGGAAATGCAGAAGTTTGCTTGGGCAGTCTTATTTGAAGAACACCACCACCTAACATAGCCCGAATTTCCTCCGTCTTACAGCTCTTAGGGATCTTGATTTGCTTACGAAAGCGGCTCCGGCGAGTGCCATCTAGAGGCCGCTCTCCGGTAATTGTCACAACACCAGGTTTCTCTACAAGGATCCTCAGGTGTTGTTTTTTGAATTCTATACAGGGAAGAATAAGAAAATTGTGAGACAATTTGATTAGTTTCTTTTTATTGTTTTATTTATGATAAATTGGAGGATAAACGAAATGAAGTAAGTGTTAAGAAATCATCCCATCTAAAAGTTTAAGTTGTTAGGTGAATTAGTCTCGAAATATGATTTATATTATTATCTAACACATTCCCTCAAGTGAAAGCCTTTTGAGCTTAAAACTTGTACAGACTCACATTATCTTGTACTTGATTTTTATTAAATAGAATAAGAATGGTGAGATTTGAACTCGTGACCGCTTGGTCAACAAGGCTCAGATACCATATTAAAGAACCAACTCACCTAAAAGGTTATGCTGCTAGGTGAGGCTCCAAAATATGATTTATATTATTTTTTAACAGTAAGTACATACCTTGTAGATAGATCTCAAGTGTCTCATGTTCCTCCCTTTTCCACTGGCAAAAGGGCTCGAAATCATCATAATACAGCCTGCAGGTTTCCTCAATCTGGGTTTCCATTCGAAGCCTTGTTTGGTTTTCTCAAAGGCTATTGTTATTGAATAAAGGAGATTGAAGATGATGTGAATGCTTAATTATATATATATATATATATATAGACATTGTTTTTGACACACGTACATGTGAGAGACAAATTAGAGGTTACTTGTGGGTTTCATTTTGAAAAAGAATCGATTCATTTTTCAGAATCCAAGGAAGTCATTTTCTTGAATTTATCTTGGGGTATACCTTCCCCTGTATTTCACTCTTCCTAGCTTCACTGCCTTCTGTCCCTTCATAAGATTCGTGTTAGCTCACCGTACGTGAACAGATTTCTGAGGCTTAAGTGGAATTAATTTAGAAGATTAATTTTAATTTCTTCACTACATTAACAACAATCATCACATAATTGATTGTTCAAACCATGAGATTTTCATCGGAAGAAGTCTTCATTTCCTTGGCATAAAAAGGAAACAAGAAACAAATGAAAGCCTTTAAAATCTGTCATCATTGTAGTTATTTTCAGTTGGTTTGCTTGTCATCATTAATGAAAATTTGGAGGACATGCATCGAGAATCCCACTGAGATCAAAGGGTAATTCACAGGTGAGGTAACCAAGTAATTTTATCGAAGACTAATTAATTGTAAGAAAAAGAATCGGTGTGATTCATGAATAAGAAGAAAACTGTATTTATATGATGTACAATATGGTTTTGGCAATTTAATTTAAGTTGTTTCTTAAGTTTTAACTTTAATAAAAGTCATGCGTAAGCATGGTAAGAGTGTCATTCATGAATAAGAAGAGAACTAATGCTATGTACAATATGATTTTTGCAATTTAATTTCAGTTATTTTTTAGCATTTGACTTTAATAAGAGTCATAATAGTAAGAAATAACTTTTGAATTTTTGTTATACAATATAATTTTATTTATTTATTTATGAACTATAATTTATACTAAATTATTTTATTTTTAAAAAATTCTATTTTGAATCATGTTTTTAACTTTAAATCATTTTAACTCATTTTTATCATGGGTTATTTATAAAAAAAAATATTTTTAAAGTTATAATTCAGAAATTATTTAAAATGGACTCTTAAGTCCACATCTAAATAGGCACTTATAATGCATGGAAATGCCATGGTACAGAAACTGAATCAATTAAATTTGAATAGAAGAAAAAATCAGAAAAGAAAAGGGTTCGAACCAGGGTTGTTAATACCGTTCCGTTCCGGCCTGAATGTTCCGTGCTGTTGAAAAACCGAGATAAAACGGTGTCGTTTTTGTCTCGGTTTTAATTCCAGCCCGTTCCAGAAATATCGGTCAAATTCCGGCCGGAACGTCTCGGTACCGTTCCGGGTGTGCCGTTCCGACCTTAAAATCCTTCTTATTTTGATTAACTTGTGATTGTGTTTCTAATTTTGAGATTATGTTTGTTTGATTTTGTGTTTATATTGTATAATTTAAAGTTAATTTATCTTGAATTTTAATTATGCTTGTTAAATTAATATTTTAATATTTTTCATATATATATATATAATTATATATGAACAGTACAACCCCGAAACGGTACGTCGAAATTCTCCGAAACCAAAACGTTCCGTACCAATAAAAAAACAAGAACAACAACCGGAACAGTATATATTGACAATCTTGGTTCGAACAACACAAATTATTGATGACTCATTATATAACTCATAAGTTTATTATTTATTTATTTATTGCAATGAAAATCACAGTGTCAGTCCCTTTAATCCTTGTAAATATGCTTAGGTTGACAAGGCCACGCTTTGTTTACTTCACAAACAAGACGATAGCAATAACAACAAAAGAATCTATTTTTCTCCAAATTTCACGAAGGTTGTTCACAACAATCAAACAAGAAGAACAAAAACTAAACCACTTGCTCTCTCTATTACTCAAGAACCCATCAAAAACCCACCAACCAACCCTACAAGTCCACTCACTATTACTAACCACTGGCTTGTTAAACAGTTCAATTCTACTCTTCAACACTCTACTCAGACTCTATTCTTTTGGTGATCAGCCCCGTCTTGCTTTCTTGCTCTACAAACAGCTGCTTCAAGTTTACTTTCACTTCTCTTCATTGCCTCCTCCTTCATTTGATAGCTTTACCCGACTTTTTCCTCATAAATACTAGAACTAACTCTTTTTGTCCATTTACAGGGACTCAGTTTCATAGTCTTACATTCAAAGTGGGTTTTCAATATCATGTTTATGTACAAACTGCCCTTCTGAATATGTACTTAACTAGTGGGGTTTTACGTGATGCTATGATTCTGTTTGATGAAATGCCTGAGAGAAATGTGGTTACTTGGAATGTGATGATTACTGGGCTAGTTAAATGGGGTGAACTTGAATTTGCAAGTTCTCTCTTTGATGAGATGCTTGAAAAGAATGTTGTCTCATGGACTGGAATAATTGATGGGTATATAAGAAACAACAAGTACAGAGAGGGTTTATCTTTGTTTCAAAGAATGGTTATGTGTGAGGGTATAAAGCCTATTGAAATAACTATTCTTGCAATTTTACCGACTATTTCTAATATGGGGGAGTTAAAATTTTGCAGCTTGATCCATGGTTACGCAGAGAAAAGAGGATTTAATGCTTTCGATATACGTGTCGCTAATTTGATTATAAATTGTTATTCAAAATGTGGTTGCATAGCGAGTGCCTTGAAATTTTTTGAGGATATTTCGGTGGAGAGGAAGAATTTGGTATCATGGACATCAATCATCTCCGGGTTTGCAATGCATGGGATGTGGAAGGAAGCGGTGGAATATTTTGAAAGGATGGAGAAAGCAGGTTTGAAGCCAAATAGAGTGACATTCTTGAGTGTTTTGAATGCTTGTAGCCATGGCGGATTGGTTAATGAGGGGCTTAGGTGTTTTTACGAGATGGTGAATGAGCATGGAATTTTGACTGATATTAAGCATTATAGGTGTGTAGTGGACATGTTGGGGAGGACAAGGAGGCTAGAAGAATCAGAGAAGATGGCTTTAGAGATTCCTAGTGAGATTGTTAATGTTGTGATTTGGAGGACCCTGTTGGGTGCATGTAGATTTCATGGTAATGTTGAGATGGGTGAGAGGGTGTTATGGTCCCAGGTTTGTGATCTAGTTACAAGGCGATTTACTGTAAAATCTATTGACAAAGAATGGTGTTTCCCCGACCTCTTACCCTTGTGACCTATTTTGGAGTTATGATAAAATATGTAAGGCTCGTTATGAGAGAACCAAACGATCTCAATAAAAGTAAAACATAAATTTCTTCTCTGCTTACTGGAATGATCTTGCTTACAATTTAAACAAATTGTTCAGTAATCAACTACATCAAAGTAGGTCGCACTACTTGCACGATCTTACATAAAAATAGAAATAACAATTAAATGAAATGACATACAAATAGAAATAATAATTGCATAAATAAAATGTGTGTGAATCTGTCAACTGAATCTGCCACCTGGAGCATACTGCATTAACGCCATCTTCAGTTTCCCGTAGCTTCATCCACGACTCCTGCGTTTGAGCATCCACCTCGCCCACGCCTCTGATAAACTTTGATTCGTTTGTCCAGCTTCTTATCGACATGGCCATGATTCATAACATCACTTCCCCCATTAAATTGGCACTTGTCCGCAAGTGTAAATGAAGGAAACCGAGACTGGAAAGAGGACTCATCCTCCCAAGACGAATCAGTAGGGGACAACCCGTCCCAATGGACTAAAACTTGACGTTTGTTTTGAATAACACGAGAATCCAAAATAGTTTTAGGCAGTGGTTGAATTTCCCCATAAGTAAGGACAGGTAGGGATGGTTCAATGGCAACAGAGGTGCCATGGAAGGGTTTGAGGCATGAAACATGAAAAACAGGGTGCAATTTGGAATGGGATGGAAGGATTAATTTGTAAGCCACAATACCTATTTTAGCTTAAATAGGAAAAGGGCCATAATAACATGGGGCAAGCTTGGAATATTTGGAAGAAGAAAGGCTAAGTTGAAGATAGGGTTGTAGTTTGAGTAGAACGGGATCACCTACCTGATAGTGCACATGTTTGTGTTTAGCATCATACTGAGCCTTCATGGAATTTTGAGCTTGTAGTAAACGGTTCCTAAGATCCTGTAGAACCAAGTCACGATTGAACAATTCTTGATCCACTGCTTCAAGTTTTGCTAAGCCTGGGCAATAAGATAACATTGTTGGAGAAGAACGCCCATAAACCACTTCAAAAGGAGTGGCCTTAAGAGAAGAGTGATAGCTGGTGTTGTAGCAATACTCCTCCCAAGGCAGCCATTGAAACCAGCGGCGAGGACGATCACTGGTAAAACAACGGAGATACATCTCAATGGTGCGATTGACAACTTCGGTTTGTCCATCACTTTGTGGGTGATAAGTTGAACTAAAAGCCAACTTAGTTCCACTCAACCGAAATAATTCAGTCCAAAACATGCTAGTGAATGTAACATCCCTATCACTCACAATGGTCTCCGGTAACCCATGAAGTTTAAAGATATTGGCAAAGAATAAACGGGCTACACTTACAGCAGTATAAGGGTGAGCAAGAGGAAGAAGATGTGCATACTTGGAGAAACGGTCCACCACCACTAACAAAACCGATTTCCCTTGTGAGGGGGGAAGGCCTTCAATAAAGTCCATAGAGATGTCGGACCAAATTTGAAGGGGTATTGGTAAGGGCTGGAGGAGGCCAGCAGGATGCAAGTGCTCAGTTTTGTGTTTTTGACAAACAACACACTGACACACAAAGGATCGAATGGTAGACTTCATCCCCTTCCAATAAAAATCTTTGGCCACACGGTGGAGAGTCTTTTGATAGCCCTCATGGTTGCCTTTTTGTAGAGCTACAATAATGGACTGAACTAGGGGAGAAGTGTCCTGCAAATAGACACAGCGTTTAAAGAAAATCAGACTATCTTTATATTACCAAGGACCCACTGCTTCCCCTTATTGAATATTTCTCAGCAACAATTGCAATTGATCCGAAGTTTGAATCTCCATTCGGACAGAATTGAAGAGAGGTATTAGTGGCATAGAAATGGCCGAAAGACAAGATCGGTCTTCCAAGCAATGTGATAAAGCATCAGCCACGGTATTGTGTTTACCTGCACGGTATTCAACTGTAACATCAAATCCCATGAGCTTGCTTAACCAATGCTGTTGTGGGGACGTGATGATGTGCTGATCTAGCAAGAACTTGAGACTGTAATGATCCGTTTGGATGAGAAAATTACGGCCCCACAAATATGCACGCCAATGGCGAACTACCTTAGCCAATCCAATGAGTTCCTTTTCATACGCCGGGAGACTCTTATAACGACTCGCAAGGGGCCTGCTGAAATAAGCAATTGGTTATCCATTTTGTTGTAGCGTCGCGCCCATACCTGTATCCGAAGCATCACACTCCAAGATGAAAGTGTTGGTGAAATCGGGAAGTGCCAAAACAGGAGTGCAGGTCATAGCCTCCAATTGCTCAAATGCCCGAGTAGCTTCTTCTGTCTAGTTGAAGGAGTCCTTGCGCAACATAGATGTAAGGGGACCTGCAATTGTGTCATAATTCTGGACAAATTTTCAGTAATAGCCCGTGAGCCCCAGAAATCCTCTTAAGGCGCTCACCGTTGTCGGTTTTGGCCATTCAGTCACTACTGCAATTTTGCTGTTATCTATAGCAACCCCAGCCTATGATATTATATGTCCCAGATAGTGCACTTTGCGTTGAGCCACAACATTTAGATCGCTTGAGAAATAATTGGTGAGTAGCAAGTATCTCAAATACAAGCCGCAAGTGAGCTAAATGATCTTCCCAAGACTGGCTGTAGACGAGAATATCGTCAAAAAATACAAGGATGAATTTACATAGGTGTAACTGGAATACCTCATTCATCAAGGCCTGAAATGTGCTCGGTGCGTTGGTGAGGCCGAAAGGCATGACCAAAAACTCAAAGTGCCCGTGATGAGTCCAGAATGCTGTTTTCTCAATGTCAGTTGGATACATTCGGATTTGATGATATCCCGAACGGAGGTCCAGCTTTGTGAAAATTTTTGCACCGTGCAACTCCTCCAATAGTTCCTCAATCACTGGTATCGGAAATGTATCCTTGATTGTTTTGGAATTCAAGGCCCTATAATCGACGCAGAATCGCCATGTGTTGTCTGCCATAGTGACCAGAAGGACTGGTGAAGAATAGGGAGATTGACTGGGCCTGATGATTCCCATTCCTAACATATCCATACACTGTCGCTCAATCTCATCTGTCTGAGCATGAGGATACCTGTATGGACGCACCACAACAGGATGTGTTCCTGGTTCCAAATTAATGCGATGATCAAAGAATCGCATTGGAGGAAGACCTTGTGGTTCTTGAAATAAAACCTCAAATTCAGTTAAAAGAACATGGAGGTAAGTATTGAAGGTTAATTCCAGCTCTGCAACGTGAAGCATCACGGGTGTAATTGAATGAGCTCTATCCATGCCTTGCAATTCCATAACCCGTCCATTCTGTTTAAAAACCATTGATTTAGTTGTGAAATCCCACAAGATGGGACCCAAAGTCTGCAACCAATTCACTCCTAAAACAACATCAATTCTAGTCAAGTGCAGCACATAGAAATCAATATGAATCAACTGATTTCCCATCGTCATTGGTACATTCAAACACTGGCTCGGGCTTCTGATTTTGTTTCCATTGGCAACCATCACCTGCAATTCCGCTTATGGCTCACAAGTAAGCCCCAGCGTAGTCACCCATAGAGATCCCAAGAAGCTATGAGTGCTCCCTGAGTCGATTAAAATCAATAGATGGTGATCGCCGATGATGCCGTGAATCTTCATCGTTTTGCCTCCAGAATTTTCTCCCATAATCGCATGCAGTGAGATTTCGGGTGGAAATTCCTCTTCAATTTCATGGTCTACCTTTTCTCCTTGGACTGATTCTTCTACCCCATCCAGCCAAAATAAACGTTTGCATTGATGCCCCCGATTATAGACTTCATCACAATTGAAACATAGTCCCTTTGCCTGTCGATCGTCCATCTCGGTTCGACTCAACCTTTTAAAGGTTTTTGGGTTGGAAGGACCGGGAGCTGTAATTGTTGCGGGTTTGAAAGTTGTTTGGGTGAACCGCCTGATTCCACCCCTTCTCTCATACATACGTGTAAGGCTCATGGCACTAATTAAATCTCTAGGCCTGTGCAATTCCACTTCAATTGCAATGTATTCCTGTAGCCCACTGATGAAAATCTCCAATTCTTGCTCTGTTGTGAGAGGACCTGCTCTAGCTACCAATTGCTCAAACTTACGCTGGTACTCTTCTACGGTGCCTCCTTGTCGTAGCTTAGAAAGTTCCCCCAATTTGCTGCTATGAATGGAAGGACCAAAACGCAGATGACAATTGCGTTTAAAGTTTTCCCAAGAGATTCCAGGACGATCTCTCTAGTTTGAGGAACCAAACTTGTGCATCCTCATCTAAGTGATAAGAAGCAATTTCCACTTTTTCTTCTTCTGGAATGTGTTGATGATGAAAGAAATGATCGCAACGGCTCAGCCAAGCAAGCGGGTCATTTTTTCCATCATATAGAGGAAATTCCAGCCTACTATATCGCGGAAGTTGCACCCGGCCTTCTGGGCAAAAACCCGCTTGAGGATGCTCTCTTGGGGCCCGATTAGCACTGTTGTCATCTCCCTGGTGTGTATCCACTCGGGTTGCAGTCATTTCCCTATAAAACTCTACAATACACGCTGACAAATGCTCTCGCTCGAGTCGATAATGGTGACGGTGCTCCTGATACATTTTCATGAATGTCTCAAATTGAGCTTGAAGAGTGTTTGAAGAATCACCCATAACTTCCCGCTCTGATACCAAGTTGTTATGGTCCCAGGTTTGTGATCTAGTTACAGGGCGATTTATTGTAAAATCTATTGGCAAAGAATGGTGTTTCCCCGACCTCCTACCCTTGTGACCTATTTTGGAGTTGTGATAAAATATGTAAGGCTCGTTATGAGAGAACCAAACGATCTCAATAAAAGTAAAACATAAATTTCTTCTCTGCTTACTGGAATGATCTTGCTTACAATTTAAACAAATTGTTCAGTAACCAACTACATCAAAGTTTGTCGCACTACTTGCAAGATCTTACATAAAAATAGAAATAACAATTAAATGAAATGACATACAAATAGAAATAATAATTGCATAAATAAAATGTGCGTGAATTTGTCAACTGAATCTGCCACCTGGAGCATACTGCATTAACGCCATCTTCAGTTTCCTGTAGCTTCATCCACGACTCCTGCGTTTGAGCATCCACCTCGCCCACGCCTCTAATAAACTTTGATTCGCTTGTCCAGCTTCTTATCCACGTGGCCATTATTCATAACAGAGGGTTACAATGAAGATAATGGAGATGGAGAGATGATATGGAGGTGACTATGTGCTTATGTATAACATCTCTGCTGGTGCTGGACGGTATGAGGATGCTGAGAGGTTGAGAAAACTGATGAACAAGAGAAATGCCTTTAAACTTCCTGACAATAGTTTGGTGTGAATGATCAGATAGCCAGGTGGATCTAGAGTCTAGTGACAATGTTGGCTTACATGTATTGATGCCAAGGAAACTTCTAACAGCTCACAAGTGTTTTAACAGGCCAAACTGATATCTTTACATATATCTTTTAACATCTCTCAGAAGCCTAATTCTTGTTGTTTGATGCTTGTTCAGTGATATGTTTTCAAAATGATTCCATAAAATGGGGATGACATACATGAACAAGCAGGAAACAGATGCCTGATCATGATGAGCGGCTCAAGGTATTTCAGAAATGAGCTTTTTCTTGATCAAAAGTATAATGTGCATGTGGAAGAACATAAATTAAAGGAGTCGGGAAGCAAATCTTTCTCATCATGCTTATTCATACTTCGTGAGGGTCAGGATTTGAGAGATATTGAACGTAATTGAAATCAGAAAAGTGTTCACATGACAATAGTATTTGAAGCTCTCTCAAATAGAAGATGCTTCTCTTGTGATTTTCCGTTGCATTGGCAATAAAGATGTTGATATAGTCATCCCTGAGGTAAAAGTCATGTACTATTGACTTCCTACTACTGTATCCAAACATATCTTTTATGGGAAAATCATTTCTGAGTTTTACTTTGTTGCCCAGTTCTGTACTAAAGATACTTCAATCAATTGCATTTTGCATATATGACATTGAATAACATAGTTATTTGTTTGCCACCCAACATTCCATGTGCTCAAAAGATTTGTTCTGAACTTCTGAAGCCAGGAGTAAAATGAACTACACTGATTATATCATAACTAGCCACTTACCCGTCTTGTCGTGGTCGGAACCATATTTTTTTCAACACAAAAAAATATTTATTATGTGAATTTTTTTATTATAATATAAATTTGAGCAAAATAATAAATCTGTGTAGAATTCCTGTGAAGTGCAAGTTTCCCATAGAATATATGAATTTTAAATCGATATAAATTTATCTCTTTAATAGGTTTCGACGAAATTAGCAATATAAAATTATCATTACCATTAAAAAACCAAGAATATTCGAATATCTGAATTATTGAATTCAATGTATTAGGATTAGTTCATTTTATAATCCAAATTAAATTAAACACGTCAAACAAAATATAAATTATAACAAACACCTGCAATAATCAAATAATAAAAATAAGTAATTAATTTTCTATCTACAAAAAGAAGAAAAATCATTGAAAATTCATCCCTACGTTATCGTCATTATCATGATTATAACAGTTAATATTCTTATCAACATTTTTTCCTAAACAGTTAAAATCATTAAATTGCCCCAAAGAATAATTAAAAAAAACAATTTTTATAAAAAAACAATAAAAAAAATAATCACTAAAATTATCATTATTATTGCGCAAAAAATAAAATCGTAAAATTATCTAACCCGAAGAACAAATAAAAATAACAGAAAACTTAAAAAAAAACAAAGGGAAAAAAAGGAGAAATATTAATTTTAAAATGATCACTAATATGAATTAAAATTTTAGGATTGAGCCAAATAAAAATAAAACCACAATAAAAATAAAACGACCAAAAAAAACTAAACTAAACACATAGGTGCATAAATACTGGTAAAAAATAAACATTGTCAAAGAAAGACCGAAAAAACAAAAGGAATTAATATCAAATAAAAAATTCAAAGAATAAGAGTTGAAATGAAAAATAAAATATATAAATAATTTCAATTGAAGGATAAATTGAAACAAATAAAAACCTTGGGACAAAAAACATTAAAGGAACCAAAAACAAATCAAAACAAAAAGGACTGAAAAGAAATCAACATATATAATCAGTTTCAATTGAAGGGCACAATGAATAAAAATAAAAAACTTCATTGAAAAAATTAGGAATAAAACCGAAATAAAAAAAAAATAGGGACTAAACTAAAACCATCAGAAACATGAAGGACTTTACTATAATTTCCGGAGGCAGGAGAGAGGAAAGGGAGAAAAAACAAAAAATCATTCATCGATGATTCACCAACCACCGGAAACCGACACGTGCCACACCGGGAGACAGGGGACATGGCGTCAAACCAAATGATACGGCAGACGGTCAGTTTCTACCGCCAAGAAACACTGCATGCTCCGCCTGAAAGTGCGTGTGTTTGAAACACTGCCGGCGCGTCCATACAATACGCCTGTAGTGTTTCAAAAAAAAGAAATAATAAGAAATAGTAAATTATCTATATACCCCTGGACCCAGCGATAACAACAAAAAAACCGAGGGTGAAAGTACCACAATACTCCCTGCTCTAGCTCTTCTTTTTTATCTTTTTCAGGGGTTATTTTTGTAGTTTTACTGTGCATAAAATCATGAAAAAGCAAAAATATCCTCCACTGTTTTGCGTTCTTTTGTCAGCACCCGGGGGTAAAATTTTACTGTGCAAAGAATTCAAAAATACAATTCATGTCCCCTGAAATTTTTAAAATGACCCCGATTTTGGGGGTTAAATTTTTCGGCTATAAGGTAAAATGATAATTTTACTGTCGTAATTCACAGTAATTTATTTCTATGTGTACAGTAAAAAGTAAAAGTGGAAAAAAAATCATTATCTAGGATGGAAAAAAAATTGAAGTACTTTCCTTTTAATAGCATAATTTGACTTAATTTTACATTTCCAATGATATTGCGATTTGAACACATGGTACCGAAATGTTGCTATGATGGTGCTATTTGCTTCATGCATGCTTGAGCATTATTATCAATTCTATTAGTAACTTAAAAATCATTCTTTTGCTCTTAATGACCTAAACATGTTGTTAAGATGCCTCTATACATTTGGTGTGCGTTTTCTTATTTCTGACTTGCCTTATTGGGTGTTTGGGAGGGCTTTTCTAAAGCGTTTTTGAAAAAAATTGAATTTATTTTTATTTTTATTTTTAAGTTTAAATTAATAAAATTTAGTGTTTTTAAATCATTTTGATGTGTTGATATTAAAAATAATTTTTAAAAAATAAAAAAAATAATTTTAATGTATTTTTAAACGATATTGACCTTTGCTTATTGGGTAACTATCAGTGACTTTAGTTGATGGTCGGAGTTGATGGTTGCCTGTGATTGCCGATATTGACCTTTTCAAATTATGGTATATAAATTTTCATTAATCCTCTAGTTTTAATATTATAGTCTTTTTTTAATTAAATGGTAAATGGATTTAGTTTCAGTGTGAAAAAATAATCCTAAAATATTCACTACCTTAAAAAAAAATACTAAGAAGAGAGATAGGTTTGGAGGCGGTATTCCTCCTACAGGACAGCTCATGTAGACTCGGTCAACAAGTGATATTATCTTGGCTTTAATCCCATCAAAACCATCGACAAAAACATGAGTAAGACATACACAAAACATCTTAATATGAACACAAACAACACTTCTTCAAATGCGCGTATATTTAACTTGTAATGAATGTTTTCACTCACAAATATCGAAAGGATCACCATTTTCTGGCCATTTTCCACACCATTCATCAAATTATTTTAACCTTTTGGTGCCTAGTACGTGTAACCCTAAGTTGTTTGCAGTGCCGCCCGCTGCCGGTGGTGTTATTTCGAGATTTTCTGTGCATTTCATAAAAAAAGTCAGCTATAAATATGATCCCATGTTTCCCTTACCAAACCCACATTGGAGTTGACATTAGAAATCAAGCACTGTATCTTAACATTTGAAGTATATAGCGTATCTCCAATGGCTTCTACTCAGTTTATTGCCTTCTCCGTCGTCACAATTATTCTTCCCACGCTCACCATGGCAGCCGAACACATTGTTCGTGATGACAAAGGGTGGACTGCTAATTTTAACTACACAACTTGGGCTAGTGGCAAAGTATTTCGTGTTGGGGACACACTAGGTAATCTCTGTTATTATCCATATCAATTTAGTTTAAATTTTGTCACAATATATATATATATATATATATATATATATATATTACGAAGTACATTTATTTTCATGGTTTTTTAAAAGTTTGCTAGCTCTTTAAAGGGAAAAAAAACGGGGGGTTTTGATGCAATCTATTGATCTCTTGTTTGCAGTGTTCAAGTACCAGCCACCACACAATATCTACAAGGTGGATGGAAACGGCTTTAAGAACTGCGTAGCCTCCGGTGAAGCTCTTACCAGTGGAAATTGTTGAAATTTCTGGACTCCAAGACTGCTGAAGGTAGAAAAGTAAAGGCTCAAGTCCACGACATCTAAAGGACGAAGATTGAGGAGATCACAACAAGGTGTTAGAGTTAGATTAGAATTTATCTAGCATGTTTTTCTTTCCTAAATAAGATCAAATGTTTGATCAAGTGTTTTAGTCTAAATGCAATTTCAATTCTAGTTTAGAAATAAGAAACATAAAAAGTTGTAAACACATTAGAACTCTTATGTAATCCTACAAGTTTTTTATTATAAATAAAGAAAAATGGATGACAGTAACCTTACCTTGATTCTATCAATGAGTTGTCAATTATGTGTATATTCCTAATTGGTTTGATTCATTGTATTTAAGTCTGCAAGATTGTAGGCCCGTAATACTATTCCTAAAATAGCCTCCTAGACTTTGTATATATAACCCTCTGTTATTATAGAAAAGAACGAATTCTATTTTCACAATTTATGAGATGGTATCAGAGCAGTCGATCTTGACTGCTCTCTTGCCCTAATTTTATAAATCGCTTCCGCAACAACAGCCGTCATACAAAACCCAACAAAATTCTTCACAGCAGCAACCATCATCCACACAGTCAGATCATTCACATTCCAACCCACAAATCAAAAGAAATACTCATTCACCTTTCACTATTCCTTCAGCCAAATTACTCTGTTTGTTCTTTCTCTTTTTTTTCTCTTAGCACTCGTAAGACAATATCATGGCCGATGATGATTGTTCAAACACTAATCAATCTTTCATGACTGGAGACTCCAACAATACCACATAAATAGTCACATTTCAGAGTGACACCTCCAACTTCTCTGCAGGAATAAAACTTGATGAGAATAACTATTCTCTATGGCATCAAATTGTAGAGATGAAGATAGCTGGGCGAGAAAAGCATGGCCATCTGACTGGTGATATTGCCCAGCCTGCAGTCACAAATTCCACATTTAATAAATGGCGAGCATCGGACTGCCAAGTCAAGAGTTGGTTGTTTGATGCCATGCAGCCCAATCAAATTAAAAGGTTTATTCGTTATGACACAACAAAGCAAGTCTGGGATGCAATCAAGCAAACCTATTCAGATGGTGCCGATGAAGCTAAGATTTATGACCTGCATAGAAGGTCATTTATAATGAGACAAGCTGGTGCATCAGTTGCCAAGTATTACAGTGAGCTCACTGAGATTTTTCAAGAGCTTGATCAATTAAATCCAAGCACCATGGAGCATCCATCAGACATTGAAATTAGACGGAAAGAGGTTGATCGTCTTCGAGTTTACATATTTCTTGCAGGTTTAGACAATAATTTTGATCAAATTCGAGGAGAGATTTTTGAGGATGGAGCCTAAACCAGAACTTGAGGCTGCATATGCACATATTAAAAGGGAAAGTAATAGGCAGGGAACTATGTCTGAAGTTGGTGCAACCAACGAAGCCGCAACCTTGGCTGCTGCCAGGTCCAAACCATCTCGGCTGCATAGCTATAACATTGACCCGGCTCGTAACCGACCACCAATGAAATGTACCAAAAGTGGTTTAGATAATCACACAATTAAGGGTTGCTATGAGATCGTGGGTTATCCAGAAGGATGGGTTCACAAAGGGCGCAAGAGGGATTCAAACCGAGCATCATTTGCATCTGCCCAATCTTCTCACGAGATTACATTAGAAACTCCATCAAGTACAACTGACTCCAAGGCCTTGGCCACCTCAGGTAACTCCTGCACATCTTCACTTACTTGTAATAGATCATGGATTATTGACACTGGTGCCACTGATCATATGACATCTAGTTTTATTGGGTTACACTCGGCCACACCTTCCAGCCAAACACATATTGTCAGTGCCAATGGCACCACCTCCCGAGTTATGGGAGAAGGGTCATTATCTCTTACATCCTCATTAAGTCTTGCTCATGTCTTAGTTGTCCCTTCACTTGACTATGACTTGTTATCTGTTCCTCAGATCATTGATTCTCTTAATTGCACCGTGTGTTTTTGGCCATTGTATTGTCTATTTCAGGATCTTCTCACCAGGGCTGTGATTGGATGTGGTACTAGGAGGGGGAAGTTATATTATCTGGACTTGAAAGATGACAGTACTAAGAGATTGAGTCATGCACATCATGTGAGAGGAGGTGAGTCCATCAGAATGAAGAAAATTTGGTTATGGCATCGACGATTAGGGCATGCCTCTTTTGGTTATCTGAAACTTCTATTTCCAGATTTGTTTTCTCAATTTACTGAATCAGACTTTCATTGTGAAACTTGCATTTTGGCGAAAAGTCATCGCATTTTTTACCCATTAAGGTTGAATAAAAGTCCCATGCCTTTCATGATTGTTCATTCTGATGTTTAGGGACCATCACGAGTTCCTAAAATTAGTGGTTATAAGTGGTTTATGACGTTTATTGATGATTGCACTCGTATAACCTGGGTTTTTCCTTTAAAACAGAAAAGTGAAGTTACAGTCAAATTCAAATTATTTTATCAATATGTTGCTACTCAGTTTGACAAGAAAATCATGACCCTCCGGTCTGACAATGGAGGAGAGTATGTCAACAATGACCTTCATAATTTTTTAAGTCAACATGGTATTGTTCATCACACCACATGTGCATATATGCCTCAAAAGAATGGTGTTGCAGAGTGTAAGAATCGACATCTCCTAGAAGTTGTTCGTGCCTCTTTATTTGAGGCCCGTTTACCTCATTATTTTTGGGGGGAGGCTCTTTGTTCTGCTGCTTACCTCATTAATAGAACACCATCCAGCACTCTTCAGTATAAAACTCCATTTCAGACATTGAGCACTCTCCTCACCATGCCATCCACACCAAATCTCGAACCACGTATCTTTGGATGTGTTGTTTATGTTCATGTATATCCACACCAACGTGGCAAGCTTGATCCATGTGCTCTGCGTTGTGTTTTTATGGGTTATGCTGACACTCAGAAGGGCTATAAATGTTTCCATCCTCCCACTCAAACCATGCACATTACTGCAGATGCGACTTTCCATGAGAGTGAGTTCTATTACTCAGGGGGAGTCTCTGAGCATCCTCTGCAGGGGGAGACCTCTATCTTTGCAGAAGATACTCAGATTCAAATTCAACAAAAGGTTTTAGAGCAGTCAGTGTCTGAACAACCAATTACAATGGTGGAACAAGATCAGGAGTTACTAAGAACTTCAGATAATGGTACTGAGCAGTCAGATTCCGAACATCCAGTTATAGTGGTGCAACAAGATCAAGAATCACCAAGAACTCCAGATGCTGATACTAGTTCAGATAATTTCCCCTCTACAATTCCTACTACAGTGCCATCACCATACATCCAATCAGGTCCTGACGATTTCCCACAGGTAATTAAACATTCAAACTCCAACTCAATCACTATGCCCGAGTCAAGTAATATAGGAAACACAAGTTATAAACTACCTCCTCGTATGACTAGAGGTATTCCTAGACAACAATATGACCCTGACCCTAAAACAAACGTCAAATACCCTATTGCTAATCATGTGTCCCTACATAGGCTATCTCCGTCATGTGCATCATTTGTATGTCAATTATCCATGGTATCTATTCCAAGTAATGTGCAGGAAGCTTTGAAAGATCCCAAATGGACCCAAGCAATGAATGATGACATGGAGTCCCTCCAGAAGAATTCCACTTGGGAGATGACTATCCTTCCAAGTGGAAAGAGAACAGTGGGGTGCAGATGGATATATACAGTAAAGTTCAAGGCAGATGGCTCCATTGAGCGATACAAAGCAAGATTGGTGGCAAAAGGATATACTCAGACTTATGGAATTGACTATGGGGAGACATTTGCTCCTGTAGCCAAAATTAACACAATTCCAGTACTTCTTTCTCTTGCAGCAAACCTAGACTGGCCATTACACCAGTTTGATGTCAAAAATGCTTTTTTGCATGGTGACCTAGAAGAGGAAGTTTATATGGATCCCCGGGATGCAAGATGGGACCTAATAAAGGCAACATGGTGTGTAAACTAAGAAAATCTCTTTATGGATTGAAACAATCACCTAGAGCATGGTTTGGAAAGTTCAGCAAGTCAATGAAGGGGTTCGGATACAAGCAAAGTAACTCAGATCATACACTTTTCTTGAAACATGAGAAAGGTAAAGTCACTGCTCTTATTGTATATGTTGATGATATGGTAGTTACAGGGAATGACCCAGAGGAAAAGGCAGCACTACAGCAGCACTTGGCAAGAGAGTTTGAAATGAAAGATCTTGGTGCACTAAAGTATTTTTTAGGCATCGAAGTGGCTCGTTCTAAACAAGGTATATTTCTATCACAACGGAAATATATCATGGACATCTTAACTGACACTGGAATGTTAGCTAGTAAACCAGCAGACACGCCAATGGAGTTGAATCATCAACTTGGTGAATATCCCGATCAGGTACCCACCAACAAAGAAAGATATCAACGCCTTGTAGGTAAGTTGATTTATTTGGGACACACTAGACTTGATATAGCATATGCCGTAAGTGTGGTAAGTCAATTCATGCATGCACCAAGTGAAGCCCATATGGATGCAGTAAACCGAATTTTGAGATACTTGAAGTCAGCTCCTGGAAGAGGTTTGATGTTCTCACGATATGGTCATTTAAATATCGAGGGTCATACCGATGCAGACTGGGCAGGCTCTATTACTGACAGACGATCTACATTTGGATATTTTACATTTGTGGGAGGCAATCTAGTATCTTGGTGAAGTAAAAAACAGAACGCAGTGTCAAGATCAAGCGCTGAAGCAGAATATCGAGGTATGGCACACGGAGTATGTGAGCTACTCTGGATAAGGAATCTATTGGGGGAATTGGGATTCAAACCCAATCATGCCATGCAACTGAACTGTGACAACAAAGCCGCAATAGACATTGCCCATAATCCAGTACAACATGATAGAACTAAACATGTTGAAGTTGATAGACATTTCATCAAGGAGAAACTCGAGGCAAAGATCATTGAGGTGTCCTTTGGTAAATCTGAAGATCAACTTGCAGATGTTCTCACCAAAGCTGTCACGGGCAAAGTATTTCACAACTCACTTAGCAAGTTGGGCATGAGCAACATATATGCTCCAACTTGAGGGGGAGTGTCAATGAGCTGTCAATTATGTGTATATTCCTAATTGGTTTGATTCATTGTATTTAAGTCTGCAAGATTGTAGGCCCGTAATACTATTCCTAAAATAGCCTCCTAGACTTTGTATATATAACCCTTTGTTATTATAGAAAAGAACGAATTCTATTTTCACAATTTATGAGAGATTCTACCCCTTATAGCTGAAAGTGTGTTCATCAATGCTCTTTAGTTTTGTGCAAAATTCCAGAATTTAATTTACACAGTAGCTGTTCTTGATTCAATAAAACAGCAGTGTTGACTTTTTCGACATTTTCAAATCCAACAGAAATGACATAATAAAACTTAACAGCACAGGGAAGAAATGGTACGTTTATGGGTTTGGCAAACATTGCTCTGAGCTTGGGCAGAAGCTAGTAATCAACGTGGAAGCGGAAGCTCCAGCACCTACTCCAATACCTAATGCTGCTAATGGATTTGCTGCATCCGGCTATCAGATTATTGTGGCTTCGGTCGCAGGAATGATCATGATATAGTTTCTCTGTTCCTGCTCAAAAAATAATTAAAAAGTCAAAAATACTTGGACTGGTTATTCAATTATGGCTAATGCCTAAAAGAAACTGATTGGTTAATGCCTAAAAGCAGAAAATATATATGAAGCACAACAAAGGACCGGATTTATTAGCATTTTTGTTTTGAAAAGAAGTTGATTTTATTTAATATATTTCTAAGAGATTGTTCATCTGTACACACTTTGATCTAGAATTTCTATTCTAAGCAATCCAGTAATATGGCCGAAATGAATCCCCCCAACTGAACATTACTGATAACCTAAAGATGTACAAGAAACTGATTGGTTAATCTTCAAACCCTCTTCTAAGATGTGTTCTTGCCAACGGCATGCATGCCCATCTTCCATTGATCTAGAAGTACTCCTTGACAATCCTCAAGAATTGATAAAAAAAAAGCAGTTGAGTGAGGGATCCTAATTGCCCCTTCAATCTTGCCGTCAAGATCTTGATTCTGCGATCGCCTGAGCAGTTCTTGGAAAACTGGATTGGAGAGGTATTTCACTGGAACCTCGCATCGTTTACCTTCTTCCCCCACGTACATGGCTACATACCCTCTTCGCGTTTTCGCACTCCCAGGCACTGCAAACGAGCCTTTGAAATCCTTCTCGAAGAACTTGCTGACGAGAGAACTTAATCTTTCTTGCATGGTTCTTGATGAACACATGACTGGTACTGGTTTTGAATCTCCAGTGGATGCTTTGCGGGAACGGTCTTTTCTAGGTAGCAAAGAAGATGATCAACGACAGAAAGAAGCATGCAGCAAGCAATCGATAATAGAACAACTATATGTGGAATCCAGATAATAAATAGAATCCTTTCGAACAACGGCTCCGAAATGAGGAAATCAATATGTCAGGAACACGAAAGCTATAAACACCCCAAATCATGTGGATCTTCTGCACGTGGCAAAGAGGAGTGCACAAACGGAACCTGGAATCCTACACTTTTTCTCCCAAAACCACCTAGTAAAAACATTTAAAATGTTTAAATAATGCCAAGTTTAAATAAGATTTTTCAGACACTCGTTCTTTGCCATTCATACTCCGACAAAATCATTGTGAGTGTCATAACCCAATTTTTGGGTTATTCCCCAAAATATACCAAAAAAAATAACAAAAATAAAATAAAAGGGGCTGGTGTCAGCAGAAAAATCAAGGTGGAAATTTTGGACGTTTTTGAGAGCTCGGTCGTACCTCTTTTTGCCTAGAAATGAAGGAAGATGCAGATTCGAGGCTAAAATAATTTATTACTGGATAAATCTGCTTTAAAAATTAAGTCGGAACGCATAATTATATTTTATGGGTCAATTTGATTTAATCGTCGGCCAATTCAAAGTGTAATTATGTTTAGGGATCAATTGAGAGCCCAATTGAAGGATTTAATTAAGCGCAAGGGCTTAATTATACTTTAAATGGGTCAAATTAATTTTATTAAACGCTTAATTGGTGAGAAATTAAGTTTGGAAGCCTAATCTGGGTTATATTGAGAAGATCAAAATTTTCGTTGACGAAACTTCTCGGGTGAAATCGAGAGCCAAAATTGAAGATAAAAACATCATTTTTTCCGTTGAAAAATTCTTTTTGTAACAACCCCATTTTTGTCAGTCTATTTTATATTCAAAAAAAAAAAACTAGCAAGCCTCACCGGAACCTGCTTTGCCCATGCTTGCCACCTACTTTCACTTCTGCAACACTCAATACCCCATACTCGGACACCCTTCCATGCCTCAGGTTGCCTCAGGTTGCCTATAAAAGGGAGCAAATTTACACTGAAATGGGGGGAAGACTGGGGGCTGATTAAAACAAGGAGGAAAATTTTGACAGTGAGGGACTGTTACGGGGAAGAAATTTTTGAAAACTGGGGGGAAGATAGTAGACAGTCACGAGAGGAGAAATTTTGAAACTGAGGAGGACGGATGGGGAGAAAAGGCTGAGGAAATAGCATCAAACCGGAGTGAAAACTGGAGAAATAATTCACAGACAGGGGAATAATTAACGGGAGAATTTTTGGGACAGTGAGGAGAGGGAGGATCGTTAACAGAGGAGAAGAAGACGCAAGCTTTCCACTGCCAGCAGGACAGCATCTTCGTCTTCCTCAGCGCCGGTAGGGACAGCTCTTCTTCCCCAGCTCCGGCGGCAGCAGCAACCCTTCACCGTCAGCCTTGCACCGTCAGTTCTCCTTCTCCATCTTCACTCTCATCCCGCTCTCTAAGCCTTGCACAGTCAGCTCTCTCTCTCATCCTTGCACCTGCTCCTTTCTCTCTCCCCGACGGCTCCTCTCTCTCTCCAAAAAGGGGACCTGAAACAGCCTTTCTCTCTGCCTCTGATAGCCATCAACGCCTCCTGTCACCACCATCCTCATCACCTTCAGCTTCACCTCATCCCAGGCAACCTCACCGTGACCTCCAGCAGGTCTCCGGCGACGTAGCAGCAACGGGGATGACGCAGAGACAGCCCCTTCGAGCATCAGTCCAGCAGCTTCAAGAGCTCATTCCGGCCACCAAGGGCCGTCATTTTTTATGCCACCACGACAGGGAGAACCACCTCGATCTTCTCTACCTGGAGGCAGTGGCAGGGGAGCCCCTCGTGGTTGTCGGCCGACCACCAATTTACTATTCACGTGCATGAATCATGCAGCGTGAAATTTGCTTGGGGCGGGCTGGACTGCTATCGGCCCAGCCCAGTTGGCTGGGCCGGGTCCAGCCCAACAGCCCAGGCCTATCATAATTGGGCCCTTGGCTGGGCCGGCCCATTTGGGTGGGCTAGGCCCAGCCCGAAATTTTATTATTTTTAAAAAAATACAAAAAATATTATTAAAAAAAAATGTGTTTGTTTTCGTGCATACGGCCGGATTCCAAGATTTTTCCATGTTTATTTTTCATAAAAAATATATTGCATCTTTCTCATATTTTAAAACGAAAATTGGATATCGTAACCGGTTTATGATTATCCTTTGGAATTTAGTCAAAATATCAAAAAAAAGAAAAAGATATTTTTGTTTTAGCTATTTTGGTGTAAAATTACATTGTAAAGTACACTTAGAGATACTAAAAAAGATTTTCTTTTATTGCGGTGTAAAATTACATTAAAAGTACACTCGCAAAAAAAAAATGTTTTTTTAATGCAGTGTAAAATTCTTTTGGTTAGTCTTTCAAACTCCTAACGAGGTAGAGATTCTCTCACGAAGAGAGAAAAAATCAAACTTAGGAAAAATAATCAAACAACAATGTAGTTTGCCTTAGGTAGCGTGTGTCTTCCCTACCTAAGGCAAGCTGCATTGTTGTTTGATTTTAAAACTCCTAACGGGGTGATGCGTCTTCCCCTTGCACAACAAGTCCCATTACCCAAGACTCTCGCAGACCACTAGGTTCCTAGTAACCTTAATACTAGGTGGCGACTCCTAATAATTATAGTCGTAATTTTGCGACTATAAAGCACACCTTCTATTTCACCGCGCGCCGTTGTCTCCCCAATCCGGGGATGGCGGGGCGCGAAGCGCGTCAAAAATCGTCGTCGTGACAGTGAGTACAACTTACGTGGGAAAAAAATATAAACTGAAAAGAGTAAATTTCAAGGTAGAAACTACATGGTGAATTTGTTTATTACCAGAAAACTAGCTAATTTATACGGACATACTGGCAAAGTTTTTTATCGTGATTTGATTGATAATATTACTAACGAAAAGTTATCATCACTGTTTTTATCAGTATTTACGGATACGCATTTCTATCGGTTTTTTATAGACATCATTACCAATGAAATGGTTTTATTGGTAAATATAGGTATTAAACACCAAGAAAATTATAGTGAGATTCAAAAACCTATGATGTACGATGACATAACATTAGTTCCGGCAGAATTACCATCAAATATATTTTGTCAATAATTCTATTGGCAAATACCGGTGAATTTGATGGTGGACGTATAGTGAGATACAAAAATCTATGAAGTACAATTACATGACAAT
>CM055339.1:5066390-5121026 GCA_029228605.1 Salix koriyanagi
TTTACAAATAGAATTATCAATGGATTTACCATTGATGTACGATAACATAACATTGGTTCTAACAGAATTACCAGTAGAGTTACCATCAAATATATTTTGTCAATAATTCTGTTCATAAATACCGATGAATTTGATGGTGAAATTATAGTGTGATACAAAAATCTAAGTAAAATTACATGACAATTTTACAATTAGAATTATCAATGGATTTACCAACATATAAATGTTATTGATAAATCCATTTGTAATTTTAATTTATTACCTAACCATCGACTCTTCTCTCCCCCTCCCCCTCCCCCCTTTTCTCCTTCTTTCTTCTGCATTTATTCCTCTCTAACCCCCAACCACCATCTCCCCCAAAGTTTATCACAATTCAATCTCTCACACCAAATCAACAACCACAAGTATAAATTTATATGCATTTGTTTTCTAATTTTGATTTTATTTAGGATCCTCTAAATAAGCAAATCTATCATATTTTTTTTGAAATTTAATTTTAATGTGCATATTTTTGAAGTATATTGATTTTGTTTGGGTATTGGTTGTTTCTTTTGTAGTTTTTTTATAATATAAATTTATTGTATGGATATATGATGTGTACATGTTAGGGTTTGTTTTAGATTTTATAAAATTATATTTGTTTAGTTAATTTATTTAATTAATACATGATTATTGTATATAAGTTTGATATAAGTAATAAAGGATCGTTCATTAATGTATTGTGAATCACCCAAAGATGGCGTTGGATAGATTATTGCAATGTGGTTTAAGGTTTTATTAATTACATAATATCTAATCTAAGAAACAATAGTGGAGGTGGTATTAAATGTCTATATAAAAGGTGCAAAAATAAAAAAATTAATGATCTAAATGTTATCACGATGCATCTTCTACAAAAAAAACTCAAGATATAATATTTGTGTCGGCATGCACACGAAGAAGAATTCGTTCCTTACAAGATCATGGTAGAAAGGATAGTTGGTTCAACTTCTAGTTCCAGGAATATGCATAAAGTTGTAGATGTCAATAACAATCCTTATAAGAATATGGTTATGGATGCGATGAGAATGAATCAGAGTGGTGCTGGTGAACATCCAATTATAAATGAAGAACATAATTCAAACGTGACCAGGTTTTAAAAAATAAGGACTGTGATGAACCATTATAGGATGGTTACAAAATCACAGTAAATTATTGGTCATAACACATATATTTACCATCAAGTCAAATTACAGGTTGAATAAGATCAATCATGATAGAATTGTTGAATGAGCGAGAAATATTTTTTATCCAACCGTTAAATCGTGCTCAAATTTTTCCATGAGTTCTTAGATGTTGTTTTCCTATATTTGAATATTTATATTTTCAAAATCTTTTCCCGGGGTCTCAACTTTGGCAATTTCTGTGATTTTTTTACTAGCTTTGGATTTCATGTCTTTTCATAATTTATGCTTCTTTCCTTGTAAATCTGAAATTCTTATTTTTGTTTCCTTGTTTAAGTGGGTTTTTGACTAATATAAAACCTTGTAAATCTTATAAGAAAGCAAACATTATCACTGAGATTCTAGAGAAAATAAAACTATGAATTTGATGTTCACTTTTGCAGCCTTTTTCACCCATTAAAAATTCACATCTTCTTTGTTGTTCTACTATCTTTGGATTCCACCAACATCACCATCATTGTGAATTTTTGTAGCATTCTTGTCTTTTTGGAGCATCTTCTTATTGTTATATCCAAGTAGCAATCATTAAACTTTAACTTAAAATTTATTTCACAGTGCATGATTGTTGCATGTGATGTTTTTATGGTTGCAAACATATGATATACTCAACCTAATTATTGATCAATTAATATTGTTTATTGATGGTAGTCTCTATAGACAAGAAAATAAGGCTACAATGGCAATAAGGTAATATTAATGCATGTCAAACTCATGAAAATAAAAAATTATCATGAGTTTGAAAGAGGCATGTTAATAATATAATCAAGATAAATATTCTTAATCATTTTGTTTCTGATAAAAAAATAAAGGAATTGAACAAATGAAGCTAATTATAAAATCATATCTATATCATCTAATTAAAGGAGATCATCAAATATTTTAATATAATTTGTTTTGTTTTATTTTCTTATATGTCTTGTTGCATTAGTACATTAAACTCTCAGTAAGTTGAATTTAATATATATATATATATATCACCATGCGTGGCCACAATGACAGTACGCATAAGCTGCAGAAGCCACCATCACAGCAAGCACTCCTGCAACTTGTAGAGCCAACTTGGTATTTACCTCTAGTCTCGAACTTGAACTCTGTATGTCTAACAAGTATATTGATGGCATACTTGAACTTGTTGTGTTGCTTTCAGTGCTTCCTGGTTTTGCAGGAAATGCAGAAGTTTGCTTGGGCAGTCTTATTTGAAGAACACCACCACTTAACATAGCCCGAATTTCCTCCGTCTTACAGTTCCTAGGGATCTTGATTTGCTTACGAAAGCGGTTCCGGCGAGTACCATCTAGAGGTCGCTCTCCGGTAATTGTCACAACTCCAGGTTTCTCTACAAGGATCCTCAGGTGTTGTTTTTTGAATTCTATACACGGAAGAATACGAAAATTGTGAGACAATTTGATTACTTTCTTTTTATTGTTTTATATGATAAATTGGAGGAAAAAACAAATGAAGTAAGTGATAAGAACCACCTCACCTAAAAACTTAAGCTGTTAGGGAGATCTTAAAATATGATTTATATTATTATCTAACATATCCCCTTAAGTGAAAGTCTTTTAAGCTTTAACTTGTACAGACTCATATTATCTTGTACTTGATTTTTATCAAATAGAATGGTGGTGGTGAGATTTGAACTCGTGACCATTGGGTCAACAAGGCTCTGATATGATATTAAAGAACCAACTCACCTAAAAAGTTATGCTACTAGTTGAGACTCCAAAATATGATTTATATTATTTTTTAGCAGTAAGTAAATACCTTGTAGATGGATCTCAAGTGTCTCATGTTCCTCCCTTTTCCACTGGCAAAAGGGCTCGAAATCATCATAATACAGCTTGCAGGCTATTTCCATTCGAAGCCTTGTTTGGTTTTCTCCTTGAATAAAGGAGATTGAAGATGATGTGAATGCTTAATTACATATATATATATATATAGACATTGTTTTTGACACACGTACATGAGAGACAAATTAGAGGTTACTTGTGGGTTTCATTTTGAAAAAGAATCGATTCATTTTTCAGAATCCAAGGAAGTCATTTTCTTGAATTTATCTTGGGGTATACCTTCCCCTGTATTTCACTCTTCCTAGCTTCACTGCCTTCTGTTCCTTCATAAGATTCGTGTTAGCTCACCGTACGTGAACAGATTTCTGAGGCTTAAGTGGAATTAATTTAGAAGATTAATTTTAATTTCTTCACTACAGTAACAACAATCATCACATAATTGATTGTTCAAACCATGAGATTTTCATCGGAAGAAGTCTTCATTTCCTTGGCATAAAAAGGAAACAAGAAACAAATAAAAGCCTTTAAAATCTGTCATCATTGTAGTTATTATCTGTTGGTTTGCTTGTCATCATTAATGAAAATTTGGAGGACATGCATCGAGAATCCCACTGAGATCAAAGGGTGATTCACAGGTGAGGTAACCAAGTAATTTTATCGAAGACTAATTAAATGTAAGAAAAAGAATCGGTGTGATTCATGAATAAGAAGAAAACTATATTTATATGATGTACAATATGGTTTTGGCAAATTTAATTTAAGTTGTTTCTTAAGTTTTATCTTTAATAAAAGTCATGCGTAAGCATGGTAAGAGTGTCATTCATGAATAAGAAGAAAACTAATGTTATGTACAATATGATTTTTGCAATTTAATTTAAGTTATTTTTTAGCATTTGACTTTAATAAAAGTCATAATAGTAAGAAATAACTTTTGAATTTTTGTTATACAATATAATTTTATTTATTTATTTATGAACTATAATTTATACTAAATTATTTTATTGAAAAAAATACTATTTTGAATCATTTTTTACTAAACATGTTCTTAACTTTAAATCATTTTAACTCATTTTTATCATGGGTTATTTATAAAAAAAATATATTTTTAAAGTTATAATTAATTCAGAAATTATTTAAAATGGACTCTTAAGTCCACATCTAAATATAGGCACTTATAATGCATGGAAATGCCATGGTCCAGAAACTGAATCAATTAAATTTTAATAGAAGAAAAAATCAGAAAAGAAAAGGGTTCGAACAACACAAATTATCGATGACTAATTATATAACTCATAAGTTTATTTTTTATTTATTTATTGCAATGAAAATCACTGTGCCAGTCCCTTTAACTCCTGTTCTTAGCGTTCAGCGTCGATCTCCCTAGTACAAGTTTCATTTTTCAGGTCAAAGGCTCGGTAAGATCTCTGTTTTAGGGTTACCAAAGGTTGCTTTCTTCTTCGTTTTTTTTTTTCCAGCTCAGTGTCTTATCTTTCTTCCCCAAGGTTGCCTTTTTGCACCAAGGAATTTCTTTCAGCTCAGTTATCCTTCTGGAGAAAAAACTTACTTCCATTTATTTTTAAGAAAAATAACATAAATGGAATGGATCACAAAGCTCCATAAAATGAAGGATGTTAATGGAAACCCATTATTATTTCAAAGTACAACAGGATATGAGGACCTTTTATAGGGTACAGCAAGATTTAGTTTTCAACAGGAGGACACTGACGTTGTTTGAATGTTACAAATACAGCAAGAGCAATCGTCAGAACAGCTGCTACTGCTACATTCACACCCATCTTTTTTCTCATTTCAAGCCGGAGAAACGAATCTTTCAGCTGCATTATGAAGCTCCTCAACGTTGGCCTAGTGGCGAGCATTGCAGCATTCACGGTGGCCATCTTATTATTCTCTGCAGCACCATCCAGATTTTCGGTGGCCGTGTCCTTGGCAACGGCATCTTGATTGATCTTGGTGGGTTTTGTTGGGCCATTTTCCTGGCTAACTTTAGAGGAAGGCAATGTTATTTTCATTGGCATGACTATGTAAAGAATGCCAGTAGACAACCTTGCACGAATTTCATTAGTGTTGCATTCCTTGGGGACCTTGATTTCCTTGAGAAAACGTGTCCATCTACTTTCGTCCACACGACGTTCCCCAGTAATTATCATGTTTCCACCATTGATGACTTGAACCCTCACCTGTTCCTTTCTGAAACCTAGAAAAATTCAAGCATGCATGCATGGAGTTAATGACAAATCATAGCGCTAGCCGTCTCAACCTTCTGAAATTGTATCATTTGACAAGAAATGTTCCATAATGAAATCTTTCTATATGAAAATGTAGAATTGCATGGGGAAAAAAAATGCTACCGTAGAGATGAACCTCAAGAGTTTTCTGTCCTTCTTCTATTCGCCACTTGCAGTAGGGTTCAAAAGTCTTCGTAAGAGGGCTTGACGTTAGATCTAGCCATGATTTCTATTCAGTGCTTACTTAATTCTTTCGCTTCTAAGGGATTTCGAAAGAAAATACAGAGCTTGTTTTCGATCTGATAATTAAGGTTGCCCTCTCTCCCTGTTCCTCTTTTATACATATGCAAATGCTATATATAAGATATGGTTTAAGAGGTTTCTTCTGGGTTACCTCTTGAAAGGGAATATTTCCATGTTTGATGCTTTTTTATTTATGTTGGTTTGTGTCTTTTTCGTGTTTTCTTTCAGCTGTAGAAGATTTCCTTGTGCGTGGATGATACATTATTCCTCCTTTCATGTGCCCAGCTTTGTTAAAGCTAATGTATGTTGTCGCATGTCTTTGCGTGGTATTGAGGGGTTGATTTATTTAGTTGTATTTGGTTTAGAATCGACGCTAGAGAAACTCAGATGTAGATTCCTTACTAGGGTTCTTACTAGGGTTCGTATGGATTTTTCAATTAAAAATTGGTGAGAACTAAGAATAATTCTGGGATTTTTTTTGTCAAATCTAAATATTTAAATATCAATCTGCATATATATCTAGTATTTATATCAAAAAATTTACTATTAATTCTCATGAATTAAAAAATGTAAATTATTAAAATATTGGTCAAATACTAATTAATTCAGTAAACTAGTTATTAAATCTCGAAATGCATGCAAAACACTCTTTTTTTTAATTTTCTTGTATCAAAATACTAAACAATATGATTTTTTTTTATTTTTTGAGAAACTTAGTCATATACAATAAATATGATTTGTTTTCTACAACTAAAAAATTCAACATATTTACATAACAGCAGAAAATCTAACAAAAATTTAAATACGCATAGTAAACATCTAAAATTATAAAAAAAGGGACTCTGGAACTGTATGCTGGGAAGATATTTGGAGGTGCTGGAGCAGTGATGGCGAGTGTATCTGCCACTCGCCTCCACTGCTAAAGGGGCGCGAGGTGGCTGGATTTGATGCTTCTTTCCTCCTCTTCACTCTTGGACCGACGTTCACGACCACCATGACCTATATAACCAAAAAACAAAACCCATAGCAATGCTTTATTTTTTAGATATTTTTTAGTTCTTTTAAAAAAAATATTAATGTCAAATCAAAATGAAAAATTAATGATTTTGAAAATAATGCATGAAAAGTTGAATGCGTTGAAAAGATATTTAAAATTTGAATCATTTTGAGAATATTGAAAACATTACAAATACATCAAAAACATATTTTTTGAATATTTTGCTATTTTTATTGTTTTTTTTCTTCTAAAAATACTTCAAAATAGGATCAAGGGATAGCAACACTTATTATGTAAATAAACTTAGAAAATGTAATTAAACTAGAATGTCATATAGGTTGTAAGGAGGAAAAACAGGATCATTTTCTTGAAAATGAATGGTATTTCGCGCTTGTTTGGTAACGCGGCGCGGACGGAGGTTTAAAAAAAGTTAACATTCCAGTGTTTGGTAAACTTGTAAACGCTGAAAAATTTTAGTGGACCCCAGTGGACCCTACCATTAAAAATTTGCGAACCTCCGTTTCATGAAAAGCAGTTCAGAGCTGCCTTTCATGAAACGGAGGTTCTCATCCTCTGTCTATAAACGGTTATATACATAGGGGGGGCGCTGGGCTGGGATATGCGCCCCCTTTTATATATATAATTTTAATATTAAAATAATTTAAAAAGTAATTACAATAAATAAATATATTAGAAGAATATCACAATATAATTTTTGTTTCTCAATTCTAATTTTATTTTAAATGATATTTTATGATTGTTTCGGGATCGAAGAACCCTTCACGTATAGATTTAGTTTGGATGAAATTACAAATAATTTGATGGGAGAAAAAAAACAAGTGGTTATATTTTCTCATAAAATATTTTTTTTACTGGTTATATTTTTTTTCTTTTTCGACTTATATATATATATATTATTTATTTTGTATAATCAGAGTGTTTGACTAGTTTAAACGCACCATGATTAATCCTCAGATGTAATTTTTTATAGCTTTTGTTTTCCTTTTTTTTCGTTGATTATATTCTTTTCCATGAAATTTTTTTTCTGTTTATATTTTTTTATTTTTTATTATTTTTCCACTTATATATATATATATGATCGAGGTGTCCGGGCTAGCTTAAATGCACCACGATTAATCCTCGGATCCAATTTTTTTATTGTTTTTTTTTGTTTTTTCCTGATTATGTTTTTTCTTCTTATTTTTTTTTCATTTTTTTCCATTAAATATTTTTTTGTTGGTTATATTTTTTAATTTCTTTTTCTTTTTCTACTTATAATTTTTTTTCAATTATGGTAATTTCACAAGTAAAAAGCTACATGCAAAGCTTGGTAACCAAACACACAAAACTACTTTTTTTCAACCTCAGATTGAACCACAGTTTTAACCAAACACTTAACTACTTATTTTGAACCGCAGTGAAAACGCTTTTTTTGAAACTGCTTTTTTTCAACCTCAACCGCAACAGCAACCACAATACCAAACAGACCCTTCAAGACGTGTGGTAGCTTTGATAATTATGTATGCATATTGTGTATGAGTAAACATTTGATGATTATGATAAATAGTGAGCTTGAGGCAACCTTTGTGATAATAAATAGGGACTAGAGTCTTGTTTGGGTAGGCTGCATATAGAAAAACTTTTCGAAAAAATATAATTTAAAAAAAAAATCTAGCCCATTTTACTCTAATATTATCATTTTGAAAGATTTGTTTGCTTTATAAATTTTGAGTTGTTACCATGCTCAAGTCCCAAGGCATTTCCTTATGTTAAAAGGGTGTTTTTCCTTTAATAATAAAACACACATGACAAACTCTTGAAGTGTAAATACATTAGACACTTTTATCATTAAAAATGAACTTGAAGCAACTTACTTTAGTTACGATATATAGATAATGATTTCTATCTTTTCTATTGCATAATCATCCTCGTACCTAGAACCTATGCAAGACGAACTACAAATTAAAAAAGCAATGGCAAGACAAAGGTGGAATCAATGATTGAAAAAGGTTACAGATAGTATGTCTCTTTATGGGATTTATATATATATATATAAAAAAAAAGGACTAGAAAAACCATCATACGATAGGTGATAAAATTATAATCCTAAAACATAAAGGAAAAAAATCTTAAAATAATCATGAAATCCATAAATTTATTAAGAAAAATAGCAAACTTGGTTACAATGGGATCTTATAAGCCTAATGTGAGGAAATTCTGATGTTAAACAGAATAGCTAAGCAAGTTTAAAATGAAATGGACCTTGCTAATCTCCTAAAAAGATTTGAATTTGATCGAATGATCCGATCGAAAATTATGGTATTTTCTAACTACTATGTTGCTCAGGTGTTGCTAATACCTCCTCTTTTAACTAAATCTGATCCATTGGTTTATAAAAACTTCTACTATGTTATCCATGTAAGTTGTTTGAGACAGATTTCAATTTACTGTTCAGAACTTTTAATTTTTGCTGACTCAACTGCATCAAAAAAATCTCTAGCACCAATTAGGTTTCTACTTATTAGGTAGTGTTTTATATATATATCACGAGGATAAATGAGGGTAATGTGGTGTTCTCCATTATGATTATTAAATTATGTTGCTCTCTTTTATGCATGATATGGACATAACCAAGAATTACAATAGAAATGTATATGGTGCACACACATTTATGCAGAAGAAGAAAAGTTGCAGACCGTTGAATATGGATCAAACACCTAGAATCATTCTTCTACTGTAATACTTACCTCGACAAGTCTATTTTATGAGGGAAAAGTGCATTACAGCAACCTTGAGAAAATGGCATGTGACACACTACTCACCATTAGCTCATTGCACTTCTGAGTCACTGTCAGTAGACTCCTCCCTGTTCTTCATTTTTTAATGAAATATTCAAGTAAACATATCTTGGCTCAAACTCAGCTAACGACAGGCTCCATTTGGCTGTATATCCTTTAAGCCTTTAGCTTCTTTCATGAAAACAGGATTTTATATCATGTTGAGATGTTAAAGTTCTAACTTACCTAACTTCCACCCTTTAATGGTCGAAACTTGTGATTATAAAATCATATGTAAGGCATGTTTTTGGTTTGTGGTGGGGCAATGGGATTCATTTTGTGAAGCTTTTGATGTTGAAGTTTTAAGTACAGCAACTTGTTATTGTTTAATTTAAGTGAAAAGCTAATGACTAAGATCTAGTAAGCTAAGTCTTTGCCCAACACTTTTATGAAGAGATAGCAACAAAATCAGGATAACAGCCATGGTTTTGGTCAGGACAATTAGAGGTATGCATAAATTAGGAGAATAAAGTAAATCAAGCCCCTCAAGCCATAACAAATCTGTTATCTAATAATATAAATCATATTTTGTGGGTCTCACCTAGCAGCTTGAGCTTTTTAGGTGAGATGGTTTCATGACGTGGTATCATAAATCTTGATTGACCCAGCGGTCACGAGTTTTGATCTCACCACCTCCATTCTATTTGATAAAAAAAATCAAGCACAGGATAATGTGTGTCTGTGCAAGTTTCGAGTCCCAAAGAGCTTTCATTTGAGGGGTGTGTTAGAGAATAATATAAATCATATTCTGGAACATCATCTCACAGCTTGAGCTTTTAGGTTTTAGATGGTTTCTTTCACAGAAATCTAGGTAAGAGGAGATTATAATCACTTTTCCATGTGCCTTCTTCCATTGAATTAAAGAAGCAAAATTGCTTGAGAGGTGAAGAGACCAGTTTCAGTCCATGAGATGCAGCTTTTTTCTCTCTGAACCCTATTGATATTGATTAAAAACGAAGGAGAAGACATGAGACACTGTTTTGGATCCTTAGTTGCTCACATTATAAGCAGTCAAATGTAAATAAGTTGCTAGTGGTAATTGTACATCAATAAAAGCTAAAACTTAGAATCTTGTCACATACAGCTTCACGATCCCAGGTCTGCCACTAGAGAGAAACAGAATTGTGGCTTGTAATAACAGTAGTGGTTGAGGCTATGGCGGCAAGAAAATCTCTGTAATCCCCAGATGGAATGCTCTCACATATTGCGTCTTTCAGTTCCATCCCATATCTTCTCTTGAAAACCCTTTGAATCTCATACAAGTCTACCTCAGCTCTGCTTATCATCACACGAGCCAAGGCACCATTGTCTGATGTTGTCCCTTTAATACTCGCATACAGTACCTGATCAAACAGCGTGAGTTCTTATGCAGGGGAACTACAGAATTGCAATTACCAGAAAAGTAAAATCTTGCACCATTTTATGTGTATATATATATTAAAAGCAATGGAGAGAATAATAAATTTACCTTTGCGTAATAAGTAGGGTGGATTGCACATGCATTTCATGACTACTTTAAGTGCATCTTCAAATTCCATGTATTTTGCATTTTTGAGTGACTGCAAAATGGATTTGAAATAAAAGAGCCCGTAAACTCAAAATAATACTGTGAAAAACAGGAAATTAGATAGCATGGCAACAGATGGTGTGAAGTATAAGAAAAATTTGACACTTTACCTTTGTGAACTCATGTCCATAAATGTGTTTATAGCTAGACAGGGTCAATTTCATCTGTGGGATGCTCCTTTTACTCAGAATCTCAAGCACAACAGCTTCTTCAATGGCTCCTCGTGAGCTCCCTTCCCCTGCTTCATATAGCCTCCTAGCATCACATTTTGCAATATGCTGGCTAACATCTTCCTGGTGTGCCTTGTGTGATGTGGCCAACGCTACAAGAATCTTCAAAACCATAGTAACATATTCATATCAGACACGTACAGAAAACACGATTCATGTTCTTTGAATCCGAGACCTGTTTATCATCTGATATAATCCTTAACATTGAACAAGATTACCTTCTGGTATGGATGGGGTGGCTCAAGATTGATGATTTCTTGGTCCAAATGCCTTCTGAATCTTGCATAATAAGCCTGTTTGATGAGAGAAACATGACTTGATTTTCGCCCGACAAAAATCTCGACAAGAGCCCTGTAGTTAACATCACCTTGTCCGAAAGCTTCCCTTGCAACAATGGCATCACGTTCATGTGTGTCCACCATCCACCTATATAAAGCTGCACATACTTTTGATCCGTTCTGGGACTGCATCTTTTGAAGAAGAGCGGCCATATCTTCTCCATACATGGCCCTGTAAGTCTTTCTAATTTGCTGCTTTTCAAGCTTCGACCAGCCAGCCATTGAAGGAACCAAGTGGTTCAACCTTCCCCAAGAATCATGAATCTCTCTGCATTCATTCTCGAAGCCATGGCCAGAAGAGGTCAAGATTTTGGTGCCCATGGCAGAAGCTTCAGAATTCTGGTTTCCAAGATGTTTACAAAGACCCCCGTTTGACCTGTTTAAATGCAGCCAAGGCTTGGAGGACAAGGAAGGGATCTATCTTTTTGTGGTGGTGACTGATGTGTGATTTTGGCATTTTCCACCATGCTTTTGACAATGCCGTCGACTTGGGTTTTATTTTCTTCCATTGGTAACTTTTCTTCAATCAAATTTCGTATCTTTTTTTATGACTGTGTCAAGTAGATGTAAACACTTTACTTACTTTTTCATAACGACAAAAAAAGAAGATAAAATAACCATTATCTTATAATTGTAGTGAGAAACTAGATAGATAGTAAATTATAACTAGCTAGGTTTCGACAAAAACCGTACAAGACATTTGAGTTGAGACCGAGGTGGAAGGGGGGAGGAGACGACTGAGTTGAGACCGAGGTGGAAGTTTGTAAACAAGTGCATGTGTGTTTTGTTTTGTAGCTCAGTGTGGGTGGATTTCCTAGTGGACTCTGAGCAAGACGTGATCTCTTTTTAGCAGCAACTTTCCAGTGTCCATTCCTGCTCGGCACCACACCTTTCTCTCTTTGCACCGATCAAGAAAATTATAAGTGAATATGTGGGCCCATTCTCATGTATTTCATATATTTCTTTTCTTTTTCTTTTTTACTTTGTCCACCCACATGGCATGGTCAAAGATGTTACCTTGGATTAGTATGTTTTTTTCTAATATAAAAAATAAAATACTCCATGCTGATTTTTTCTAAGAAAATAAAAATATATATAAAATTGGAGTCATTCACTCGATTGCATTCAATAGATTTAGTTAATATAATTAAAAAAAATAATGACAATAAATAAAATAAACAAGAAAAAAAGAATGACTTGAAGTTTCAATAATTTTATTTGATAATAAAGCAAAATTAAATGTGTAAAATCTTATTTGACTAGAAAAAATAAAACTTGTGTCACTATTATAAAAATATATCATTATAATATTCTTAAATGATTTCAATAATCTTATTTTTGTAAGCCTAAAATGATAGCATACAAAGAAAATTGAATACAACTATAAAATTCAGTTCTCAAACAAAAAAAATGAAATAAGAAAAAGCAATGAAAAACAAATATGTCAACTTGGGTTAACCCACTAAGTTCACAATCCAAACATGACATTGGGATAACCCTATAAAAACAAAGTGAAAAAATCATGAAGTTCAATTTTAAACAAACTCAACGATAGTTCAATTTAGTCCCTTGATTTTTTTTCTTTTCCTATTATCCAAAACGACATCATTTTGGATTAGAATTTTAGGTAAAGTTCAATTCATCTAGACATTTTACTGAACTAGACAACACGTTGTCTGCTCCCCTTATTTTTTTTCTTTCCTATTTTCCAAAACGACATCATTTTGGATTAGGATTTGGACAAAGCTCAATTTAATCCTTTATTTTATGATTGCTTTAATCTCAACCCTTATTGGCCCAGTTTAACCAATTTTAACCCCTACCAAATTTCAATGATAGCTTTTAATTTATGCATTTTTTTCATTGTGATCCTTGGTTTTGGATTTATGTAATTTGATCTTTCAATAACCCTTAAACCTTTGATTTCTTTCTATCTCAACCCTGATTTCAGCCAATTAGGTCCCTATAGTTCAATGTCTTTTACAAAATAATCTTTGGTTGTGGATTCCTTCAATTTAGCCATTAACTGACTTGAAAGAATAAATAAATTTGGTCTCAAAGATTTCAATCTTCTCAATTAAAGCCCAAGTTAGGTTCTTAAACTTAATTTGTCACCAATTAAGCCAATAATAAAATTAATTTGACATGTTTTTTAAGTATAATCAAATCCTTGCACTTAATTAAATCCTTCAATTGGACCCCCAAATTAATTTCTAAATATAACTAAACTCTAATTTGGATCATGATTAAATTAAATTGGTCTGTTATAATCTAGTTACGCTCTTAAACTTAATTTTTATGCATACTTGTCCAATAATCATCTATTTTGACCTTCAATGTGCATTGTTTCTTCATTCTTTGGCACAATTAGGCACTATTGAGCCCTTAAAGTCGCCCACAATTCTTGGCTTAATTTTTTCACCACACAATTTCTTTTTCTTTTTATTTTTGTTATATTTTTTTTTATATTTTAAGTAAGTTTTAGGAATAATCTAAAAATGGGTTATGATAGTGAGTTTGAAAGATGAATTTATTTTTTTTGTTTCTAAATATATTACCAACATATTTACCCATCCATATTCCATGCAAGTACTTAAAAAATACCAGCAAGTGTGTTTTTTGGGTGAGTTTGTTAAACTATTTTGAATTGATTTTCCAATCAATATGGTGATGGCCGATGACTAGACTTCCTGAAATACATCTTGTGGCCACTCACACCTATCTATGGTTCGCTTACAGGTTGAGTTGGGTTTAATTTGCCAAAAAAATAAATGAAAATCAACCTCGGTTGTGGATAAACGAAGATTTATTTGACCATACCAAGAACAATTCCTAACTATTTGGATCCTTACTGAAAAAGCAATATTACATGCAACCTGTTCGCACTGATCCACTTTGCTTAAGTGACCCGGGGCTTTATTGGTAGTGTGTTTAAGGTTGTTTTTTTAAAGTATTTTTTTTTTAAATATTGTAATTTGATATTTTATATTTTTTAAAAATTATTTTTGATATTAGTATATTAAAATGATATAAAAATACTAATAAAATTTAATTTAAAAAAATAAAAACAAAAAAAAAATATTTTTTTTCAAAAACATTTATGATTTTCGGACAAAAACTCATCTTCACGCAAGGTGTCCAGATTACAGCTGAACTATCTTGATAACCTATTTTGTATTTCGATTCTCATCTTTTATTAATAAAATTAACATTACTGTAAAAAAAATTAAAAAAGAAAACTCCCCATTGTCAAAAAAAAAAGAGTGTGATTCTTCTATATACAACTATTAAAAATTCATGTATTTTACTCTATTTTAACCAATGATATCAAGCTACTCTCATTTTAGCATCCCGCTAGCTATATTGAATTGCAAAACTATCAAACAAAACAACCTGCGTTGAATAGCAAAACTGAAAAAATAGTTATTTGAAAAAAAAACCATTAAAATATAAATATAGGTTAAGTTGAGTTAACATGTTAATCTTGTAATTATGGGTATAAAATTTGGATAGCCCCACGGAAGAGAAACTGAAAAGGAAATAAGAAAGCATCAAGATCAATTCCAAAAAAACAAATGTTGAATGATCGAATTGAAAAAAAGAATCAATTTTGAAAAAATAACCTAAAAATAAAATGTTAGGTGATGAAATTAAAAACAAAATTCAATCAGTAAAAGGGTTTAAAACACATCACAAGAACAAGGATCAGATTTGATATAAAAATCAAATAAAACTAAAATTAAATGATGTAATTGAAAAAATAATCAAAAGAAGAAAAATAACAAATAGCAATTAAAAAAGTAATAACCAAATTAGATATAAACAATAAATGAGAGGACACATTTATACTTTGGCAAGGAGAAGAGAGAGATAGAAGATGGAAAAGTTCATTGGAGTCCAACCATCGCGCCCCCGCATGCACTGCTTCACCAAGAAAAAAAATGTTGACAGGGATTGTTTCACCTCCGTAAGACGATGTGCACGTCGCCTGAAAATACACTAGCTAGGTTAACTCGGTGATGTTAGTGTGGCATGTATTAACAATTTTTTTAATTAATATTTATTTTTAATAAAAAAAAAACTAAATTTTCCCTTATGTAATGTGAGAAAACAAAAATCAAGAGGAAAAAGACCATAAGCTCCAGTAAGCAAGCTTTGAGTGTCTTTATCTCAAGGGCATTTAAGTAATTTCTCTATGCATATTAATATTTTATATTTATTAAAAGATCAATTTTTTCTTATGAAATGGGAGTATAAAAAAAAGTGAAAATACCAAAAAAAGCCAAGCCATAAAGTTTTAAATTTATTAATCTCAATGATATTTAATTAATAGCATTGTGTATTAAAAATGAAAATGTCTATAAACCTATTATACGTCAATTCATTTTTTTTTCTCTTAAAGTTATTTAGTCATTGTATTGTTCTCAAATAATTTAAAAAGATCAATCCGACTTCATTGAATTTGGTAATGACTATTGTGCTTCTATGAATTTTTTTTTAATCATTTTACCCTTAAATAGTCAGTTCATTCATTGATTTTAGTAAGGGTAAAATAGAGTTTTTGTTGTAAATTGTTATGGTGAAAACTCAAAGCTTTTTTTAATCATAATTTTTTTATTTATTTATCATATTTTATTCATTTAATTAAAGTGTTAAATTCAGGGAATTTTTTTTTTCTGTGAGGGAACACTACATGATTATCCCATGTTATGTTGCAAGTTGAAAAAGATATTTTTAATATAATTTTTTTTCATACATTGTTTACTAACATGTTTTGCTAATAAAAAAAATAATTAATTATATGTAGATTGACTCGATGCCACTCGGTTAATTTGGGAAGTTCAAAAATAGTTCAATATATTGAATTGAATTAGGTTAGCTTAAGTTAACCCACTAAATTCGCAACCCGAGTCATGATACCATAATTACCTCTTAAATATAAAGATTATATTAACAAAAACAAAAAACAAAAAAAAAATTCTCTCTTAAATCTACAAGGGTTTTTGATGATTTTTTTAATTTAAATTTTTTTCCTTTAAAAATAATTAATTTCATTTTTTGTTATATAATTAGAATAAAAAAATTATTGAATCCATTGGAATCCATAAACTAATTACAAGTTTTATGAGTTATTCTGAGTTCATTAGAATCAATCTAATATATTATCTCTCAATGTTATAAAAAGTTATGACTTCATGTTTTTTAAGTCAAACTTTTTTTATATGTTATTAAAATTATCTTTACACTCACGTGTATTGTCCTTGTTTTTTATACTATTATTTTTTTTTTAAATTTTAAATACACTAAATCAAATAAGTTATATTATGGTAATTACCACATGATTTAATTGAAAAGCCTAAACTTGGTAAAAAAAATTCAAGTTTTCTGGATTACATTTAATATGACAATATATTAGATATTCATTTTTTTTATGTTCAAAAACTTATTAATTCAACTCGTAACAATGAGCACGAAGTAACTAGTCATCATCTCTACAAATTAATATTTATTTTTTGAATGTGATTTTTTTTTAAAATAATTTTTATAAATTCAGATAAACGAGTAAAACTCTAATTATTATAGATTATTATGTAAAATATATATCATAACTTAAACTTGATACTTGCATTACAAATTACAAGAATTCTATCATCAAGCCTTCCCGCCTACAAACTGATATTACTCTAGTCCTAGACGAATGATAATTTTCTGAGTTTCTTTCAAGTTTTACGTTAAGTGTGGAAGAATGGAATAAGCATGTTTTTTTTAAATAAAAAATATTTAAATAAATGAAGGAAAGTGCAAGAAAGGACAGGCTGGTTCAATTTTTCCAAAGCAAAGCCAACCAGTATCTCCCATTCATTACTCAAAGTCCAATTGCTGATGTGTCATGTATCATCACGTATTTGACCAATCACCACCTCAAGAATCTCAAATGACTTCATCCTCTTGCTCTCTCTTTTTCTTATTTTACAATTGTACCCTCCCTCCACCTTCTAGATGTGACCCTTTGAGTTCATTGATTTGGATCTAGCAGTGAAGATCGTAACCTGTCATGGAAATTTTTTTAGTGTTAGTTTTAGATTATTTTGATGCGCTGATGTCAAAAATAATTTTTAAAAAATGAAAAAAAAATATCATTTTAATGTATTTCAGACATGAAAAGCATTTTGAAAAGCTACCGTAACCGCACTTCCCAAATAGACCCTTTATACCATATCCACCACCTAGTTTCTCTGTACTCCTCCACAGACGTATTTTTTTTTTTTAAATATAAATATTTTTATAATAATATAAATTTAGATAAAATAATAACTTTTTTTTATTTTTTTATCTTTTTATTTTACTCAAGTTGAATTCTTAATAAAACATATAAAACCTAACTTGAGATGAATTTATTTTTTTAATAGGTTTAATCGAAACCAAAATGACATTTTTAAAAATAAAGCTAATGTTAAACAATAAAATTTGAAAAATAAAATAAAATAAAAAAGAACATTGAGCTACAAAACTTTTTTAAGTTATTAATCTGGGATATTAGATCTCAAACACTATAAATAGAAAAGTTATAAAATTCAATTTCTTATATAACATCGAATTATGACTTATTATTCTTATTGTTATTATCATAATTACTAAATTGTTACTATCATTACAACCACCACTAATACTACCGTTATCAATAATTAATATCATAATTATTATTGATATTATTATTGGTATAATTATCATTAATTTTATTATTGTTGCTGTCATTATCGTCATAACTATTACTGTGTATATTATTGTTATAATTATTATCGTCACAAGTATAATTAATATTACCATTATTTTTATTCTTATTAGCATCACCATTATTATTATTATTAATAGTAATAGTAATATCATGAAGTCGAGATAGCCTCATAAAAAAACTATAAATCAATTCCTAATAAATATAATATAGAAGGATATAATTAAAAATATATAGATTTTTTATTAAAATTATTATTTCAATTCAAATATTTTATAATAGAGGTGTAATAAAATACCATTCTCTTTTAGTTTTTTTTATATAATATTTGATAACTTGTTTCTTAAAAATATTTTTATAAAGATTAAAAATAACTTATTAGATTTTGATACTAATAATAGTGGAAAACAATAGTCTTGGAGGTGTTTGATACTGCATTTTAAAAATGCTTTTGAAAAAATAAAAAAATTATTTTTTACTTTAAAATAATAAATTTTGATGTTTTTAAATTATTTTCATGTGCTGATATCAAAAATAATTTATAAAAAATAAAAAATATTATTTTAATATATTTCTGAATAAAATATATTTTTAAAAATAATCTTAACCCCACCTCAAACAATATATCATCAAGTAAAACGTTGAAATTTCAAAAGTGAAATGCTATACGGGATAAAAAAAGAGAATAATAAATAAAAATGTTGATTTTAAAGTTACCATAAATATTCCCATTATAATTTTTCATTACTATATGTCAAACAAACCATGTTCTACCGACAGACACATCTATCATAACACGCAATTACCCCTGAAAGATACTCATAGCTTCCATTAAACTGTAACTCAACTTGAAATAAAATAAAATAAAATAAAAAATAAAATTGCAGTTAAAAAGAAATAAATACAGAAGTGCAAAATGGGCAATTGGATGGATATGTAAATATAAGAACCACTAAGGGCAAATAAATAACAAGACTGCTACCTCTCTCTCTCTCTCTCTCTCTGCTGCTGTTGTTCTTTCCTGTCAGGTGTCTGGCTTCTTTATTGCTGAAACTCCCTCTCTCCTTGTCTCCCTCTCTGAGCTGCTAAAAACTGAAGAGAAATAAACTTATAACAGCAATGCAGGTTGGTTAGTTTTATGTTAAAGTTTCTTGAATCATTAAAAAAATATAATCCATTTCAGTGTTTTTCTTTCTATTTTTTTTTACCTTGATGAAATTGCTTTTTGTATGCAGACAAGAACAGTGGAAGTGAAGAATGTATCGGATCTTGCAAGTGAGAGAGAAGTTCACGAGTTCTTCTCCTTCTCTGGCGAAATCGAAAACATTCGCATTCAACGGTACTTCTTTATATTTTGTGTTTGCTTGCTGAGAAAATGAACGAAACTGGAAAGTTGTGGAAAACTGGATCTTGGGTTTCTGGATTTTTTTTAATGTTTTCTAAGTATAGTATTGGTGTTTCTTGAGTTTTTTTTTCCTTTTCTAGTTTTTGAGACTTTCTGTAAAGAAAACAAATGAAGGAAACTGACATTATTATGCTAAATTTATTTCTGGGTTTACTAGTTAAGATACGAAACAAAGAAAACTGAGTTATTTGTCTTTATGTTTGCTTAATTGAACTTGTGGTTTTTGAATGCAGTGACAATGGGCAATCAAAGACTGCAATTGTTACCTTCAAAGATCCTAAAGCACTTGAAATTGCCTTGTTGTTATCGGTGGGCTCACTTGTTTTCTTGGTTTTATTATTATTATTATTATTATTTGTTTAAATTTACCTTGTGTATTCCAGTTGATAATCAGATGAGTAATGTGATGCACTTTAATTTCTGTAATTTGAAGAATTGTTTATTTTCATTCCCTCTAAACTTTAAGCAATTGAATGCTTTTCTATAACTCCACCCTGTAAATGGTCCCTATGTATCCATTGGAGGTAGAATACGCATTTTTCTTAATGGTATATTAATAATTATAAATATCTAGATAAGCTGAACTGAACTTTTGTTGATGTTCATTTTGATTTTTCCTTAAGAAAGGTTATAAATGTCTTATCTTCTCCTTCGTAATAAAAAAAGAATATATCCTTTGGAAAGGAAAGGGTGGAAACTAAATAGCACAGGAAAAAGCAGATGAGTCAGGCTATCTGTTCATGCTGATTGTATTGTGGAGTAGAAGAAGTTGACTGTTGCTGCAATATTTTGTTGTTCTCTTACTAAATCAGTCCGTGATTCATTTGATGGAATTTAAACGATGCCTTTTGAAATGTCAAGTTCCATAAAAATTGTATATGTAGCATAATGTATTTTAGAAAGTCATCATTTGATGGAATTTAAACGATGCCTTTTGAAATTTCAAGTTCCATAAAAGTTGTATATGTAGCATAATGTATTTTGGAAAGGCATGTTTTTGGATCTTAATCTTGCAACTAGCAACCCTTTCTATTTGATATGATCATTTGAGTAATCATAATGCATATTGAATCTGTAGAGTGTAATTCATGTGTTTGTGATGCAGGGAGCAACTATAGTAGACCAGATAGTGTCTATAACTCCTGTGGAAAATTATGTACCGAATCATGATCCACAGGTTTGTACACTATCAAGTTATTCAAATGTCTTTCAAATGATTTTGCAAAATATTTATGTTTTCGAGTGCAGTTTATGCAGGAAGTAAGGAATATGGACATTGCTATACATGCAGTTCCTCCTGAAAATGTCCCATCAAATTTTGAGGTAGTCAAAACTGTACTTGGAGTATTCTTGGACGTATCCATCTATTTTATGGTGGATGTGAGACACTTTTCATAACTAGAAAAACTTTGCTGCTATAGAGAAATTATATTTGTGATTGTCTTATATTTGCTAATGAATTTGATTAAATACTGAAACACCTAGCTGTTACTTGCCTATCTTTAATGGTTGAGCGAGATGAATCTTTATCTTCAGTATTCGTACCTTATTTGACTTCATTCACCAGGAGCCATTTTTACTTGTGCTTTAGGGTGATAGGTGGTTTGTGACCTGTATGTTTTCCTCAACATGGGTCTGTTTATTAATTTAAAAACATAGTGACTTTGAGTATTTAAGATAACATTAGTTCATGTAATTCAGGCCTTCAAATTTTAGCTTTCAACTTATTGTTTTCAATCTGTCCTGTGTTTCTTAGCAGGGGAAAACTAGCCCTTCAGGCAGCGGAAGTGTCTATGCTAGTAGAGCACAAGAAGTTGTCACAAGTATGCTAGCAAAAGGTTCAGCTATTGGCCAAGATGCAATGAATAAGGCCAAGGCATTCGATGACAAACATCGCTTGAGTGCCAGTGCATCTGAGAAGGTAATTTCATTTGATCGGAGAGTTGGGCTAACAGAGAAATTGACTGTTGGAATTTCAGTAGTTAACGAGAAAGTGAAGTCTGTTGATGAAAGGCTTCATGTATCGGATAAAACAATGGCAGCGATATTTGCAGCGGAAAGGAAGATAAATGATACAGGTTCAGCTGTAAAATCAAGCAGGTAGAATCTCTTCCTTGAGATTATATTCTCTAGTTCTCGTATCGATACTAGCATTTTGTATGAATGGGATTGGTTGATGTAATTATTTCTGTTTTTTTCCACCCTTGTGGGATGGATCCCTGCCCCTTGATTCTGGTTGTTTCAAATAATGGATATTAGAAGAAATGTACTTCAACAGTTTGTTTTTGCTGTATCTAAAGTTGAATGCATTTTGGAAGATGTGGAGGAAAGTTTAGGAATAGTAATTTCATCTCTGGTGGCATGACTTGTAAAATGCATCATGATTTTCTTTTTTCATATAATCATGATTCCTAAATTTTTCTGGTGATGTAGAATACATAGGGTAGTAAACTGGCAACTGCTATAGATGTTTTTTTCATGATTGAGCAAGTGAGTGAGCTCTTTTTGGCCTAAATGAATTGTTTTAGAATAAATAACTACTAAATAGTTTTTGTTTTCCTATTTCAACAGGACACATCATCATACACCAATAGGAATTTTGTTTTAGGATGTATTTTGCATATTTATTGCACACACTTAGATACTATCAATTACTCTTTTATTTATTCTAATGGATCCTTAATGAGATTCATGTCTGGGTAGAACTTAGCCTTTTTAAGAAAATTCACAGAATTTTCTTGCAGTCTGGATCAGATGACCCTGAAAATTGAACCAGTGCTGACCCCTCTTGTCTTTCTTCACCAACTTCTTTTTAGAAGAGGCAATGGACTGACATTGAATAAAATGTCATCTTTGATATCCTCCTCGTATCATCAACGCTCAGCCTACTCATCATCTAAACAAGTTTTGGCTTCTCTATTTGACGTGTGTTATTTTTCACTACAATATTTTTCTTTGACATTGGATTTCGGTCTTGCATTTGGAAATGTGATTCAACACCAAAAAAAAACCTGTAACATTTGAGTTCTGTTGGTACAGGTATGTGAGTGCTGGGACAGCATGGCTAAATGGTGCCTTTAGTAAGGTGGCGAAGGCTGGGCAGGTTGCTGGTACAAAAACAAGAGCAAAGTTCAATTTGGCTGTTTCAAATTTGACTGCTAAGGTAGGTTCTACTCGTGAAGCTAAAATTATCAGATGGACATTGAAAATCATTTATTTATATATTTATTCATATATATGATAATAAGATGTATTTTCCTTTATAGTTCATTGTCACCGTAAATTAGAACCTATGATGGGTTCATCCTGATGTCAAAAGGTAATGAAGCCATTTATGTGCTTAGGGTGACAGGATTATCCATTGGCTTTATTGTTAGCAGTGGTCTTGGCGCTGTTGAGGATAAGTTAATTGTCAAATTGAAGTATTGAGAGATTGAAGAGTAACTGGCTGGCTAAAACCCAAAATTAAGAAAATCAATATCGAAGCAAGGGAGAATGAAACCCAATAGCATCCTTGGCAGAAAGATTTTAGTCTGTTACGTAGCAAGGGAGTCAAGGATAGGGATGGGAAATCTCTCTCCCTGTTTGGATTCAAAATTGGAAAATGGATTCAATCAAGGATAAGGGTTTGGATCAACACCCCCTCTGTTAAGAGACCCCTTTTGTTATCTTTCTTCCACTCTCCATTAATATTAAGAACTAATGCTAACCATATATCTATATCAGAAAAATGAGCACACTAGGGAAAAAAAACTTGAACAAAGAAATAACAAAAAGAATACGATGAAGACACAAGAGATGGTGAGGTTGGGGTTTGAGATTAACAAGGGCTGCTAAGATTTTCTCTTAAAATCCCAGGACAAGAGGCCGCAAAATTAAGAAAAATATTCTCGATGCTCTATAGATAACTTTGCCAGGCACCCCTTGTCACTTTTCTCTTTGCATCTATTGTTGTCTTCAAGTCAGTTCCTTTTAATCTTTATAGGGAAAAATTGTCTTATTAAAAAAAAATGGAGAGAAGGTGGACTGAGTTTGAAGTTATAGGTGTTAATTGTGTAACATTTGAATAGAACATGAGATTGTGTGTTTGGTATTGTGGTACGTGGTACAGGGTGCTTTTTTAATTGAAAATGTATCAAAATATATATATATATATGACACTAGCACATCAGAATCATCCAAAAACACCCAAAATACATCAATATGATGTATTTTCAAGCAAAAAACATTTTGAAAAGCAAAAGCTACCGCAAACACAAACACTCGTTTTAAATTGGATAGAAGGTAACAAAAAGGGTCTATTAATAGTTTCCTATAGTAGAGGGTCTTTGTATGGATTCACCTCTTGTTTACTAGTGCAAGAAATGTTGGCGCTAATCCTATGTAAAAAAGTTGATTGATCACACATTGGCTCGGTTTTCTGTTTTTGAAGAGTCATTTTTCCTTGTTTTGTGAATTGCAGGAATCTCCAATCGCTGTATGAGACAGGAACTCTGTCAGCTGAAAGTTGTTTCATCAAACACGTTTTTCTGCCTGCATTTAACTGCTATGTTGTTCCAATCATCAAAATTTGAAGAGCAGGATTCATTGAATTTGGAGCTGCTGGCTTGGTGAAGAATGAGATTAATCTGTGCAGTGTTCCCGATATGTGTTCGTCAATGTTATGCGTTCGTCAATGTTTTGATTTGTGTGTCGATTCAATTCAATACTTGCATATTTTTCAAAATTCTTTGGTTCCTAGGGTATTATTATAGCCTATGACTTCCATGTAGTTTTGTAGTTTGCAACATTGTTTCCAAGCCAATGAAAATTCACCAAGAGGCTACCACTTCCTGTTACCAATTTATAGTTTCCTTTTCTTCATTTTCTTTCACCAGACAAACTTATTTGAACCATCCTAGTGCTGTTTTGAACGGGATGTTCATCTATGTTGTCGGAGAAACTTGACTAGCGATTTGGAGTCTGTAATAGTTGTTTTGTAAGAAATTAAAGTGTTTTACTAGAGCTATTGGCTATGGCAATGCTCTCAATTCTGAGCTAAAATTCCCAGTTTCTTCGATTGGCTTGGCAATTACAATACTCCCCCGAAGCTGTGGCATTTCTTCCATGTCGATCGCTCTATTTGAAGAAAAAATGAGCAGATGCATCAAATAAATGATTGTTCATTTTCAGAATTTTGCTGTCAAGTGACATCTCAGCTGTCTGTCACAACCTTATATATATATATATATATTTGGAAGAATATGCTCATGTATGCCAAAAAATCAAGCAAAAAAAGAATCCTAATCCTCAAGGGCATTGGTGGCTGGAGATCCCAGAGCTGTTATTGTAATAAGATAGTTTACAAAAGAAGCCACAACAGAGTCTTGGCTGTCACGTCCGGCAACTAGGGATTTCCAGAGAGGCTTGCATTTCTTCTTGTGTCCGTGTAATGTGCGTGTGATGCCAAAAAGCTCGAGCGGTTTGAAGAAAGCACGTTGGAAGGAGGGTTGTAGTAGAGAGTTGATTCTGTGGTTTCCTAATCGTCAGTGCCAAGCATCGTCGACACATTCTGCGCATAGATCATGTGGTCTTCCCCATGATTTCTCGTTTGAGATTTCAAGCTTTGAGTGGAGATTACCTTTCTTATCTGGAAACAAATGGAAAAAATTACTTGAAATATAAAATTTTGTATAGGTCCCCAACCCTATCTCTCGATCTTTTGTTAGATTATCTTTCCTCACTTCTTAGCTGGCTAAACATGTGCCACGTGGCAGTCAGAAAGACACCCATACACGTACTTTTTTAAACCAACGTGTTCAAAGGCATTAACCACCGAAACCGAACACCCAACAACGTCAATCTTTGAAAAGTACAAGGACAGTTTCGTCACTGGACCTAGGTAGATTCCCACGATGCCCTTCCCTTGAAATGCCCGCTTCTTCTTTCTCTTAAATACCGAGCGTGGCCTTGCTGGGCATATTCTGTGGTTCGATTCTATTGTTCTTACATCAACCAAACACCACGTATATATTCTCTGTTTCGTTTGGGATTCTCTCTTTTCATATTATCTCAGCGTATTTTCTTTTTCCTTATCAAGCTACAAGTCTAAGGTGATGATGATTTAGCTTTATAGTTTTTAATGGGTTTTGTCCATTTCGCTCCAATTCTTGACAGCTTTTCTTGTTTTGAGTTTTTAATTTCTCGGTTTTTATTTTTGGAGATGGGAAATCATAATGGGTGATTGGTTTTTGACGTGTTTTATGTTAAACATTGAAACTTTGCTAGGTGGGTTTTGATTTTTGATGATTTGTAATGATTAAATACTGCATGTTTGAGTGGGATCTAAGTGTTTGATGTAGTGGTTTTGATTGCCAACATCTATGATGTGTTATCAAGTTTTCATTTTTTTTGATTGGAGGGTAAATAAGAGTAGTGATTTGGCCTTGGAATTGTATATTTTTCCTGTTACTGTCTACATTTTCAGCCCGGTTGGTGTTAAGAGAAGGATTTGGTCTTATAAATGTGTCATTCTTGCCCATTGTGCGGTCTTATTCCATAAGATTCAGTTTCGGACTGAGTATAATCAATCGGTTCTTTCGACATTTTGAATTTGTACAAATGTGATCAATTATTTCTGTGCCTTGTTTTGGGATTAATATTTTATTTTTGTGTTTCTTTTTTATTATTACTTGACCAATCTCGTTATGCGCATGCTCGTAGTTTTTATTAGATGATAAAAGTGGAGGTTTTTTCTTGTCCTTGTTTGTAAACTTTTTTCCAGTGATGGATCCTTATAACGACACTTGGCATCACATTGAAATCTTGTAATGAATTGCCTCATTTAGTAGTTTTGTCTTCCTTTTCTAACTATGGATTGTACCCCGAGGGTCCACCCTCGTCTTTTACTTTCAATAAAAGTGATAAAAATTGCCCCCTTGTCACACTCTTTTCAGATTCTCTTTCAATATCTTTTGCTTAATGTACAAGTCTTTGTGTCCTATCCTATCCAATTCACTTCAGTAGTTAATAATTTACCATTGGAGGCATATTTTACTGAGAGAAATTTGGTAATGCAGTGTCCTATTGAGCTTGATGAGTGTTGATGGGCGTTTGTGAATGGCTGCTGGAACTGCTTTGTGTTCATGGTACCGATGGTGATGATTTTGGTGGTTTAGCAGTTTGTTAATTCAAGTTTGTATTCAGATGGAAATCTTGTTTTGATGCTCTTGATTCTTAACTGGAAAAGTCAGTTAGCATGGACTAGAAAGATTCTATTCCAAGGGCCAGGTGCTTTGTTAGTCAGGAGGTAACTTGTTACAAGGGACTTCGGATCTGGCTCTTGACATTATTTAGACAATAACAGATTTACTGATAAGCTGTATCTGGAAGGCCCTGAGCTACAAGTAATAAATTTCTGTGAGTTAAGAAAAGTTGTTTAGGGTCATTTGACAATGGAGGTCCTGATTTCACCACAAGGACAAAAACATAATTTGCAAACAGCTGCTCAAAAAATTTCATCTGGTGGTTCACAGAAGGATCTGTGGCATGTCGTGCGAGAAGGATCGTTGGCTGATGTGGATTTAGCTTTGGCACTACTTAAGAAGAATGGAGGAAATATTAACGCAAGAAATGTATTTGGCCTGACTCCTCTTCATATTGCAACTTGGAGAAACCACTTTCCCATTGTTAAGAGGCTTCTTGTAGCTGGCGCTGACCCTGATGCTAGGGTGTGTCACCTCCTTTATCCCTCTGTTTATATGATTAATTTCAAATCATTAGCATTTTTTATATGGTGAAAGATTGTAACTTCCCACTGTCTTCCCTTTTTGTTATTTTTGTTTTAAATTTTCAATGTGTGTGCATGTGTTCTACATAATATATTGGTCATTTGAAAGCTCTGCGGTTACTTGGAAGTCCTTTAGTATTGGACCCCTGATGATAATAAGGCATGTTTATGGCTGTAGTTTTTGCAAATGAGGTTCGAGCTTCACTTGATGTGGTGTACTTCAGATCATTTTATTCAATCCGGACATGAAATGGAGATTATGATGCAAGACAATTGAGTTTTTAATGAGCAGCAAGGCAGATTTAACTGGGTGTGAGTAAGAAATGATGAAAGGTGAAAGATGATGATGAATAATAAAGGCTAAAGAGAGAAACTTGGTGGTTTGCCATTTTTATTAAGTTCAATGTGGAAGTCATTATTGATATTTTGTGAAGGAACTCATTGCCATTTGTTGGTCTGAAGCAGCTCTCTATGTAACCACAATTGTAAACATAATTTGTTCGTGGAGGGTCATGTGATATTAATGGGTCAATGCTTAATATGACGACTCATGTTCTTCATTCTGTTCTTGTCTCATCATTTTCTTCGTTCTTTCCATTACATGATAGTGTAACAAACTTGACGTGCATGGTTACTTTCAGAAACCAATACTTATTTTTGTTTCAATATTTTGGAAGATGAGGTAAAGCTGTCCTTAAGTTTTTGTTTTCAATGGATGCATGTTTCAACACTCTGCAGTATATTGTTCATAGGTCCCTTTTTTTTTCAATATTTTTAAATTCTAAGAATGAAATGCGTTCAAAATTGTGGACCATTCAGCAGCGTTGCTTCCAAATATTAGCATACTGGTACATAATGTGTATGATGCCAATGTTTTATTGCTGAAATTTTATTTAACACCTTGTACAACTTTTAACATTATCTATATTCAGGATGGAGAATCAGGATGGAGTAGCCTTCACAGGGCTTTGCATTTTGGTCATCTTGCAGTTGCAAGTATCCTCCTTCAGTCTGGTGCTTCTATTACATTGGAGGACTGTAAGTCCCGTACACCAGTCGATCTCCTGTCTGGCCCTGTATTGCAGGTCATCAGAGATGGTTGTAATTCAGGTGAACTTCATCTATTTCATGCATGATTGATGGTCTTACTGTTCCTGCAAATTCTATGCCACTTTGTTTGTGGTTAACCTTGAATTATCATTTTTCTTCAGTGGCCACCGAGGTGTTTAGTTGGGGAAGCGGTGCCAATTATCAACTTGGAACTGGAAATACTCACATACAAAAGCTACCTTGTAAAGTTGATGCACTTCATGGCTCTATTATTAAATTAGTCTCTGCTGCTAAGTTTCATAGTGTAGCAGTTAGTGCCAGTGGAGAAGTCTACACGTGGGGATTTGGAAGAGGGGGCCGGCTTGGGCATCCTGACTTTGATATCCACAGGTATAGTGTTAAGAACTTGACTGATATAATATGGCTTGAACTTGTGAAAATGACATCATCTTTTCTTCTTATGTTGTTTCAGCTTATTGTGATTTCTGTGAAACTTAAGTGAATCAACAATCAGGTGCATTTTATTTTATTGTTTTCAGTGGCCAAGCTGCAGTTATCACTCCTCGTCAGGTGACTTCTGGTTTAGGGTCCCGCAGGGTGAAGGCAATTGCAGCTGCTAAACACCACACTGTTCTTGCTACGGAGGGTGGGGAAGTTTTTACTTGGGGATCCAATAGAGGTAATGATTATTGAGTTTCTTTGAGAGTTTTCTAGGCAACTGATATCCGATTTCAACTCCCAACTCTGTGGAAACATTTAATTCTAAATCTCATTTAATGTAATGGAATAGACGGGTAATATTTTAAATTATCAAATGTTAGCTGATAGGGTTTTGGTTTCAAGTATTCAAATTAGTGAATGAGGAAAGCAGTATTTTTCTTATAGCATTTTGCTGTTTTTTCACTCCGATGTATTTATCTCCATGATCCTATTTTCTGCAGAGGGTCAGCTTGGGTACACTGTGGACACTCAACCCACTCCTCGAAGGGTAAGTTCCCTGAAGTCAAGGATTGTTGCTGTTGCTGCAGCAAACAAGCACACTGCTGCAGTGTCTGATTCTGGTGAAGTTTTCACTTGGGGCTGCAATAGAGAGGGTCAACTTGGGTATGGAACCTCTAACTCAGCATCCAATTACACCCCAAGAGCTGTCGAGTACTTGAAAGACAAAGTTATGACAGGAGTTTCAGTGGCAAAATACCACACTATTGTATTGGGGGCTGGTGGAGAGGTAGCTTTGAGTTGAACTGCATCATTTCTTATATGTGTTTTGGCTTGCAATTCTTAACTGGAGGCAACAGTACATTTTTATTGTCACTTAGGATTCACAAATAACTCATCATTGTTTAATTGTAAATATTTTTGTAAGGCAGGTTTACACTTGGGGTCACCGACTGGTTACTCCAAGACGTGTTGTGATTGCTAGAAATTTAAAGAAAAGTGGGAATACCCCTTGGAAATCTCATCGCTTGGAACGACTTCATGTGGCTGCTATTGCTGCTGGGATGGTGCATAGCTTGGCTCTGACATCCGATGGCACATTATTTTATTGGGCATCTGCAGATCCTGATCATCGATGCCAACAGGTTTTATTTTTGAAAGATTTGGTGTCTGGTGATTTTTAAATCATTTCAGAACTCAGAAATGAAACATCATCTCTTATTCTCTCCCTCCCTATGTTTTACAGCTGTTTTCATTGTGTGGAAACAATATCGTTAGCATTTCCACAGGAAAGTATTGGACTTCTGTAGTTACAGCTACAGGTGATGTATACATGTGGGATGGAAAAAAGGGAAAGGATGAGCCACCAGCTGTCACTCGATTACATGGTGTGAAAAAGGCCACGTCAGTTTCAGTCGGGGAAACACATTTATTGATTGTTGGTTCCCTCTATCATCCTATCTATCCATCCAATGATGACAAGAGTCCTCAAAAACAGATGGTGCAAGATGGGGATCAAATAGAGGAGCTTGAAGAAGATATTATGATTAATGATGCTGAGTCTAATCATATGTCATCTGTTGTAGAGAAGGATGATTCTAACCAAAAGTCAATACCAAGCTTAAAATCTCTCTGTGAAAAAGCAGCTGCAGAAAGTCTGGTTGAGCCACGAAATGTTATACAAATGCTTGAAATAGCTGATTCACTTGGAGCAGAAAATCTGAGGAAGCATTGTGAGGTATGTTTTATGGCCATGGTCTTTGCAAGGATTCCTTAATCTCACACAATGAGTTTCAACTTGTACTTAGATGAAATGTGATTCCAGTCTCTTAGTTCTCCATGCTTTAATATTTCAAGTGACTCAAGGCTCAGCATTTGTTGCTTATCAGTTGCTATGACAGAGAAACACATGATGTTCGCCCCCCCAGCGAGTGTATAATGTTCACTTTTTGTGAAATAAATCTGATTTACTGCACAGCAGTGCTTTATTCTATAGAAGGTTGTTGGGCTATTTCTCTAGGGTCATCCTAGAGCTTTTCCTTGCCTTCTTTGAAACTAGGTTTGAACAGAAAACCATGTTTTCTCCTTGGAACACTTTTCACTGACTACTCACCACCTGAGGCCTGATGTATTAGGTGGTACATGATTGAATTAAGCAAGGTCTTGTCTAGCTGGCCTCCTAGGGGTTCTTATAATGGTAAAAAATCCCAATAAATAGTATATTCTAATGCGATATTGGTTATTCTTTCATACCACTTGCTATGCTTGTTGTTTGGTTAATCTCATTCTGATGGTAAACATAGCGTGGATGGATCAATTCTTAACTTAAATATCCTATTTACATTTCCTTTCTGAATGTATTATGTATTTGTTAGAGAATAATATCAATCATATTCTGAGGGTCTCACCTAAAAGCTTAAGTTTTTAGGTGAGATGGTTTTTTAACATGGTATCAGAGTCTTGTTGACATAGCGGTCACGAGTTTGAATCTCACCACCCCATTCTATTTCATAAAAAAATCAAGCACAAGGTAGAGTAGACCTGTGCAAGTTTAAAGCCCAAAGAGCTTTCATTTGAGGGTGTGTGTTAAAGAATAATATAAATTATATTCTGGAGCCTCACCTAAAAGCTTAAGCTTTTAGGTGAGATGGCTCTTTAACAGTATTGTATAGCACACTTTTACCTATTTATCTGCTGTGAAGTGGATTTATTTATCTGCTCTGAATAGGATCTCCATCTTTATGGAAGTATTTGTTGCTATTTTCTTGTTAGCAATTTTGAATGGATCTCTGATGTTTGACTAAAGTCCACATATCTATTCTCTGTAGGATATCGCCATTCACAACCTTGATTATATTTTAACAGTCTCGTCACATGCTTTTGGTAGTGCCTCGCCTGAAATTCTGGCTAATCTTGAAAATCTGTTAGACCAAAGGTCATCTGAACCTTGGAGCTATCGTAGACTTCCAACTCCAACAGCTACTCTTCCTGTCATTATCAATATCGCAGAAGATAGTGAAAGCGAGTTTTCAAGGAGCCGTGACAATTACGGTGACAAATCCACCCCAAGGAGTGGAATAGATCAACAATTAGATTCCTTCCTACAACCCAAAGATGATCCTATTTCCAAACAAGTTCGGGCTTTACGAAAGAAATTGCAGCAGATTGAGATGCTTGAGACAAAGCAATCTAAGGGTCATATTCTTGACGATCAACAAATTGCAAAACTTCAGACAAGATCAATTCTTGAAAGTTCACTGGCTGAGCTTGGTGCTCCAGTTGAAACAGTACTGGGAAAAGCATCATCTTCTGTATCACCAGATGAGAAGGGGAGCAAAAAATCTGAAGTATCAAAAAAACAAAGAAGAAAGAGCAAACAAAAGGTAGAACAAAGGGAAATGACATCTGCTTTTACTAGCACCATTACAGAATCCAGTTCTGTAAAGAATTTCATGGATGATGAGGTCTCACAAGTTTCAACAAATAAGGTTAGGTTTCTATTTTTTTCTCTGTGAACACACTCCTTTTACTATCATGAAATTTTGTAATTTACCATTGCTGATGTGCTCTTTATTAAATTTTTAGATTTAAGTATGATTGCTAAAGGCTGCTTTTAATCAGGAGTGTTAATCAACCTACCTCTCTGCCCCACCCAACTCTACTTCGCCTAACCCACGCAGTTAATTAAGAGGGAAGTAGGGTCACTTATCAGTAATGAAATAACCAATATACTGTGTCAACTAAGGGGTTCAGAGTCTCAAGTATTTCAGGATAGCTGGCTGGTTAATATTAATCAATGCCCCCTTTATTTTCAGCCATTCAACATATAGCTGGATGTTGAGTATTTCAGGAATACTCATTTTTGAGTATTTCAGGAATACTCATTTTTGTATCTTCCCAACATGCTAGCCTGCTAACTTGCCTGATCCAGCAAGCATATAGCTGGATGCAGAATGTCCTCCATATCCTAGTTAGCTACCAATTTGACAATTTCATACTTTATGGAATTGGTTGGAAAATTCAGTCCATAACCAACAAGGGAATGCATCACTAGTTGCATGATGTATCTTCTGTCAGAGAATCCCTTGGGGGAATTTAGTTTTTGGCCCAGCACAAGTTTAAATCATTCATGACCTTTTCTAGATTTATTTAAATTAGGCTAAAATATCTCTTTAGTTTCTCCATGAATCCAGTGCATTTACTGAATTTGCATCTCAGTATTGTAAAGTGTCAAGCTTTAACCGAGTAGCAGGTGCTGATTTTGATTCCACCTATAATTTGTTTGTTTAGTTTCCCGTAGTGCATCTTTCTTGCAGGTGGTATCTGCACAATATCCCAATCTTAATCAGCCTGGTTGTTTAAAAAATACTGTTAGGATAACTGATGTAATTGGTATTTAACTCCCTAGGCTGATCGCCATATTCTATGAGGAGGTTGTTCTCATTAATTAGTTTCTTCTTAATTTAGTTAACTGTCCTTATGTTAACCAAGTCTCCAATTGGACACCTCAATGATTAAGACTTGAGATTTCTACTATGAGCGTTCAGGACCTTGGAAGGGGTGGAGTGTGGAGTTTAGGAATCCGGGGAGGGCTAGCTAACCCCCCATAATGTAGTCCATGGCTCTTTGGTTTTTTTTCATTGGAGCGAAAGAGGTCATAAAGTTAACTTCGGATTTTCCTTACTAGTTACTTTTGCTGAATTGTTCAAGTTAATGTTTAATAGGTGGAAGAGATCACTTTTGGTGGAAGTGCGGTGAACCAAACTTCTAAAGAGATCGGATTCTTTGTTCAGAAGAAATCAGGTTCCGACTTCTCAAAAAATAAGATTTCATCTCCAGCAGTCTCCAAGAAAAAGAACCGCAAGGGTGGGCTTTCCATGTTCTTGAGTGGTGCCCTGGATGAGGCCCCCAGAGATGCTGCTCCCCCTCCTCCACCAACACCCAGAAGCGAGGGTCCTGCATGGGGTGGGGCTAAGGTTTCAAAGGAATCTGCTTCACTTCGTCAAATACTGGATGAACAGAGCAAAACCAAATTGAATCGACCAACTAGGAACAAAGATCAGGTGGGAGAACATTTTGATAGTAAAAGTGATGGAAAAGTTTTGTTGAGCTCACTTATGCCTTCCAAACCAATTCCTTTGGTGTCAGTACCGGCATCACAGGCATCAGATGCAGAAATAAGCACACCCCCATGGGCTTCTGGGACTCCACCACTTCTTTCTCGACCATCACTTAGAGACATCCAAATGCAGCAGGTATAGAATTCCATACCTTGCTGTCTTTCCATTTCTTTGTAATGGAATTGCTGTCCTTTTCTGTACATGATAATTTCATTTTCTATATGAGCATATAATTCCTATGCGACACGAGAATGCAACAAGATACATCTTCGTATTCTTAATGATTTCAACTTAATATATTGTGAATGACAAGATTATGTCTTTTAGGTCACCAGTTTATTCCGGGGACAAGTCATTTCATTTCTGGAAAACACAATCCGTACTTTATGTTGGAAGAATGTGTAGATTGTACTACCAAGTCTTTCTATTTTCTGTTTCAATTTCTCTTCTGAAGTTCATTTCTGCATTTTATTATACCTCTCTCTTTTTGCTTATCTAATGACAGGGAAAGCGACATCAAAGTATATCCCATAGTCCAAAGATGAGAACACAGGGATTCTCAGTTTCTGCAGGTCAGGGCTCCCCATCAGATTCTCCAGGAATGAACCGCTGGTTCAAACCTGAGGTAGACACTCCCTCATCGATCCGTTCGATTCAGATCGAGGAAAAGGCCATGAAGGATCTGAAGCGCTTCTACAGTAGCGTTAAGATTGTCAAGAATCCATCTTAAGATGGCTGTATGATTTAGCTTCAGTACCTGACAACTTGGACTCTTCAGTGCTCTTGTTTTCAGTTCAATGCACTGCGCTGAATTTCACTGTATAGCGGTTACAATGTACGTTTAGCTGCTCTAGTTTTTAGACTTCATTTCATCTCTTCTATCTTCAAGACCTAGATGAATAAATTTTCAGATGTCCCTTTATTCTTTTTCAACAAGAGATAAATTTGATCACCAGAATCAATTGTACATTGTAATAAGATGTGAACAAAGTGCTGATGTCCGTCGACAAAATATCATCTCAAGCTGCGAGCAACTCGGGCTAAGCTGTATCACTTTCTTTTTTGTATTAGTAGGTTTGTCGCAAAGAGTATTCTTTTTTCTAGGAGTTGGTGTTTTTTTTTTTTTTTTTTTCTCCCGAAGAATTTCGCTAGTGGTGGTCTTTTTCTTAACAAAAGGCGAGGTGGGGTAAGATGATTATACATCAGATAGGAGTGTGTTAGAGAATTACTATTAATAAATGGTGTATAATATTCAATCAAAAGCCTTAAAAGGGTTGGTGGCTTTGTTTTATATATATATATATATATATATATATATATATATATATATATAATTGTAATTATAATTGTAATTATAATTATAATTATGAGTTAATGACCCTATTCTTGCCCCGGCTCTCAAAAAAGTAAAAATAGAGCTAGGATTCAATTTTTATACTGAAGTCTATTACAATTTTCATAGAAAAACTAAAAACCTTAATAATATTAAATAAAAAATGGAATAAATAAATATAGAACTAATATTAATTTACTACTAAAATACTTGTCTAATTATATAAAAAGCAACCAATTCTAAGACATCTTAGTAATTAAATACATATTTTTAATAATAATAATAAAAAGAAATCTCATCTTAACTTTAAAACAGCTTGAAATCAAACTATTGTATCAAAGGAATAAGTTTCCAATTTCTTGATGATAAAGTGGCATATACTCAAAACCATAGTCCATTTCTTTGACTTAAAATTAAGGAATCCGAAACTGCCAATAAAGGGTCAACGGTATGGTAAAATCATTCAGCATCAATAAATTATTAATTAGAAGTGAATTCATTCATCTCTTTTTTACAAAAAGGCTGTTATTTTCTTCTTTTTCAATTTTAATTACATCATTTAATGAGTTTACTTGAGTTTTCTTTTTTTCTTTTTACTTGTAAAATATTGTTTATTATAACAATGATCTATTTTTTTTAATTTTATCATACTTTTAGGAATAGAGATTCATAATTTATTTTGATTTATTTTCTATAGCATTATCTTAATCTCATGACCGGAGAGTTTGTTAAGTTAACTTTATTTTTTTTTAATTAATATTTTTTTTTTAATTTCATTTTTCATCAATGAATTTATTGATAGTTGAGTTTTATACCTTGTTTCAATTTGATTTTCATGGTGTTATTTTAATCTCATGACCCGAATTGACAAGTTAATTGAGGTTGATTTAAGCTATCTGTTGGGTCTTCTGTTTTTTAATTGATTTTTTTTTATCTTTCAATATTAGATTCTTTGAGAATTGTTTCATAATTTGTTTTTATTTGCTTTCTGTGGAGGTATCATGATCTCAAGATTCAAATCATATTTTTAATAGGTTAACCTGAATTGATTCGAGTCGATCTAATATGTTACCGTCTTAATATTAAAAAAACATATATCATCTTGAATTTTTCACAAGTTAAACTATATTTTATTATATGTAATTAGAGTCTGTTTTGGATCTGTCGATTCAACCACTTCATATCAATTCAACCCCCACTTGATTTATGTTTTTTCTACTAGAAAATATGTTAACAATATCTAATTTTGTTAATCCAATAGATAGTGGAGCACATGTAAATGATATAGTAATTAACATCCTTAAAAGGTGTGATGTGATGATAAAAAGTTTACGATCTGTTTAGTAGGTTTCGAGTTAAGTCATAGCATGCATTCCTTGTAAAAACTTAGAACAATTAGAGTTTTACTTATTTATCTAGGTTTATAAAATATATTTCCTAAAAAATGATATTTACTCGCATTAAAAAAGATACAGTAATTAACTGTGTTACATGAAAGGAATATTGTGGATGAAGAGCAAGATTTACCCTGGCATGGACGGTGAATAATTAGGGGTACTAGAAAGATAAATCAGGGGGAGCAGTGCCATCCTATCAAATGCTATTTTATAACCCTATTCAACCTCTTGTCCTATGACCTTTTTTCCTTGATGTCATGTCTTTTATTCCTTCAATTATAGAGGAGTACCAATGTAGGTTTCCTTTTTCCTTTTTTTTTTTTTAAAATTTTTTTTTCTTATGAATGCGTAACTTTTCTTACCCTTCATTTTCGAGGAGGATTTGATGGGATGAGGTGACTTTTGGATGATCATGAACCATACGAATTTCTATTTCTTGAAATTGAGCTAATTAAAGGAATTGTGGTTGTAGTTGTTTTTTTAAAGTGTTTTTAGTTTAGAAATGTATTAAGATAATATATATATATATATATATATATATATATATATATATAAAATTATTTTTGACATCAACATATAATTTAAAAACATAATTTTTTTAATTTAAAATACAAAATAAAAATAAAAAAATTTGATTTTTTTTTCAAAAATACTTTTAAAATGTAAGTGTCAAATACCCTTAAAAGTTATATATAAGTTAAAAAGCATCATGGATTAAGATATATAAAAGATGCGAGAGTTTTGGCCTAGTCTTCACCTTGCCTGCCTAACCCACCAGGGATGGTGCTAGCAGGGTAGTGTCTCCTCAAGATGAAAATCTCTCTAGTTCCATCGATTTGTCCTTCCCACTAGACTTACCTATCTTCATTCATGGAGTTTTCATCAATTATGTAGAGGAAATAAATGCACAAGTCTTAGGTTCACCTTCGATAATTATTTCCCATGTCATCAACTCCTGTATGAATTCTCCTGGACGAAATGTGAGCCACACGTGTCACCTTCAAATTAAGGTGCAAATGCCTCCTATAAACTAATAACTTTTTTTTTCTCCTTTAAATCTATCAAACGAGCTAAGTGTTCTTGACTCTATATGATATTAATGAAAAAGATCATAACTAAATTACCAAAAAACCCTTTGACCTAAGCTATAGACTTCTCTTATAAGAGTGCAATAATAATTACAGTGTGCTAAAAAGATAAGAAATCAAAAATACCCCTACCCAAATAGTTAAACAAATTTAAATCCTAAGAGCATTTTTTATATCTCCATTCAATATTCTTGTAATGAAAAATAAATCACATGAAAAAGATAATTTTATCCTTAGAAGCAAGTTATATGGTTTCAATTATCGAGGCCAATTTAATAATTTTATTGTGGAATTTCAACGTAAATTGTTAATGTGAGTAGTGAATTCCATAGTTATAAGGTTTTTGTTTTAATTTCTATTGATTATGAAACCCGAATAAAAGAATACAAGAGAGACGAAGAAGAAGACGGAGAAGAAGAAGGTGTAATGATAAAATCCACAGGAAAAAAAGTAAATATTGTTGAAGAATCATCTTACCTAAAAGCTTAAATTATTAGATGAGATCGCATGATGTAATTTATATTATTTTATAACACTCATCTCAAGTAAAAGCTCTTTGAACTTCAAATTCACATATAGATTTATATTACTTTATGCTTGATTTTTATCATATAAAATAGAATAGTAAGATTCAAACTCGTCACCGCTAGGTCAACAAAGCTCTGATGTTATATTTTAGAAATCATCTAACCTATCAAAAGCTATTATGGCTACTGAAGAATGTTAAAAGTTGAAATTCTCAAGTCTGTGACAAGCAAGCAAACTGTTTGGTGGACCTACGCTAGAAACCAAGCATGCACGTCTCCAATAGGAGAGAAAATGGGAAGGACCCATGGAGGACTACTTGCCAAGCACAGGTAGCAGCCATGGATGCTCAAGTCCATTGGCCCGAAGGGGAAGACAGGGAGCAGTCAAGAAATCGTCTGATCAATGTCGAGATCTTGCACTCTTTTGCTTTTGTATGCTATGCTACTTATAATTGCATTAGTAATTATTAGAAAAAAGAAATGATAGATTAGAAAGGTTGAGTGTTTTGATAGAAAGCATTATACAACATTTCTTGATTATGTTATTGTGATGGCAAATTATTCTGTGGGACGTGGGTAATGTAATTTAATACGTAGTCTTATTTCTAAAGAGTTTATAGATCTTGCACTCTTTTGCTTTTGATTTCTTAGAGGCAACAATAATAATAATAATAATTACTTGTTAAGATCGATATAACAGTGTCCCAATTAAGAAATTTGGGCGATTTAATTTTTAATTTTTAATTTATATATTAATATAAATATGTAATAGTAAGACATAAACAATTCTAAGGATGTTTTTTAGTTAAAAGATATGGATTGCCTATGAATTAATAAATATATCTAAATTTTACCAATAATATTTTTCCATGTAGTATAAAATTAATATATAAAATGGATCTCCTTTATCGTGTGTGTGTGTGTCTAGAAACATTTAACTAAAAACCTAGAACTATAATTTCAGCACAGGTCTATTGTACATTATTTTTTACTTAATTCAATTGAAAAATCATATCATAATATTTGATTTAAGATGAAAATTTAATGTTTTTTGATAAAATAAAAAGCAAGAAAATCAAGAAAACTTTCTCTTTAACTAGAATACCCTTTAGAGCAAACAGAGATGGAGAGGGTGAAAGGGAAAAAACCGAGAAAGTAAGAAAACTTGCGGTTTGCTACTTCATGTGCCTGTTTGGGAGGTCGGTTGCGGTTATTTTTTAAATTACTTTTTATTTAGAAATATATCAAAATGATATATTTTTTATTTTTTAAAAATTATTTTTGACATCAGCACATCAAAATAATTTAAAAACACACAAAAAAAATTTATTTAAAATGAAAAAAAGAAGAAGAGAAAACAGCAATACAACCGCCCTCCCAAACAACTTCTATAATTAGCCGATAACATTGTAAAATTGACCCTACTGCAATGTAGAGCCAGGATAACCATTACATGATCTTGCTCGGCATTTGATCGGAAAATGTAAGCCAAGTCAAGATTTTATTGAGATGATTTCTCTATTCTTTTTTTTTTAGATGCCGGATTAGAAATTCCAGTGCGGTAGTTACAGCACTGCATGCACGAATTAACTTTTAATAAACTGAGAGGAATCAATCATGGTACAATCGATTATATATAAATAGATTCCTGACTAGCAATGCTTTTTGCCATGATATGTGTGTTTCATGCTCCCCATTAATTCGATCTCTCTCGTAGATCAGAATGTTTATGTTTCGTATGTTTATAATTGTTCTATTTTTCGCTACATGATCATACGTATCTTTATGATCAAGCAAAGAGTAATTAGTGCAGATATCATGTTTTGGTATGGGCGGTGGTGATCCTTTTTGGTTCATGATGGAGACGTTTAGGAATCTTATTAGCTAAAAAATTAAACTGTTAGATGAGATTTCAGAATATGAAAATTGTTAAATTATTTTCTAATATATATCTTTAAGTAAAACCCTTTTGACCTTAAAACTTGCACGAACTCACACTTATATTGTGTTTGTTTTTTATTAAATGGATGAGAATGATGAGATTTGAGTTCGCGATCGCTGTATCAACAAGGCTCTAATACTATGCTAAGGAAACCATCTCATTTAAAAGCTCAAATTGTTAGGTGAGGTCTCAGAATATAGTTTATATTATTCTCTAACACACCCTCAAGTGAAAATTCTTTGGACTTGAAACTTGCACAATCCCACACTATCTTGTACTTTTTTTTTATTAAATCGAATAAAGATAGTGAGATTCGAACTTGTGACCACTAGATCGATAGAGTTCTAATACCATATTAAAGAATCATCTTATCTAAAAACTTAAATTGTTAGATAAAATCCCAAAATATAATTATATATCTACGTTGTTGTTACGTACGTATGGCCTTTTCTTGTAAGAGCACCGAAAATTAATTATAATATAATTACAATAACTAAAATAAATAGTGGAGGTCCATGTCATCTCCCTCATGCTTCTCTTTGGTTTTTTCCTCGTTATTTTCAGTGATAAAGCTCTTTTTCTCCACAGAGATGGCCTGTAAAAGCCTCCAAATTCAGTCACTCTCTTTCTTTTCTAATAAAAAGCTCCTCCTTAGAAGAAGACAACACCATCCCTCCAAAACCCACCAGCCTTTCCCCTATTTTATTCATAAAATGACCTGTCTAGCATGTGCTTTTCCACGTTCATGTCTTCGTTCTCTTTTCTCTTACCTCCATTTACTTCCGTTGTCTCACCTCGATCTTGTGTGTCTAGCTAGCTTTTAACTACATATAAAGAGAGTGATCTCATGCTGAGAGCCTGAGTATCTTGTGATGTTTTGATTGTTGAATCATAACTCTGATATCGATCGACGATCCTTGATGAAAGAAGGAAAAGGGGGTGTTTGGAATGAAGTTTGATCCAAGATCCTTGTCTCTCCCGTTCATCGAGTCTGTGTTCCTGCTAGGTTTAGTTATGTATCGAGTGTATAATAACAGAGTGAGTGAGTTCTGGCGATGATATATGAGAGAGTTCGACTCAAGATCCGTTTGATCGACTCCTCTTCTTATCTCTCGTGTGTGCTAGCTAGCTTTCAAATCTCTAATCTTATCCCTACTTCCTGTTAATTTTTAGGGTTTATCTTGCATTAAGTTATATTAATTTGGTAAACTCCATGAACTGATCTCGGACCAGGCTTCATTCCTTACACCAAACTTTTCCATTGGATGATTACAGGACCCTAATCAAGGTATGTGCTCTCTACTCGTGGGATTATTTATCAATCATTTTACTTAATGTTCTATAGCTTGAACTAGTCATTCACTGGTTATGATCTCGTCACCATCGTATGGCTAGCTACTGAGATCCTTTGATATTATTCCTTGACTTCAGCTTAACTTCCAATAGTTAACCTATCACTACGATTGAGTCCATGAATCTGATCATAAATAATACCGATAATTATATATCCGATCAATTCCATGATTTTAATTTGACGAAGCGCGTTACATCCTATCTACCTGTTTCTTCTCTCAAGCTCTTTCCTCTCCAACCCAGAGAGATTAAGGCTCTCCAGGTGACAAGAAGATTCGCAGACAAACAATACAAGACATGTACGAATAATGCTTTAATTCTTACATATATACTTTCAAGTACATATGAATATATTCATATCTCTCTCTCCTTAATTTCCTGTTTGGAACTTTGTATCAAGTTTAATCTGATTCTCTGTCTGTTTCACCAAGTTATGCATGGATCTCATATACTTATACCCCTAGCTTGGCCCTGGAAGTATATCCCTATGTGTGTGTGTGTGTGTGTGTGTGTGTGCATCATCTGGGTTTATATATATATATATATATATATATATATATATATAGGTAGTCCATTTTTGTACCGTCCATATTCAACTAATATGCATAATTGATATCATGTTTGAACTATTTGGAGCATCAGCCAACAGAGAGTCAGAGTTCAACATCCAATGTGATTGTTCTGAGCTATATAATTCAGCTACGAGTCAACTTGACATCAGGATGTCCTTGAATTTCAGAACGCTCACTTATACGCTTCCATTTACATGTGGCCATATATAATTTTTGTTTTTTTTTGTTTTTGTTTTGATAAATGTGATCGGATCTTATGAATTATGATTATCAAGAAGATTTAGTGCAAGATGTTAGAGAATAATATAAATCATATTATGGAGCCTCACTTACAAGCTTAAGCTTTTAGGTGAGATGATTCCTTAACATGGTATCAGAGCCTTGTTGACCCAGTGATCACGAGTTCGAATCTCACCACCCCCATTCTATTTGATAAAAACCAAGCACAAGATGATGTGAGCCTGTGCAAGTTTCAAGCCCAAAGAGCTTTCACTTGAGGGGGTGTGTTAGAGAATAATATAAATCATATTATGGGGCCTCACTTATAAGCTTAAAGCTTTTAGGTGAGATGGTTTCCTTAACACAAGAGCCCTTGGATAATATACATCATGGCTAAACAAGAGGGCCGCATCTTGTTGTAAAATATTATGCGACATTTAACTTAACTCTCTGTTTGATCTTCTACCAGTTTCGATAATAACTTATGTTGCCTTGTTAGAGAATAATATATAGAGTCTTGTTGATCTAGCGGTCACGAGTTCGAATCTCACTACTTTCATTCTATTTGATAAAAAACAAACACAAGATAATATGGACTTGTGTAAATTTCAAGTTCAAAGGGCTTTCACTTGAGAGGGTGTGTTAAAGAATAATATAAATAATATTATGAAACCTCATTTACAAATTTAAACTTTTTAGATGAGATGATTACTTAACAGCTCTATCGTATAATTATATAATTATGTGACTAGGGCCACATTTATCATTTTTGTTGTTTTTCTGCTCCTAATCACATCATACATTACAGCACCAACGTTGTCATTAACTTATATAATTTATTCAAAGTGGCGATCTTGAGATGATTCTTTGATTACCGAAGACAGTGCTATGCTCTACCATTATGGGACAAGATATGACTGATTTGATTTGCTAAAATGCTAGGAAGGGGATTATATTATGTTAATTCGACGATTACACTTTATAGTGAAAAGATTTCTTGGTAATGGATATGGATTTAGATTAAAGTATATTTTGTTTAAAAATGTATTAACAGGAAAATAATTTAAAAATATTAATTTAAAATAAAAAATAATTTTTTTTAAAAAATATATATTTTAAAATGCAATATACCCGCTATATGCCATGATGCATTAAGGAAACAGAGAAAACAAACAGAGCAAAGGAACTATCACATCATGTTGTCGTATATTATATTCTACTCCATACCACAACTTTAATGAATTATAAAATAGAGTACATATTTTTAATTATTAGTAACAAACTATAATTACTTGTTAAAAAAAACACAAGTGAAGATAACTACTATGGATTTTATTTATTTATTTATTTATCTCCTAACTTGCAAAGGCTCCCCAACTCCATCATTAATCACCAACTGATTGCCTTTGTACCATCGAGTGCTTGTATTTATGGGCTCATTGCTAAGAAATTATCAATCTCCATTGTGTACAGAAAAAAAACAACAACTATGAGATGAGTTGAAGATATAATAATGGCTGGATAATTATATAAAATAGATCCCCAAAGAATATATTGTGATGACAAAGAGTTTACAATCTGCACAACAAGTCATGAGTTCGAGTCAGAACATGCACTTCTTATAAAAATCTGGAACAATCGAGATCTTACTTGCTCATCTAAATTCACCAAATATACTTTTCAAAGATAGGGTTTACTCACGTAATTTTTTTTTATATATATATAAAACAGCAGCACAGTGTCCTTTATTTTCGATGGAATGAGCTTGGATTACCTTTTGAATTCAAAGATGTTTGAAACATTTATGAAACCATTGAGTGGCTATTTCGATAAAATGTTTAGTTGCTTCTTTAATGTTATTTTTATTTGTTGATAAATGTATTTTTACATTTATTTATTTTTTGTCAACTAAAATTAAATGTCTTCACAAATAATTTTATGGACATGGTTTCATATATTGACATGATATTTTTTTTTAATATATATAAACTACCATAAGTGAAGATTCTTTTTTAAAAAAAAATAATCAAGGAGGTAAATAAACATTAACACAAACCTCTTAAAATAAAATGTATAGTTATTTATATTAAAAAGGATAAGTGTTCATTATGGAATGGAAGAGCGGAGAAGCATTGAGCCTTTTCTGATTGGTACAGAAATTTGAAATCTTTTTTTATTAGTATTACAAACTAATAATAAGTTTTAAATGAGTTAAAGCTGATTCATTCGGTAATTTTGGGCTACTTAATTAAAAAGAAATTAAATTAAGAGTGTTTTAGTCAGATTATTAAATACATACTATGACGTAATTCATGCTGTTATATATAATCATATATAGACACACTAATTAAACATTGCAGCATGACCCTCGAGAGTAATTCAAGTGAATAATGGGGATAAGTATGTTTTACTTCCTCAATTTTAGGATCGTTCACTTTTAGTCCGTTAACTCCAGGTGGCATAGTAATTAACTTAATCCTTAATTTGAGAAGAATTTCCATCAAATCTTATAATTAATTTATTATTTTAATAGTAATAGTAGATGATGTTCTGTCATATGACCTTTATATGGATATAGTTTTATCTCATAATTCACTTTTTTAATATATTTTCAATAAAAAAAAATCAGGGGTCAAGGGGTCATATGAATAGCAAGAAAAAAATGAAGGACTAAATAATCTGATGGAGTGCTAGATAAACGAAAAATATAAAAATACATAAAAAGGGATTATGTTTCATAATATAGAGAACCAAACAAAATGAAAACAAGATAGGCAGAGAGTAGTCCTAGTCCCAATGAAAATAAAATAAATAAATGATAATATAAATTTATAGTATAGTAGTCATTATATTAATAATTATAGGGCTTGAATCTGAAACTATAAGTGAAAAAGACCTTCTAGTTCCAAGCTCTTGTCACATATTAAATCAATAATTATTTTTATGTATTTTAGTATTATTTTATTAATATATATATATTAATGTTAAAAATAATTTTTTTAATATATTTTTAAATAAAAAACATTTTAAAAAAATAAATTGAATACACTAACCTACCTACGGAATAATAAAATTTGAGTATCTTTAACCACTTAAAAGAGTAATAACTTGCCCCTAGCCTGTGATTGGCCTATAGCTTTACAGTCTTGTCCTTTGTCGTTCCAAGAAATTTGATACTAATGGTGATTGACACCATATTTTAAAAATATTTTTAAAAATTAATAATTTTTTTTAGTTTTAAATTGAAAAAAATTGATATTTTTAAGATTATTTTTATATATTGATGTCAAAATTAGTTTTTAAAAAATAAAAAAAATAATTATTTATAATATATTTTTGAATAAAAATTCACTTTTCAAAAACAACCTCAACCATACTCTCAAACCAAGAAATCTCCCAGACAATCAATCCTCTTCAATTTTAGTCTCTTTCTTCAAAAATAAAACTAGGGATAAACAAGCATGTCAAATGAAATTTAGGGACCAAAATAATAAAAAGACAAAAAAAATCAATTTGTTAAGATTTTAAGACTGCTTGTTAGAGAATAGTACTGAAATGTATTGCTTTTGAAATATTTTTTTTGTTCAGAAAATATATCAAAATAATATATTTTTTATTCTTTTCAAAATCATTTTTGACATCAACATATAAAAATAATTTCAAAACACTACTTTTTTTAATTTAAAATTAAAAAATAATTTTTTTTTCTAAAAAAGTACCTTTTAAAACGTAACCAGCATACACCATAGCCAAAGATTTCTCAAGATCTCAGACCACAACAATCTGTGTCGGCATCTACAGTAACTATGGATTTTTAATAGCATCCTTTCTTTTGCCGTACTGAAATGTTACCACAGCCGACAACATCGAGGCCGATATTATAAAAATATATGACTTTGTAATTAAAAAAAAAAAAAAACTTTCATTACCATGGAAGGAAAGCTTGATAGCTCGTTAAATTAAAAAGAATAAAATTGATATGGTTGCTATCCTACTTCCTTGGGACGATGGTCTTGGTCCAGTCTTCCATTACCATCCTCTTTAATTTTCTCCACTTCGTTCTTGCCAGCACCGAAACCTTTTGGGGTTTTGATAAAGAAGAAAAGGGAAAACAGAAAACAAATCTTTTTCTCCCAATTATTTTTTATATGCGATATCAGAAATTAAACTTATTAAAAATATCATTTTAATATATAAAACAAATAGGATATATCAAGGTACCAAAAACACATTATACATGTATTGCCAGGGGACAGAGGTAATTGTTTTACTATAATAATAAATATATTAAAATTACAGGATAGGGATCAAATTAAATAGGTGTTTATTTGCTTCTGTGTTTTAAAAATATTTTTAAAAATATATATATTTTATCTTTTACTTTAAAGTAAGGTTTTTTAGTGTTTTTAAATTATTTTGATGTAGTAATATCAAAAATAATATTTAAAAAATAAAAAAATGTTATTTTAATATATTTTTTTTAAAAAAAACTTTAAGAACAATATTATCATCGCAATAACTGACAGTGCAACATATCAATATCATCACCACCGAAATCCTTCATTGAAATGTGGGAAAGGGAATTGAATGACTGGCTAACGCGTCAGATTACCAAAATTATTATAAAAGATGTGAATGGGTGACTAAATCTTCAAGGTCGGTGACGCAAAAGAGAGTTTATCTTTGACAAAAGCATGCAAAGCCATTGCTTGCTGGGCGACAATTTGTCACAGATTGATACAAAGTTTATATATAAAGAAACATAAATACGGTGAAGGAGTGGATCGGCTTGAAAAGCGAAAGGCAAAGGAAGGAATCTTCGACGCAGAAAAGGAAAAGGGTCGCCTAAAACAAGTAAAGCAAAGCTACTGAAAGCTGGTTTTGAAGACTTAATTTAGGTCTAAAGATGTGCTTGCGCATGAAGTTAAGCACCTTTTTCTGCCATCCCCTGCTTTCTCAACCGAGAACCCACTATCCTCCTGTCTCTTTCTCATTATATGAAACGGAGACTTGCAGGCAATTTCTACGCCTCCCCATCAATAATGTAAAGCTGCACCCGGAAAAGGAAAAGTCCCACCATCACATTAATCACAAGCTTGTGACTTTCTGCTTCGAAAAGGAAAACCCCGAAGTAATGGCCACGAAGCAGAAGCTAATAGTTGAAGTTGTTGATGCCCGGAATCTCTTTACCGAAAGATGGCCATGGAAGCTCGAGTCCATACGTTGTGATCGATTTCTATGGGCAAAGAAAGAGGACGCGATCAGCTATTCGTGACTTGAACCCAGCATGGAATGAAACGCTCGAGTTCAATGTTGGCAAGCCATCTAATGTTTTTGGGGACATGCTTGAGCTCGAAGTTTTCCACGACAAGAATCATGGTCCCAACTAGAAGAATCAACCATCTTGGCAGGCTTAAATTAAGTTCGAGCCAGTTCGTTAGAAGAGGCGAGGAGGCTTTGATATACTATCCCTTGGAGAAAAAATACATGTTGAGTTTTATACAGGGTGAGATCGGATTAAAGATCTATTACCAAGATGAGGTTATACCACCACCACCACTGCCACAACCAGCAGCAGCACTACAGGAAGAGGAAGCGAAAGCGGATACGAAACAGGAGTCTCCACCACCGCAGCCAGCAGAGGAAGCAGCGGTGACAGCAGAATCTGAAGCACTACAGCCAGCTGAAGCTCAAAAATCTGATGCAGAAGCAGGGGCAACGACAGAGCCAAACAAAGAGCAACCTGCTGAAGAGGCAAAGTCCAATGAGGAACCACCAGCTCAAGCTGAAGCCGAGGCACCAGCAGCAGCAGCACCACCACCAGATAATGCACCAGCACCAGAATCGGATATGGCGCCATCACCACCTCCTCAAGGACCTAGTGGTCAAAACAAAGAGGATCCGTCACCTACCTCAACAGCAGTAAACGAGCCTGTTCAAGAAGACGGTGATGATATCGACCTAGAGCTACCATCCAGTAAGTGGGGGCCGGCACCACAAGAAATTATGGCAGCTTCAACAGGATCGTTTCCCGATATCCAAGTATCAGGAATGAACGCTCCACGACCCGTCATAAGGCCAGTGGCTCCAACCTCGAATTACACATTGGAACCACAGGAAAGTATATCAATCGAGCGGTCAGCATTTGATCTGGTTGAAAAGATGCATTACTTGTTTGTTCGGGTAGTGAAGGCTCGGCACCTTCCAACCAGTGGGAACCCGGTTGTAAGGATTGAAGTTTCAAACAGCCGCGTACAATCAAAACCCGCTAGGAAAACATCATGCTTCGAGTGGGATCAGACTTTTGCCTTCGGTCGCGATGCACCCGATTCCTCTTCCGTGGTCGAAATCTCAGTGTGGGACCCACATGGCCCTAACTCATCCCAGATGGCAGCGGCGGCGAATTTCCTAGGTGGAATTTGCTTTGATGTGACGGAGATCCCATTGCGGGACCCACCGGACAGCCCATTGGCCCCACAATGGTACAGGCTGGAAGGGGGTGGAGCCTACAGAAGCGATTTGATGCTTGCCACGTGGGTAGGGACACAAGCTGACGAGTCATTCCCTGATGCCTGGAAGACCGACACAGCCGGTAACATCAACTCTAGAGCTAAAGTCTACCAGTCTCCGAAGTTGTGGTACCTCAGAGCTACTGTAATAGAAGCCCAAGACATTTTTCCATTAACGCCGTTAAAAGAGACCGCGGTTCAAGTCAAAGCCCAACTCGGTTTCCAAGTGCAAAAAACAAAGACCTCGGTCTCACGTAACGGCACCCCGTCATGGAACGAGGATTTATTATTTGTAGCAGCTGAGCCTAGTAGTGATCAATTGATTTTCACGTTAGATAAACCGGCTACCTAAGGGGCTGGTTACAGTCGGGACGGTGAGGATCCCACTCAAAGTTATCGAGAGACGGGTAGATGACAGGAAAGTGGCGTCCAGGTGGTTCAGTTTGGAAGATCCGATGAGTGAAAAAGTGGGTTACAGAGGTAGGGTCCACTTGAGGTTATGTTTTGATGGCGGGTATCACGTGATGGATGAAGCAGCGCACATGATCAGCGATTACAGGCCAACAGCAAGGCAATTGTGGAAGCAACCGGTGGGGGCTTTTGAGCTGGGTATCATCGGGTGCAAGAATTTATCACCGATGAAAACTGTAGACGGTAAAGGCTGTACGGATGCTTATTGCGTGGCAAAGTATGGCCCCAAATGGGTCCGTACAAGAACTGTGTGTGACAGCTTAGATCCTAAATGGAATGAGCAGTACACGTGGAAGGTTTATGACCCGTGTACCGTGTTGACTATTGGGGTCTTTGATAGTTCGGGAGTGTACGAGATAGACGATGATATAAGTGCCACGCGTCCTCATTTTCGTATAGGGAAAGTTCGGGTACGTATATCTACCTTGGAGACAGGTAAAGTGTACAGGAATAGATATCCCTTGATCTTGCTGACTAACAATGGAGTCAAGAAAATGGGAGAGATTGAGGTGGCTGTAAAATTTGTCCGTGCAGCTCCAACACTGGATTTCTTGCACGTGTACACACAGCCCTTATTGCCGTTGATGCATCATATGAAGCCATTGGGTGTGGTCCAGCAAGAATTGTTGAGGAACTCAGCAGCGAAGATCATAGCCACACACCTGTCAAGATCCGAGCCATCGCTGCGACGAGAGGTGGTGTTTTACATGCTTGATGTGGACTCACACGCATTCAGTATGAGGAAGATACGAGCCAATTGGATTAGGATTATTAACGTGATTGCTAGCGTGATCGATATCGTACGATGGATCGATGATACACGTGTATGGAAAAACCCAATGTCTACAATACTTGTGCACGCATTGCTAATCATGCTCGTGTGGTTCCCTGATTTAATTGTACCCACGTTGGCATTTTATATGTTTGTGATTGGTGCCTGGAATTATAGGTTCCGGTCAAGGGAACCGCTGCCGCACTTTGACCCCAAGCTCTCATTGGCCGATACAGTTGACCGGGATGAACTTGATGAGGAGTTTGACACCGTGTCGAGTTCCCGGCCGCCGGAGATGGTGCGCGCAAGGTACGATAAGCTGCGCATGCTTGGGGCACGTGTGCAGACGGTATTGGGGGATTTCGCCACACAGGGGGAGCGGTTGCAAGCAATGGTGACGTGGAGGGACCCGCGTGCGACGGGGATTTTCGTGGGGCTGTGTTTTGTGGTGGCGATGGTGCTCTATATGGTACCCTCCAAAATGGTGGCTATGGCATCGGGGTTCTATTTTTTCCGGCATCCGATATTCCGTGATAGAATGCCATCACCAGCGGTGAACTTCTTTAGGAGGCTTCCTTCATTGTCTGATCGAATGATGTAAGCTGGTTGATTGGAAGTGATGAATGTTTTGTACGAGGTAATAATGTCAAGCTGCTAATCCTAGTCCTATGTATGTTTTTGAAAGATAGATAATTGAGTTAAGGTTAAGGTAGTGCTTAGCCAATGAGTTTCGTTTTTCGATTTTCAAAATATTTTATTTAGTATTTCTCATCACTTAGATAAATAAATTAGAATGTTTCATACAATATGTTTACTAAATTAAGAAGGTAATAGTTTTCACAAATGTTTCCTCAAGAAATTCCAACTATTAAATTATTAAATGCATAACAATATATTTAGAAATATAGTAGAAATTGTTCTTAAGAGTATTTTTCATCTGAAAAAATATTTTAAAAAAATATATTATCACATTAAAATAATAATAATAAAATTATTTATTTAAATATTAAACAAAACTTTAAAAAAGCACGGTTAGAGGAGATGAGAATGAGAACTTAGATGATGCCTAAATTGCCTCCCTCAAGCTGTATCCCTAGGACCACCTACTCAGAATGTGTGGCCCAGTTATACGGGCCACAAACCATGGGCCCAGTCCGAAAGAACAACCTCGTTGAGCCGCGCACAAACTTGGTTCTTTTTCATACAATTGTCCATTTTTATATTTTGAATATTTTTTTTGGAATTTATTTCTCCTTTTTATTTTATTTTTGTTTATTTTAATGGGGACGACTGGGCGTTGTTTCTTTCCCTTGCCTTCTCCGACTCCCCGTGACTTGTTCCTCTCGGTTTTATTTTTTAAAAATTACGTAAAGACTAACTTAATTATTTCTTATCTTTTCTTTTCTTTCCAAGATTCTTCAAGGTATTCATAATCTTTTTGTTGGATGTTTTAGAATTAATAAAATTCCCATTTTGAAAATAATATATTTTTTAACATATTCATATTTATCTTTTAAATCCAAATCATCAAGTATATAATTTTGGTATTTTAAGAACTAGGGTTTGTCAACTTGCAGGCCCCTCTTCTTCACGGAGGAAACACTGGTTAAAATAGATTTCCATTTCTTATTTCATGATATTGTCAATTCAACATTTATATCAATTAAGTTCAGTTGCTTCAAACACTCAAAACAAAACAAGAATTCTAGGTAGACTGGTCCATCCATGTCGAACTACGACCTTCATGTTCATATGTCTAGAAAATATCTTTCCTTATTTTCCATAATTACTAGGTTTAAAAATGAGTGTTTGTATTTTTAAAACATGGGATATAAGAGAGAAGTCTTGAAGATGTTATTTGTTATTTTTTATTTATAAAACATCCCTATAATAAAAATATCTTAGCCCAAAGTTGACTAACTATTTGTCTTCTCTTAATGGTGGGTTGTAATGAATTTTTACTTGGTACAAGTTCTAAAAGCAAATTGATGTTTTGTTTTTATCACTTATTCGTTCACAATAAATATTGTTTGTTTATTTACAAAAAAATTGTATATCAGGTGGAAAATTCTGACCTGCGGGATGCTAGTCCAAAAGAAAAGTTTAGCTTTCATGGTTGAGGTATAACAACACCATGTACTAATTTAAATTTTATATCCTTTTCAAATATTACATCATTGATTATTGTTTTATCTTATTATTGTTAATGGATGGGTTTAGGATATGTAAGCGATCGGTTTCTATAAGACCACCTCTCTAATTAACTAAAATAATTTTTTTATATATAAAAAAAATGTGAGGAAAAAGACAAGAAGAAGAACATAAAAATAACTTTGAGCATATTTCTGAGCATGGGCTTTACCGTTTCATGATTTCATCAAAGTGTGAGGAAGCGATCAATCTGATTTCGAATTGATGAGGTGTTAAAATCATATATACTGGTGGAATAAGGTTTTCAAGTGGGTGAATTATAAGTTGATCAAATTTTTGTTTTTAAATAACTCCCTTCTCCAATATATAACAAACTATTTTGATGAACATGTTTGAAATACTTGTAAAAAAGTTTTCTTTTGTGGGTTTTTTGAATACATTCTTATGGTAAAACCATTAAACTCTATATAAAAAGATATAGTAAATAGACTAAAAAAGATTAATTTTTTTAGAAATTGAGTTGTTCTTGTGTTAAATCTATGTTTTTTTATGTTGAAAAACTTTGAACCTCTTACTTGGTAGTTTAAAAGTATTTATAGATTTTGAACCTTGTTTATTTTTTCTTGGTGGAAATATTGAAGAGTAATTTTACTATGACAACATTTACGAGAGAAAAGTATCCTTTTACACAAGTTTTGATGAGGATTAATGGAAAATAATATCTTTTATATAAATATTAATGAGGATGGATATCTATTACTCAAGCAATAATGATAATTAGTAAGCATGAATATCTCTTAAACAATAATTAATGGGTATTAATAGAAAGAAAAAAAAGAGACTTAGAACATATGTTTTGAGCTTAAAAAACAGCCTAGACATACCAATAAACACTCATTCAGATGGGCTCAGAGGATGCGCTCAAACTCACAAGGAACTAGACATACCTAATGTTAAGAAATCATTTCATCTAAAAACTTAAGCTGTTAGTTGAGGCTCCAGAATGTGATTTATATTATTCTCTAACATATCCCCCTCAAGTGAAAGCCCTTTTAGGCTTGAAACTTGCACATAGTCCACACTACCTTGAGTTTGATTTTTATCAAATAGAATGGGGGATGATGAGATTTGAACTCGTGATCCACTGGGGTCAATAAGACTCTGATACCATATCACGGAACCATTTTCACCTAAAAACTTAAACTTTTTAGGTGAGACCCTAGAATATGATTTATATTATTCTCTAACAATATTAAAGAACCATCTCACATAAAAGCTTTAAGTTTTTAGGTGAGACATTAGAATATGATTTATATTATTCTCTAATACATCCCCTAAAAAAATAGAGATGGTGAAATTCGAACTCGTGACCGTTGAGTCAACAAGGTTCTAGTACCATGTTAAAAAATCATTTCACTTAAAAGCTTAAGCTTTTAGATGAGACTCCAGAATATGATTTTTATTATTCTCTAACACCAGACACTTGTTCTTGGGCTAATGTTTGAGCCCAACACACTTTGTAGGCTCATGTACTCTACCCTAACACCCTCGTAGATATTTGAAAATGGATAAGTATTGGCCATAACCATTATAGGTTTTGCTTTTAAAAGGAATAAATTTTGATCCAACACAAATAGATATGTTTATTTCTACAACACGCTATAAAAATATAGAAAAAAGAGTACACAGGGACAGAATATATAATAATAATAGTTGGGTATAGCTAGTGGGAACCCATGATTACATAAGAAGAAGTTTGCTATATTATACATCAAATTAAAAATTAAAAATTAAAAATTCCAATATCAAAAGACTCTAAGAACTAAAACACAATTCACTATTATTTTATGAAGATACTCAAAACAATTGTGACCTACCAAATCAATTTGGTCGTCTTGAAAACAAAAGAAAGTAGCTTCCACGTAGGGTGGGAGTGATTAAATTATAGCAATTGGCCTGCTTTTCTATGAAAATTTTCTTAGACAATATAAGATTATATTTTTCTATGTTTTGACCATTTTTTTGTTGGTTTTGCAATAGGAAATGTATGAGATATGAAAGGTCATGTGTGAAAAACACACCACTATTTTGTTTCTAGCATCCTTTGGACTTCAAAGATCGCCTGTCCTGGACGATTTTTCTTTATTTTATTTGTAAAATCCTTTGAAAAAATAAAAATTGCTAGAAATGGTTTTTTAGAGAGATATAAATTTTTACTCCATTCCCTATAAAACAGATTTCATCTCGTAACGGTAGCATGCTGAGAGTAGCCATGCCAGAGAAATTTAGGCTGAAACTGTGGGCATGCCAATCGTAT
>CM055339.1:5121526-5154460 GCA_029228605.1 Salix koriyanagi
GATAGAGCTAAACCAAAAAGTACCAGTTGTTGATTCTCTCTTGTTCGCTAGTACGTACAATTGTGATTGATGAGCATATGGAACCTCTAAAGTGAAAAGCTCTTATTCAGTCAAGCATGGAATACCCCCTTGGGGGCCTAAGAGCCATAGATCACTAGCGCTAGAGAGAGCCGGTGCCTTCGTTCGGGTAGGTGGGTGGAAAAGCTTACTACTAATAGATGCAAGCTATCCTAGTGCGATGGGTGAATATGGGACTTTGTTTGAGAATGAGCTTACTCTTTTTGGAACACCCCCTTCACAGACATTTGTCTGGCCGCCAAAAACCAGATAGGTTTGGTAGGTGTAAGGTAAGAAGAAGGCTCTTCGGCTTGGGTTGATTTACGCTTTAGCAGTTGGCAAATAGGCCCAATGGTAGAGATCAACTAGGCTACAGAGCGAGACTCCTCATACGTCCTATACAACCATAGTCTTAGTAGCCGCTATTGACTGACTTACCGAGAGCAAGATGGGATGGTACCAGTGGAAGAGAGTCATCGAAGAAGATTCTTTTTCTATCATAAAAATTTTAAATTGCCCGATCAAACAAGAAGCTTAAGATGACCAATCGGCGGATTTCCCTGGGGTTCATGACTTTGCCGCCTTAACTCTCTAAACGGATGCCCATACTTCGTCGCTTCTCAAACCTATCGAATCAGAATTGCTTCACCTCTTCGATTACCCGTCTGACACAACTAGATTAGTGTAAAGCCCATAGGCGTATTATGGCACCACTAGCAATGATCTGCTCGATGCAACAACAAAGAGTGAGGCAACAGATTTGGATTAGTCCCTGTCTTATGGGAATCCCAAATTATGGTCCGTCCGTCTGAGAGAGGGTTTGTCTGTTCATCAAGCGTATGAGTCTTTTTGGATCCCTTCCCGGGGGGGGGGGTAGCTCATAGTTTAAATCTAGTTCTGGCTAATTAGCTTTCTTAAATCAATTGAAGAGAGGTTCTATTCAAGTGTTGTTATTGTCACCCTCATCGAGGAGTGGATAGCCACCCTTTCCTTTCTTGTAGAGCCAGAGTTCTAAGCCTAAGTCAATCTAACGGAATGCCAGTCGATGAACATAGACGCCTGCTAAGCGGAATGGACCAATGCGACATTGACTAAAGAAGGTAGACAAAACAAAAAGGCAAACTATAGAAAAAGCCAAGCTGACTGAATGAAATGCCGCAGCTGACTCTGACTCCGGTTCGGTACCTACTCCATATCTGAAGATTGACCACAGCGCCTTACCGCCCTTGCTTGGAGTTCGATCCACACACGGCATGAACTATTCCCAAAAGGCAGTTTGGACGGTGTGCAGATCTATAGGTGCTTTCGCTAAGGATCTTACATGGAAGCGCCGAGACAGATATATCCAGGTCTCGTTCATCTTTTGTCTATCCTATCCCTATCTATAGTGACGGTAGGCAGACGCTTCATACCACAATAGACGAGGACTGTATAGCTTCCGACGCTCTTTTGGATAGCTACACTTCCTTCTAATCTTGGAAAGGCTTCTTCTCCGTTGCACTGATGCCTTATCTTCCTTTCTTGTAATTGTAATCAAGGAAGTAGGCGCTAGGGCTTCTATTAGGCGAGAGCATCCCTTTCTATTTAGATATCTTCGAGTGCTGGATGAGTAAGGGCCCCGGTTCTTAGAAAGAGATTCGCGATTGCATCCTTCTTTCCATTTCTTGTCATCAAAGTAGAGGTTCTACCTTCCGCTTGCCCTTCGATCCAGCTGCCCAAGCGCTCGATTGCTATGAAAGATCTGTCTTCTTGTCTCACGAGTCCCGTGTTCTAAGGATGGTCTTCTTAAGGAAAGGAGAGGATTAAAGGTTACTTTAATAGAATGAGGGTTAGCGGTACATTACAGACCGTCAGGGAGAGGTTAGTCCTTCGTGTGAATGAATGAGAGAATTGACGATGGGAATAGCACTCAGAGGAGGTCACGAGGCTCTCATCTAAGTCTTTCGATTTCTTGTTTTCAACCTTCCTTTCTGGGCCTGGTTGTTACGATCTATGATAGAATGAGGGTGCCGCTGAGAGCCGTAAGTAGAGAATGTCCCAAGCAAGCAGTAGCCAAGAGCACTACCTGGAGCAGCCGGAGAAAGACCGATATGCGTGGATAAGAGAAGAGATAGGCGCTCGTAGACTTCTTTCTGTTCTTTTTGGCTTCTTTTCTTTAAAGCTGGATTGGATGGCTGCTGCCTGTCCACTTGCATTGATTCATGCCTTACCGCGGGCCCTGGTAAGCTTCTTTTTTCTTGTTTCACTCCAATCTCGATCTGTCAGCTTCAGTTCTTTACTTCTTTCCTTTTCTTCTCATTCGATATATTATGTGCAATTAATGTTTTTGAATCATAAGTTAAAGTAAAAGTGTTAGTTGGTCGTTGTTCTTCCAAAATAGAAAATGGATTCATTTTTTTGACTATTTCTTTAAAAAAGAGTTGTCATATCTCGGTAATGGGGTCTGCTGATTCGGAATCACGCTCTGTAGGATTTGAACCTACGACATCGGGTTTTGGAGACCCACGTTCTACCGAACTGAACTAAGAGCGTTTTCTTATCACATCACAGTAGATACGACTGTAAAGAAAAAAGGATGATTTTCTTACTTACCAAAAATTTGTATGCATATAGTCTCATTAAATAAAAGATTTTTTATGTCCAATTTGAATTGATCTTAATGGATTCCTCGTTACTGCCCAGAGGAGAAGGGTAGGGATGACGGGATTGGAACCCGTGACATTTTGTACTGTACCCAAAACGGCCAAGCTGCGCTACATCCCTTTCAATTGGTCTACGGGTGTCATTGTAGAGAATACCTGCCCTGTTTTCCACATGGTTATTTCCTCTATCGAATTTAAGTGGCTTAGTGAATATGTCGACCACTTGGTCTTCACTCCCTGCAGAAAATAAGATTAATCACTCCATCTTTTACGAGATCCCTTAAGAAATGGTATTTGACATCAATGTGCTTGCTTCTCCCATGTAGCACAGGATTTCTTGATAGTTTTATTGTTGAGTTGTTGTCACAATAAATTGAAGCTGCTCCTTGTTGTTTGAATTGAATTTCTTCAAGAATCCTTCTTAGCCAAATTGCTTGACATGCACATGAAGCTGCAACTACAAATTCGGCTTCGGTTGTTGATAAGGTAACTATTGGTTGTTTCTTGGATGACCATGAGACGGCTCCTGTACCCAGACATAAAAAACATACCCCCGAAGTGCTTTTCCGATCATCTTGATCCCCGGCATAGTCACTATCAGTAAAACCCATCAAATCTGAATGCTCTTCCTTTTTATAGAGTAAACCAAAGTCAGCAGTACCTTGTAGGTAACGAAAGATTCTTTTTGCAGCAAGAAGATGAATCTCTTTAGGGTTTTCCATGTATCTACTAATGAGACTAACAACATACTTTATGTCGGGGCCTCGTCGCTGTCAAATACATTAGGCTCCTTACAATTTGTTTGTAGTTTGTACTTGTCAACCCTCTTCCCTTCGGATCCTTGAAAAGTTTCACACCAACTTCGGTAGGGTGTGCCAAGCTGAGATTACAATTGTTCATTTGAAATCTTTCTAAGATTTCGTGAACATACTTCTTTTGCGAAATGAAAATGCCAGTTTCTGATTGTACTACCTCAAGGCCGAGATAGTAATGCATCATCCGGGATCGGTCATCTCGAATTCAAGCATCATAGACTCTTTAAACTTCTCAAACATGGCATAATTATTTCCACTTTGTAAATCAAGTCATCCACATATAGGCACACAATCAGCATTTTTTCCATTTTCAATTTTGACAAAAAGTGTATGCTCATGTGGGCATTTCGAAATCCCTCTCGTAAAAAAATAAGCCTCTATGCGACTATACCAAGCTCGGGGAGCTTGTTTAAGTCCATAGAGCGACTTTTTTAACTTATATACTTTATCCTCAGCACCAAGTTTAACATAACCAGGAGGTTGATCGATATATACCTGCTCCTCTAGATCTCTATGTAAGAAGGCTGATTTCACATCCAACTGGAAAATAGACCATGACTTCGAGCTGCCATTGCAAGCACCAATCTGATTGTGTCCATGCGTGTAACAGGAGAGAACACCTCTTTATAGTCCACACTGAATTCTTGTTTGTAGCCCTTGGCTACTAACCGAGCCTTATGCTTGTTGATTTCACCATTCTCCTTCAATTTAGTCTTGTACACCCACTTGACACCAATGGTTTTGTGTCCCTCCGGAAGCCGAGTTAATTCCCTGGGTATTGTTCATTTCAATTGCTGCAATTTCTTCATTCATTGCCCTGTCGCCATGTGGCTGTTTTGACGAGCAACGTCAAAGGTTGTAGGATCACGGTCAGAAAACAGGGGCAAAGTAGGTGAGTGGGTCTTCATCTTGGGCAATTCCAGTGACTTCTTAGTCCGCCATCCATGCGAGGCCTTGTCCTTGCACGTAGAGGCCTTTGATCATCCACCGGCTGTGAACTCTCTATCGTCGGTTTGTGCTTGCTGCCCTTCTTCGAGCATCATCAAGATCAGTATCCAGCACCAAAGGCTTGTTGGGAACATCTGCTGCTCCATGACCAGAATTGGTCTTCATCAAAGATCACGTCACGGCTGATCACAATTCTCTTGGTGTTAGGATTGTAAAGCTTGTAGGCTTTGGAATGGTCACTAACACCAAGAAAAACACATTTTTTCTCCCTTGTCCTCCAGCTTTTTCTCTTCACATCTGGAATATAGGCATAAGCAATGCACCTAAAAAATCTTGAAGTAATCCACTTTGCTGGTCGTCCCGCCACTCCGGGGCCTCCTCCGGGGTCATATTTTGAACAGCAAATATGGGACTTCGTTCAAAATATGAATGCTCCATATAACCACCTCAGGGCCAGAAATCTCTTGGAATGCCACTCATATTCAGCGAGACTTCGCACCATGTTTGGAATGGTTCTGTTTTTCCTCTCCAAAATCCCATTCTCGCTGGGGAGTACAGGGGTTGCGGTGAGCTGTCTTTTAATCCCATGATCTTTGCAAAATTCCGTGAATTCAAGAGAGTTGTATTCACCTCCACGATCCGTGCGAAGAATTTTGATTGGTAATCCAACCTCTTTTTCAGCCAATGCTTTGAAATGCTTGAAAGAGACAAATGCCTCAGATTTTTCCCGCAAGAAATAGACCCATATTTTTTTGAATAAAGTCGTCAATAAAGGTAATTATATACCTTTTACCACCATTGGAAGTTGGATTAATTGGTCCGCAAAGATCAGAATGCACTAGTTCCAACTGCATTTTTGCTCTCCAAGACTTGAATTTTGGAAATGGCTTTCGGTGTTGTTTGTCGACAACACATTCTTCACAAAGCGATGAAGGGGCTGCAATATTTGGTAAGCCGGTCACCATCCTCTTCTTTTGTAGGGTCTTCAGCTCCCCTAAAATTCAAATGACCATACCGAAGATGCCATAACCATGCATCATTATTCAAAGTTGCCGAGAAACAAGATTGAATGGTGTCTGTTCGGGTAAAGAGGGAACATTCGGTTGGTTTGTCATGTTTATTTGAGCAATCAAGCTCAAATCAGCATCCCGAATTTGACAGCACCCCATTCTTAATAGAAATTTCATACCCCCCTTTCTTGTAGCTGCCCTACACTAAGCAAATTAGTCTTCAAGTCTCGGTACATACAGACATATTAGAAATATTATGCATGGAATCTTCCTTGGTCTGAATTGAAACCTTTCCTTTTCCCATCACGGAGACCTTTGAATTGTCTCCAAATTTCACATCATCACGAAATGATTCATCCAAGACAGAAAACACGATTTATCTCCACACATGTGATTACTCACCCCCGTGTCTAAATACCACAAATTCCTATTCATTTCTTCTTCATGGCAAACCATTAACAACGAAATCTCTTCTTCTTTTTCAGCAAAGTTTAATTTCTCACCATAGCCTCTAGTCATATTAGCTTTACAATCTGATCGAAAATGACCATACCTATGACATCCGTAGCATTCCACATTGGATTTGTCTGCCGACATTGAGTGATGTTACGATCCGCCACCATTCCGATGACCTCTTCTTCTTCCTCCTCTTTCATGAAAATGATTTTCATGATGTTGATTCTCGTCGATGATGTCCACGATGATGCTTTGAAACCGTTGTATGTGACCACGATTGTCATTCCTTCCGTAGTCATTTCGTCCCACGCCTCGCCCTCTGTAAGCCTTGATCGGAGTAGGGTGATAGTCAATTGAGGCTTTCAACAGTTGTTCTTCTTTATCCTGTTGGCTGATCTTCCGTTCATGAACCAACAAAGAACTCGTAATTCATCGATTGACAGTTCTTCAATATTGTTAGACTCTTCGATGGAACAAACAACAAAATTGAACTTTGGTGTCATGGATCGAAGAATCTTTTCCACGATGATGACATCTTCGGTTTTGTCTCCATGGGTTCGCATCTTATTGACAATTACCATTGTCCGTGAGAAGTAATTTGTGATTGATTCCCCGACTTCATTCGAGTGTTTCAAACTCGGAATGAAGTCCTTGAAGCTCGTTGCCTTTTTGCTCTTGTTGACCCTTGATACTTCTTTTTCATGGAGTCCCAAATGTGCTTTGATGTGTCTTTGCACAAAATGGTTTCTAGAATTGAGCGATCTATGGTCTAAAATAGAAAATTTTTTAGCCTTAAGATCCTTCAACCGTAACCCTTCTCGTTCGGGCTTCTCGGGCATTTGTCGACATGACCCCTTCGGTTAATTCCGGTATTCCGGAATCAACAATGCCCCAATACTCTTTCGATTTCAAGAAATTCTCCATTAGCATGCTCCAGAGTGGTCGTAGTGACCATCGAACCGTGGAATTGAAGGTTGGATGAAGCTGTTTTCTAACGCCATTGATGCTTGATGAAGCTACTCGCTGTTTCTCTCACAAAATGCTTGATGAAGCTACTGCTGTTTTTCTCACAAAGCTTTCAATTTGGTGGGTTCTCTCTCACGAAATTGATGGATTCTCTCTCACAAAGCTCTCAATTTAGTGGGTGAAGCTCATTTGCTGTCTCTCCCTCACAAAACTCTCAATTTCAATTCTTTTAATTTCACTCGAACCACGTTACGATACCACTCGTTGCACTGGGATCGTAGAGAATGAGAATAAATTGCTTGTTGATTGAATAAAGAACGATGCCTTTAAATAGGCATTACAACGACTCAAATAATAAAAACAGAATTAACTAAAGACTTGGCACTAACCCCACTTAACCCAACGGACCAGCCACTAAGTCATGAAGAAAGTTGGACACGTACCCCATTTATTCATCCACTAACTAACAAACTCCTATTGACTCGGACAACCTATGCAGTAAATAAGAAATATTCCCAACAGGCACTGTACAAAAAAATATTATGAGAGGAACATACTTGACAAAAAAATAAATTCATACATGTATATAATTATGTGTTATTTAGTTGTGGTTAACTAAGACCATTTATACTCATTGCATTCAAACAAATTATTTTTTTTATACTATTATAAACCAATGGATTGAATAATTTTTCATAGCCAACATCATTAATTTTTACTATCCTAAAACTCACAATTGACATAATCTAAAAATAATTTGATTACAAGATGAACAATTTTTCACGTGGTTTCAAACACATGTATGTTTTGAAAAAAAAGATGAAGTGATATAACAAGTATTTCATCAATGTACATGTTTTTCATACCTGAAACGTATGGTCAGGTTAGAAAGGTACATGCAAGTGAAGCTTTTTTAAGGGATTGATCTTTAATTAAATATGTGTAATGTCATTGATATAAAATAGTTTTTTGTACATGTTTATTTCTCATTGGCACTGTTCATTACATATGGTGTCTTCGATGGATTAGAATCACCAAGAAAAGATTTTATGATGAACAATAACAATCTATAAGCCCATCAGTAAAAGTCGTGTCGATGGAATCAATATCTAAATATCGACAAAATATGCTAGTGGTAAATTGCAAAATCCTGGTAGTGACGCTTTGTGATTACTAATTGTTGTTTTTGTTCGTCATAATTTTCCTACATGATCTACAGAATTGTTTAATTATTTGATAAAACAATAATAGAAATTTTATTAAAAAAATACTTTCTAAAAATCTCATATATGTATATTCAATGATCAAATTGGCACAAGTACAATATTATCTTCATACAACAGATCGATATTGGAAAAAAACAACAATTATTAATAGCAACCCTATTGCATGGAGCACTTCAGTCGTCACACCGACAGAATTGAACTTTGACAAAATGGAAGATACTAACAAGATGATTTTGCAGGCAACAATGCTGGATCTTGATCATTTACAGCTACTAGTAACAGTTGGTGTGAAAGAAATTCCAAAATACACTTATTTAGGCTGGTAATCACTGCCAATAGTTTACAGACGTGCTTGTGGTCATGTTCTATGGCCTAGATCGCAGGCACGATATCGCGTTTTTTCTTGAAAATAAATAAATGAACAAAAAGAAAAGATAGCACAGCGTGACAAATTGAGAGATAAATATTCTATAAATTCCACCTCCACCTCCATTCCATACCATACACTTCCAAGTTTCAAAACTCAACTCGTGTCTCCCTTTCTCAGAACTGAACACAGAGTGTATTGGGTTCTTGTTGCTTGTCTGTAAGTCCTGAGTTTTTCTGATCTTTCATTTCCATTTTTCTCTTCTTTCTTGCAAGGCTCTGTTTTGACTTTTTGTTTCTTGAGAAAATGTGGAAAGCAAATAACACCATTACGTGAAATATGATTATGGTTTGATAGTTATGATCATGGGTGATGCCATGTCTGTATATTCGTTCTACTAATAAAACTGTTTGATTTGCTTCTTTTCAATGCTAGAGCTGGACTCAATTAGATGCAGATGCTTTTCTGTTCAATCATTTCAATACTAGATTTATTCTGTAACATCATTTTATGCTTTGTACTGTGGTCACTGCAGGAACTTCGCCTTTCAGGAAAAAAAAATGGCTAGAACATCTCCCATCTTCTTGATGGGAGTTCTTGTCATCTGGGCAGCCTTAGCAGAAGCAGAATACATGATCTATAAAGATGCAGCAAAGCCCTTAAGCTCTCGCATTAAGGACTTGATGAGCAGGATGACATTAGAGGAAAAAAATTGGCCAGATGACTCAGATTGAACGCAATGTTGCATCAGCTAAGGTGATGAAGGACTACTTCATTGGTAAACATCACTCTTGGTTTTACTTTCTGGAGAAATTGTGAGGTAATATGAGTGATTTAGATTTCGAAGATGAAGTAGTTTCCTTCTTTGGCAGGGAGTGTACTGAGCGGAGGAGGGAGTGTTCCATCCAAACAGGCTCCCGCAGAAGCTTGGATTAACATGGTGAATGAATTTCAAAAGGGTGCTTTATCAACCAGATTAGGAATTCCTATGATTTATGGAATTGATGCTGTTCATGGACATAACAATGTTTATAACGCAACCATATTTCCTCACAATGTTGGACTTGGAGCAACCAGGCAAGTAAATATATTTCTCACTTCTGCTAAATGGTAACTGCTAAGAATTGATGGCATTTCGCTTTGTTCTTCATGCAATCAGTATAGGTATATTTAAGCTCTGTCCAAATGAATTTGATAAATTCATTAAAACGAAACTCTAATTTCAGTCACCAAAGGATATTCAGATCCTGAAATTTTGTCTGAAAGAAGTCCACATTTGAGATCTGAAAGTTACATTCTCAATTTGAGGCAGTAATCGTTATCTCGAGTCTGAAAGGATATTCAACTGCACCCTTTTTTCTTCTCCTGGTATCTTTCCCAAGGAAAAGTAGTGATATGATGACATCTGCCTCAATCAACAATAGGATAGATGATGTAAATCTCTATCTGCCATTGGGTTTTGATAAGATTTTATATCCACTCCTCCTTCCAGTTTTACAGCTGGCTTTGGTCCGCCATTGATAACTAATACAAAGAATTGCTTTTGATCAATTCTGTGATGTAATGCCAACCTATGTGTGTCATTGAATTAATGGTTGGATTTCTTTTCCTTGTTATTCCCATCAATCTCAATATGCATTACAGGGTTCAGATAAAACCCGTCCTGTAACCTCATCTAATAACTTAAGTTTTTGGGTTGCGATGGTTCTTTCACAATGAAAATTCTCTGCCATCAAGCAGGGATCCTGAACTTGTTAAGAGGATTGGAGCTGCAACTGCACTAGAAGTTAGAGCTACAGGCATTCCATATGTTTTTGCACCTTGTATCGCGGTAATTGCTTAATCCAACTAATATTTGCTATAAAGAAAAAAATATCATATTCAAATAATAATTCCTCCCATTACTTCTGACTATACAGGTTTGTCGAGATCCAAGATGGGGTCGGTGCTATGAAAGCTACAGTGAAGATCCTAAGCTCGTTCAAGCAATGACTGAGATTGTACCAGGATTACAAGGCGACATCCCTGCTAACTCCTCGAAGGGTGTTCCCTTTGTAGCTGGAAAGTAAGAAATTTGCATTTTACATTCTTTTTCCAACCACGTATTTATTTCTTACTGTCATCGTAAGTTAGTTTCAAGGAACAAACTTCAGATAGTGGTTCATTTGCCCTCTACAGCACAGTTTTTTTCCATAATAGAGCCACCAGTGAAGAGAAATGTCCCTGGAAACAGACAATTTTAAATAGCAATTTTCACCGAACATTAGACATTTCGGTTGCTATTTAGTAGCTTTGAATGTGAAGTCAATCTCCACTTTATAAGATTCCAAGCCTGGTCCATAAACTTGCTTTGCTCTATATAAAAACACGGTAGCAGTAGTAGGCATCCATCCCTATCTCTTCCACTCTTTGTCCACCTATAATGGCTATCCAGAGAAATGAAAACCACAGGATGGAGTAGATTTGCAATTATCTTCATCAGATGATGGATATGTTCAATATTTATTTGATGTAAACAGTTTGGACTTCAGTGTAAGGCTGGAGCCCTAGTTGTGGCGTGATGCTTTTTTTCTTATTAAAGTAGGAGTAGGAATGGAACTTCTGGAGAAAAGTACAGAAAAGCTTGAAAAAAACAAGATACAATAAGCCCACTTGGTATTATGAAATGTTTTTCACCTCAGGATTAACTTTCTGATCTCCACAATTGGTGGTCCCTTTATTTATCTTCTTTCTTATCCATCCTGGTTGGAAGGCAAGTAGGAAGTGGGAAAAATAGGTGATAGGTGTTATCAACTTACACTTGAGAGTATTCCCACAACCCTTCATTTGACTGAGGTCTCTTGTTCGTTTCATAATAATGGATATCATAATTTCTATGCATTTCTGGGATGAATTCACTGTAATAGTTGTTTAACTCCTGAATCCTGTTGTTCTGGTGCTTTTCACAGAACAAAGGTTGCTGCATGTGCGAAGCACTATGTGGGTGATGGTGGAACAACAGATGGAATTAATGAGAACAATACACAATTAAGCAGACAAGATTTGTTTAACACCCACATGCCAGCCTACTATAACTCAATTTCGAAGGGTGTTTCAACTATTATGGTTTCTTACTCGAGCTGGAATGGAGTTAAGATGCATGCTAACCGTGATATGATCACTGGTTTTCTCAAAAACATTCTTCGTTTCAGGGTAAAATGATTTCCCTTAGCTTAGGCTTTCCTGTTTAAACAGCTTGAGAATGATAAACCAAGAGCTGTGTGCTAATGCTATGGATTGTCTTAGGGTTTCGTCATCTCAGATTGGGAGGGAATTGATAGAATCACTTCTCCACCCCATGCTAACTACTCATATTCTATTCAAGCAGGAATCAGCGCTGGAATTGACATGGTAATTTATACTCTTTACTTGATCTGTATTCATTATCTTGCGCTTCACAGTCTTCTAGTACCTGTTCTGGCAATTTCATCCTGCAGATCATGGTTCCAAACAACTACAAGGAGTTCATTGATGGCCTAACATCCCACGTGAAAAATAAAGTCATCCCCATGAGCCGGATCGATGATGCAGTGAAGAGAATTTTGCAAGTTAAATTTGTGATGGGTCTATTTGAGAACCCATTGGCTGATAGAAGTCTAGTTAATGAGATTGGCAGCCAGGTTAGTTAAACTTGGATATTGTCTTCCTTGTACAGCAGGTAACAAGAAGATGGGGATGAACTTTAAATACCCTGTACTGTAATAATAACAGGAGCACAGGGAATTGGCTAGAGAAGCTGTGAGGAAATCACTGGTGCTACTAAAGAATGGTGAATCTGCTGACAAGCCATTGCTACCCCTTCCTAAGAAAGCGTCGAAAATACTTGTTGCTGGCAGCCATGCACACAATCTCGGGTTATCAATGTGGTGGATGGACAATTGAGTGGCAAGGACTCAGCGGCAACAACCTCACGAGGGGTACATTCTATCCACTTTCCGCTAATAGAATCTGTTTGGGAAAAAACTTGGTAACTTCAGCTGTTTTTGCCCAACAAGAAACTGAATTTTCAATATCAGTGACCACAAAAACAAAATTTACCTCTTAAAAGTCGATTGGGAGATATTTTCTGAAATATTTTTATTGAAGCAGCACCTCTCTTTAGGCTCTATAAATCATTTGAAGAGGTTAACTAAAATTGAATTTCTGCAGGAACCACAATCCTAACTGCCATAGAAAATACTGTTGATCCAAGCACTGAAGTTGTATACAAGGAGAATCCTGATGCAGACTTTGTCAAGTCTAACAACTTCTCTTACGCCATCGTTGTAGTGGGCGAGCCTCCATATGCGGAGACATTTGGTGACAGCTTGAGCTTGACAATCTCTGAACCTGGCCCAAGCACGATACAGAATGTCTGCGGGTCTGTTAAATGTGTTACTGTTATTATTTCCGGACGTCCTGTAGTAATCCAACCATATGTCAGCTCGATGGATGCTCTCGTTGCAGCTTGGCTCCCTGGAACTGAAGGCCAAGGTGTTGCCGATGTTCTATTTGGTGACTATGGTTTCACCGGCAAGCTTCCACGAACATGGTTCAGGACTGTTGACCAGCTGCCTATGAATGTTGGAGATCGACATTATGATGCCCTCTTCCCGTTCGGATTTGGCCTCACTACTTATCCTACCAAGAACATCTAGATATCCTTTTGTTAAATCCGGTAGATAAAGAGCCATTTAACATTACATATTTGTTGATAATGTGATAATTTGCCTGGTCCTTATCACCAAAATGAAGGAAAATATAGCAAAATAATTACAAGATGTCTGTCCGCTTTAGTTTAGTCTGATGGAAAAAGTCAGGCACATTTCATCCTGAGTCCAGATACTAGGAAAAAGAACCTTACCAGTATGTTTGTGGCTTGCAATTATTAAGGATAATTGGGATTCATCTGATAATGTAATACCATCAAGAATCCTTGTCACAAAAATATACTTCAACGCTGAAGGTGAGTCGTGCGAGAGAAAGAGTCAGATGAGTAACAATTATTCTTTTTCTTAAATAAAATCATTACCACTGTTAGAAAGACTATCGAGAGTACAAATGAAAATTCTTTAGCAGAGACAGTAACCTCGTTGCTAGGACAAAGCATAAATCTATATACAACGTCTCCTCTGAACAGATTCACTCGCTTGTCACAAATTCATCGAATGCCTAAATAACCACTGATGAGATTTTGTTCAATGCCACATTTATGCCATTAGCTCTGCCCGGAAGCAAGAGAACATGGAACTAAATTCTGCAAAAGTTGTGATGGAGACGACACTAAATTCTTAAGAAAACTTATTTACTAACTACACTGACTGAATTGAGTTTTATAATATAATAGCTTATAATACTAGTACTTACTTTGCAGTCCACATTGCTGGAGTTTGATCATTTACTACTACTAGTAAGCATTGATGAAAGAAATGAAGCAAAATATAGTAATACACTTGGACGAAAAATTTTAAATGTCACCTCCATCCCTTACTCTTTCAAGCTTCTCTCTTTTTTCAGAACAGAACAGATATGTACTGTTCTTTCTCTGTAAGTCTTGAGTTTTTTCTTTTTCTTTCTAGAAATGCTCTGTCTGAGTATTTTGTTTCTTGACAAAATGTGAACCAAAAGACGCAAGAAAATATAAAAATAGTTTGACGGGAATGATTATGAGTACTAGCATATACCTCGTTTTACTAATAGAATTGTTTGTTATGTTTCTTTCAGTGCTCTGATAGACTAAATCAAATGCAGTTATTTTGCTGCCAAACCATTTCAAGTTGCAATATACTGCTGTGTGCAGAAGTTTTATTCTTTCCTGTATCAGAATTTTATATTTTCTTCTCTGGTCACAACTAGAATGCCTTTCAGAAACATAAAAATGGCAACAATATTTCCCATCTTCTTGATGGGACTTCTTGTCATCTGGGCAGCCTTGGCGTAAGCAGAATGCATGATCTATAAAATGCGACAAAACCCATAAATTGTAGCATTAACGACTTGATGAGCCGGGTGACATTAGAGGATAAAAATGGACGAATGACTCACATTGAACGCAGTGTTGCATCAGCTCAGTTGATGAAGGACTACATCATTGATAAACATCACTCGCGGTTTTACTTTCTGAAGAATTTGTTGAACACTAAGCTACTCACTTGTTTCACTTAAGCTGGCAGAAGACAGGTCTTGAACTGTCAACACAAAGGAGAAGAAGAGGGAGTGCATGTATAGACTAAACTGACATGGAGTGTTTGTTAATTCAGTTGTAACTAACTAAGAAGATAAGATTAACTTGACTTCTCTAAGTAATTATAGATCATGTGTAATGTATGTTGCCTAAACTATATAAATAGGTAATTTGTCAAACACATTGTAAGCAATTCAGAAATACAAAAAGCAGAAACACTTACTCTGCAAATTTCTTCTCTCCAGCTCTCAAAGCTTGCTCATCTTAATTTCCAGAAAATCAACCTGCAAACAAAACCACAAAAATTCAGTAATCAAATCATACAATTCAACAGAATTGAGTCTTATAGGAAAGCTGAAGAATTTTGTTTCCTTTTTGTACAGGGAGTGTTAAGTGAAGGAGGGAGTGTTCCGTCTCAAAAGGCATGTGCATAGACTTGGAATGAGATGGTGAATGAATTTCAAAATCGTAGTTTATCGACCCGATTAGGAATTCCTATGATTCATGAAATCGGTGATGTTCTTGGAAAGGATTTTTTTCAAGGCAACCATATTTCCTCGTAAATATATTGCTGACACCTAAGTTCTAAGAATTGATTATGCTCCATGAGATCAGTATGTATATGTTTTAAGTTCTGCACAACTTAATTTAATAAATTCATTTAAAAAGAAAGTGTTATCTCAATGAAGTCTATATTATAATACCTTAGTATGGAACATGGTCGGGTTTGTCTACCAAACAAACAAGAAAGTTGGCAGTCATATTTGAGATTATAATCGTTGGAATGCATTCAAACTTGACTGTGCTTTCATTCCTCTGTGTTTTATTAATTCTCCTATGAATATTGTAGATAAATATTATGATCCCTTCTTCCCATTCGGATTTGTCCTCGGTACTATTACTACCAAGACCATTTGGACATCATTTTCTCAATTTCAGTATCACAAATGTAGAAGAAAATGTGCCAAAAACTAGTGGATACTGCCCGAATTAGTTTAGTTTGGTGGCGAAGGTTCGGACCCGCAACCTGTGGCAACACATCTTGAGTTCAAATTCTAGGGCAAACAATCTCACTGGTGTCTCTGGGTAGCAGGTTCAGAAAGATAACTGGGGGTTTTTACCTGATACTGTAAAATAAAAAAACCAAATCAAGAATCCTTGCAACAAAAATTTACAAGAATGCTTATGGAGTTTGCCATTAGCTTATGTTTTTTTGGGTACTTCCACAAAAAATTGTGATGGTGATGACACTGCAACTCTAGAAGACATCATGTACAGTAGTAGCACAATAACCAAGAATAGTTTTCATTCCCAAAACAAACAGCAAGCACAATCCATAACATGTTCCGGCATCATGTCTAATTGTCATGCCAGATGGACACTGGAATGCCTTGTTAAAATAAACAAGCACTATTCCAAACATGTAACCAAGAGGGGTAGTGGCCTAACAGGAAAGGGAATTGTTCCCTTCCTCTACACTGGGTTCGATCTTTTTTATGCATGCTTATCACCCCTGCGGTGCCTTACCTATCCACTGAACTTGGAGAATGTTCAGTGGATCCGGAGATTAATTGTAATACATGTAAGTTAATCCGAACACCTCGGTTATTAAAAAAAAAGTGTCAAACGCCTAGGATAAACTATCTATAGCTTCAATGAAGGATCCAAATGCTGTATAATGTGAGAAAACAATGGAGTGGACATAGGGATGGATTCTACTAAACGAGGAAATGCAACATGAATGCACCTATAAATGAAGAGTGTCATCAGAGAAATTGTATGCAATGGAACACAATCAAAACTGGATAGAAGTTTTACTCATCAAAGAAGTTATTTCACAATTTATTTCCGTTAATCCATAGATATATTGAAAATACATATGATTAAAATGGGAAACGGGATCATGCTCGCACAAAACTATAGATCGATGGGCAGTATTTATATTACAATCAAGTGTAAGGGATCCACCAAATGGGACTATTCCACATCAGCCTTTGGGACAACTTTTTCCTTCTCAGGTGCAGCGCTGCTCCCACTCTCAGCTTCTTTTATCTGCCTCAAAATTTCATCTTTTTCCTTAATAGCAGCTTCTATTTTTTCATTGACCTTCTCTAAATTCTGTCTCAGCTTGTCAATGCCCTTGCTCTTTCCCTTCTCACTAGATTTTCTTTTCTTATTACTCTTCTCCTTCTCCTTCTTTTTTCTCCTTACCTTCTCCTAACTTGTCTTTCTGCTTCTTCTCCTCTTCTTCCACCGGTGACTCATCTTTTATTTCAATATCCCTGGTGGTAACCCCTGCCTCGCACTTTGACTGAGTAGCTTCATCCTCCTCCACCTCTGCCTCAGCACTCAAACCTCTATCTTTGCACTCCTCAACCACATTTTTTGTATCCTTGCCTTTCTTCTTCTCTTTTTTATCTTTCATTTTTCCCTCACCTGAAACTTCATCTTTCTTTTTCTTCTTCTCTTCCTTTACTTTCATTTTCTCTTCTTTCTCCACTTTCTTATTCTTCTGCTTATCCCCTGAAACCTCATCATCTTTCTTCTTCTTCGTGTCCTTATCGTTCGTTTTCTTCTCCTTCTCCTCATCTCCATCCTTCTTCTTCTTAGGTTTCTCCTTTTTTCTCCTCATCTTCATCCTTCGTCTTCTTAGGTTTCTCCTTTTTTCTCCTCATCTCCATCCTTCGTCTTCATAGGTTTCTCCTTTTTCTCCTCATCTCCATCCTTCGTCTTCTTAGGTTTCTCCTCATCTTCATCCTTCTTCTTCGGTTTCTCCTTTTTCTCCTCATCTTCCTCCTTCGTCTTCTTAGGTTTCTCCTTTTTTCTTCTCATCTTCATCCTTCTTCTTAGGTTTCTCCTTTTTCTCCTCATCTTCATCCTTCGTCTTCTTAGGTTTCTCCTTTTTTCTTCTCATCTTCATCCTTCTTCTTAGGTTTCTCCTTTTTTCTCCTCATCTTCATCCTTCTTCTTCGGTTTCTCCTTTTTTCTTCTCATCTTCATCCTTCTTCTTCTTAGGTTTCTCCTCAACTTCATGCTTCTCCTTATCCTTTGGCTTTTTCCTTTTCTAACGATTTAGTCTTCAATTTAACTTCCACCCCAGCCTTCTCTCCCTTCTCGTCATTTGGTTCTTTATCCTTACTCTTGACTTTCTGATGGATTTCCTCCTTGACAGCCTTTTTCGTGCGCTCCAGCAGCAGAAGCAACAGATTCCGACGTTTCTTCCATCTCAGAATTTTTTTCTGAAAATTTGAAATTGAAATGTAAACCTTTTCTTGCTGAGGCTCAAATTTCCTGAAAACAGTAGCAGATCATTTAGGAATCAAAGGACTAATTATACCAAATAAGCTATAAGAAAATCTTGTTATGAATTATCCAAAGTCCAAACCACATGGAGTGATCATCAAACTAGAAAATCGATAAATGCCTGCATGACACGTGATTACGCAGCAGCTCGTTGAGGACAAGAACTATGACTAGATAAATACATAGATTTTAAAATCCCCATCAAAAAAAGAAAAAAAATTGTAATCCATGCTCGTCCAAATTCTTGCAAGCTCCCAGCAGTATAAAGACAGAGAAACCTGTACAGCATATCGATATTGCAATAAATAATGTTCTCTTAATGCCTACAGCATTTTCATAATTGCATTTCTGTTTCTTCTATTTTCATAGCAAAATCCTTATATCATTACGCTACCCCACGAACGATTCCCAATATTATTAACGTCTCAATTTACATTCTGTTCAGCTTCAAAATGAACAGATTGTTGATTCAGAAAAGGGTATTAATTCACTAGTGTCTATTATACATAAGACAAAAAACACTGGCAGACACCACTGAAAGATTCCAAATATCATTGTATAGATCAAGAATCAACAAACATATTATTCTCCCATCTGGAAGGATTTGCAAGCATGACAAGCTAAAGAAAAACATTACTCAACAAATGAACTGTGAGACAAAAAACCATCATCAAAACAAGAGAGCATGCCGACAGCTACTCAATTACCTAAGACAGATATTGATCCCACGAAGATTATTCCCTCTCCACAAATACGAAATGAATATCACAAAAATAAGATGGCAAGAAGAGAACGTTGTGAACCCAACAAATCGAGAAACAGATTGAGACCCATATGAAATCCAGGAAACCCCACTAAAAAATATAAGAGAATATATTGATTAAGTTATCAAGACAACAAAAGAGGAAAGAGGTATGTGCTAGTAGTTTCCCCAACTGATATGAAATGAATATTATTTATCAGATCAAATCAAAATGATCAGAAACATTCAAGAATTTGTACCTTAGTTTCTTTTTTCTGGAAGTCACTACTCTTAATACAGAAGCTGATGGATCATGGATGATGAGGAAAGTTAGTTCAAGATTTTGGTTGTCTTCGCTTCTGTCTAGAAGCCGATAGAGATATCTGTCTCTCTCATGTACTTATATGGAGTTTCGAGCTGTGATTTGTCTTTTTGCTTCAGTTCTGTTTTTTTCATCTTAAAATAATAATTTCTCGGTAAAAATTATTTTTAAAAATATTTTTATTTAATAATTATATATTTTTAAAAAAAATATGGTTTTAATATAAACACATTAAAATAATTTAAAAAATTTATAAAAAAATATTTTTTAGATTTTGGCTAACTTTCATTTTTGCCGCAGATCTAAAAATAATATAATATTGTGTTGGTTTTTAAAATATATTAAAATAATAATTTTAAAAATAAAATAAAAATTATTTTTAATATTAAAAGAATGTAAATATTTTACTACAGAAAAAAACAAGTTGATTTTTTCAGCTAAGGTTCTCAATTACCCACTAGGCTAAGAAAAACAAGTCGGTCACGCGTAAGCCCCCCATCAAATCGGCCCCACGCGGTGAATCATTTATTTTTTAGATTTAAAAAATAACTATTTAATCCCTTAACTAAATTGATTTCATTTAATTTAATATTAATTTATTTTTAAAATATCTTATTTTAAAAATAAAATAAAAAAACTATATAACCTATTGATTGATGTTGATCATGTTTAATTTAGTATTATTCTATTCTAGAAAGGATTTCTTTCTCATCAATATTTTCACAATAACTATTTATTTTTTTATTTTATATCTTTTAAAATAATAGAATGAAATGGATTAGAAAGAAAATAGAAAGAATATATAAAGACTAAATAATTATTTTTATGTGCATTGCCATTATAATCCTTCTTATCTTTCTGTCATCATCGTTGTGACTGTGATCAAGCCATGGAATAACAAAAAGGATGCTTAGCCTCATCTTGGCTTGTCTAATGTAACATGAGTCGTGAGATTCACCTTCGTAACCCTTCCGGCAACCCGACAATTGTTATTTGAAGTCAACTTGTCTGTCCATTTTCTATGATGAGTCTATAACCATGGTTTTCAAAGGAAGTTTTCACCATGGTTGATGGATTATTACATTCTTTAATATAACAAGAAATAAAGCTTAAAAAGAAGTTTTCCTTTTAGTTGATGCCTGGATTGGTTTTAAATTTGCAAGTTATTTTTATGATCTATTCCTGCAAAGCAATTTTCTCACCCTAATTGTGATTATTTTTTTAAAATAATTTTTCGTTCAAAAATACATTAAAATAAAATTACATTAAAATAATTTTGGTTCAAAAATACATTAAAATGAAATTACTTCAGGTTTGCATTCTGCAAAACAGAATTATCCTACCATGGAACTTGTACCAGTGTACGATTATGACATGATAATATGTCATTTGTTTACCACCAATTGATGGAATGTAAAAAATTAAAATAAATCAATTAAATCATTGATTTTTCCTGGAATCAACTTTACACTCTGACATGATATTCAGTTCAAGGAACATAAATTAATTTTTCGGATACCAAAATGATCTTCAAGCATTACAAGCTGTCCAAGACAACATTCCCACGTTTAAGCTCCTCTGTGCTGAATCATCTGCAACGGGAGCGTTTCAGTTTCTGCAACAGGCTGCGATAAGCTTATCTGAAAGGCATCAGTCAGGCTCACTACCGTCACGTTTAAAAAAAGCGTCGTATGAAGGTATACAAATATTTTTCTTTTCTATAAGTGAAGGTATCCATCATTCTACTGGGAAAGAATAAATCTTAATATTTCCTTCAGAACACTACGAATTGGAACTATGAAAAACGACCTTGGACTGGTCACCCCATCCCCAAAACTTTACATCCCAGACGATACTGCTGAAAAGTTGACAGCCAGCTTCAATTATAGAAACACAAGTCATATCATCAGCAAGTCCGCTTCTAGTCATTAGGATCCCATTCATCATCCTGATCCATGTGTAGTTGAGTAAGACTACTTTTACCTGCATTGTCATCAGATTCTTGCTCTTCAACACCATCATTTTCAAATTCTAACTCGGTATTACCATTACTGCCATCTCCCGCCATTGCTGACTCTAAGTGAGTCTCTTCCTGACTATGCTTCATCCATATTGGGCACTCATCCTCTCCTCCATATAGGAATCGACCATCATTACCTTTCACCTGTTTTGGAACCTCTGCAGAAGGAATTCTACAAGAGCACTCAGGTAGCGGGTGAGACAGGAATGTGGCTGGCTTTGACAGAAGGGATTGCCTGATAAGGCCATCTTCACTCAGGCTTTTGTTGAGATGCTCCCTTACTGAAAGTTTCCAAGAATAGTTGTGATGGTAGTACATGTTGTCACGGGTAATGTTGAAAAATTCTTCAAGAACTCTCCTGTTTGAAGAACCATCAAAGCATCAGCATGAATTTTTTCGATTTTATTAAATACAAGTGGACATGAAAAAGGATATATCAAGATTGCCAAAAACAGAAAAACAGAAGTACACGGTGTAAAAAATAGAAAAAAAAGCAGATAAACCAGCAAAGGAGATTTAATTTCAAGTCTATTTGTTTATTTGTTGTCTATTTGATTGCTTAAAACAGTAACACCACAGCGCAGAAACACCTGATAAAGAAAATCATAAAAAATTTCAAGTCTTTTTTTCTCCCTGGCATGATACAATACCTCTCTTTCTTGGCAATTTCAATCACATTATTATTATTATTATTATTATTATTATTATTATTATTATTATTATTATTATTATTATTATTATTTAGTAAGTGTGGCCAACTGAGAGATGATTACTCTCTAGAAGAGCAGAAGGAAAAATATTGATTTTATACAACACATCTATAAACATATATATTCTTGTGTGAGAATGAAAATTGCAGGTTGATATTCTTTCTAAGAATCTGAGAGCATCTATTGCATTCTTAGCAAATCTTTCCTTCTCTTTCAGTCATAGTCAGGTAGCTGAGGAGATTCATCCACAATATGCTTCCATTTCGTGCATTGGAAGTATTGAATAAATTTCCATGGAATCATTTGATAGCTTTTAAAAACTAACCCATTTGAAGTTCATGATCAGAGATTTTGTCCATCATACCTGTCTGGCCGATATGTTTTAGAAGAAGCACTCTCGTATAGCCTCTGTCCCATGACCAAGCTTGAGAAGTCTGGCCATCCACTACCATCATTATGAAAACCAGGAAAGAATGCATCTGCTTCCACTGAAACAATATAATCAAGAGCATCCCAGAGTAACCTGTGTGCTTGCATCCTCAGATCTACAGGTGAAGGATCTGGTTCTGTGTCAGACTTCGGTAATCCAACCATACCATCCTTCTTTTTCATGTCGATAGGTGGGTCTGTCTGGAGGTGGAGGAAGTGGACGAGGCCGAGGGCCTGCCATATTCCACTTTTCTTTAAGTTGTTCCTCACTTTTGGTAGGTGGCGGCTGAAAAGGATTCAGAGGAAGAGGTGTTTCAGGACCAACCAAATCAGATAGTTCTTGCTTTGTGCACACCCGAGTACGATCCACAGTGTTGGAGAACATGGCACGAAGAGGGATCAAAACACGTTGACCACCAAAAGTTTCAGAACCAGCCACATATATCACTGTTCTGTTAGAATAGCCCATGGCTTGAAGGAGAAGACCAACCTGAAAATATGAACCACAAAGTGAAACATGTTTCTCTGTAGATATTAATCCTTAATTATGTAACAGAAAGCACGAGTTCCAGATTGAAGATAGCTGGCCGAAAACCCTGAATGAAGAGGTTGCAGTAGAACTGGTCATATCTTGGTTGACAATGCTATAAATAATAGGGAGCATAAGAAAACAACTCTTGAATAGTAATTTTTGAAGGATATGAGAAGAGTACTATAGGGAGTACAATCAAATACAAACTTTTATTGTACGATAAACTAGAAAATCTAACTTGCTGCTCTTTTAAAAAAATATGATAGAACTTTTTGGCCTTTTAAATTATAGAAAGGAACTCATATATCCTTTTCCCTAGTCCCTACCATTGATAATATGAGTAGAGGCTTAGTCGTCTGTCGTTGTTGTTGTTGTTGTGCCATTGATTTGTTCTTTCTCTTAGTTATTGGATTGTAAAATAGAGTATTCCAATCAAGCCTTTATTCCTCATAAATCATTCCTTTCCAACCTTTTTGAAGTCACAAGTATTCGAAAATTTGTTTTACCAAAGGGTATTTGGAAAGCTAAAGGGACCCTGCAAAGTCATTCATCTGGATAGTAACATTTGATAAGATGAAAACTAATAATTTGTTGCAATTTGGAGCACCTCTCACAAAAAGCCTTCCTCCTACAATCTGAGTTATATGCTACCATGCTAGGAGTGTCAACTTTGGGTTGCCCAGTGGTGGTGGAAAGAGAAACTTAGCCAGTTCTGTGCTTGCAACATGATTTCTGTCAATCTGTGGGTTTTTGGAGGAAGGAGCATAAGACCTTAAGGTGATGTAGTGTCTTATTTGAAGTGTTTGGATGGAGAGAAAGAGTAGATGTTTTTAAAATAAGTCAACCTTTAGACAATTGTTATGCAATAGAATCAAACTTCTAGTTTCTTTGCAATGCAATGCATGGGACTTCTAGGGTGTTTGAGTTTCAAAGTTAATTTAGTGCGATTACACTATCTTATATATTGAAATTTTGCTATTTTTTCTCATTCTCTATTTGGGGGATGTCTCCATTTTTTTCTCTTTCTATTGGTATTTTCCTCAATCTAAAAAACAAAATCCCTGCTAAGAGGCAAGAAACTTTAAGGACTTGAATTACTATAAAATCTACAAATGATTTGGTAAATATAATTCAAATTCTATGGAGTGCTGACAATATGCAAATAACCGAATTCCAGTCTAGATAAAAAGTAAGCATGCATTGAGCAGTTTCGACTTGAAAGCTTAACCTTAACCCTGAGCATACCTCTTCTGGCATGAGGGGGCATGACCCATTGTCTCTAAGGATTTGTGAGTCCACACGTAGCTCACCATTAAGAATCCCTTGCTTAATCATTTGTGCCCTTCGATACTGTATAAGCTCAGCATGAACATCCTAGAAGAAGTGCCAAGTAAGAAAATGGAGTTAAGAAAATTAGAGAACTCAAAGAAACAACAACATAGTCTATCTTCATCTTTGTTTGAGGTAGAAATTCATATAGAAAAAGTATCAGAAAATTGGAATTCCAACCACTGAATTTTCTGACCAACTAAATAGCAAAATAAGTAATAAAAATTAAAAGGAATCAAACTGAAACATAAAAAAGTAATTTCGATTATGAAAATGATATAGAGGAGAAAAGGCTTGAAAAACTAGCCTGGAATAGTTCTGCACAACCATGATATGCCAAGATGTTTCTCACCAAGCCAGGATGAAATGCAAGGATAGGTTGACCAGATGCCCGTAACCTGTGGAAAAGAGGTTAAAGTCAAGAAATACAAGCAAATGCTTCATAAGTTGTGAATTCACATGCAATGTGGGCTGTGTTCTTACATAAAGTGCTAAACCACACATCTTGTGTTAGAGGATAATATAGATCATATTTTGATATCTCACTTAAAAAATTAAGCTTTTAGGTGAGATAGTTCTTTGACACGGTATCAGAGCCTTGTTGACCCAACGGTCACGAGTTCGAATCTCGCCACCTCATTTCTATTTGATAAAAATTAAGCACAATGTACTGTGGATCTGTGTGTAAGTTTCAAGCCCAAAGAGCTTTCACTTAAGAGGGGGGTTTATATAATAATATAAATCATATTCTAGTCCTCACCTAACAGTTTAAGCTTTTTCTTGACATATTATAGTTATTATAATTTTATTGGAAAGGAAAGGAACTAATTAACTATACCTCTGAACCATCAACTGGCCAACCATCTGAATTTCTCGGCGAAACTTTAGAGCATGGAATGCAACCCGACATCTAAGCCTCTGGAATTCGAACATGCTTGGTGGAAGAATTGACTGAGAAGAAAGTTATTAACAGAGATTACAACATTATCAAGAATAATTCATAGATGTCAATAGTGCCATGTATACCCAAATTCAATGCCCCAAAGTGGGAAGTCCCATTGCATAATTGAAAATGCCAAGCTTTGTGAATATCAACTAATGTGGCCGCAAAAAACAAGAACAAACAGAGCGTAAAGGGTAAAATAGCATCAAACAAGTAACAACATTTCCATGAAGTTAATAATGAGGTATTTGTTGAGTTGGGTAGACATGAAGATGGGACATTCTCAAAAAAAATGGTAGGTAAATCCAAAGTGCTCAATGTTGATGAAGGGAAATCCATTTCCTACCATTGAAGGTCATAGTTTGTGGGAAGGAGAAAGGAGTCGTGACAATCGATCCGACCATGGTCATCAATAAGAGCATCACAACCTACAAGAATGTGTGCTAGATGGAACACCATACTCATATCATTGAAATGAGCATAGCCTATCTATGCCATAGTCTGTCCGTTTCGCTCGGTTGGCGTTTCGTTTTTTCTATTGGTACGGGCGTTTCGGTTTCGGAGCGTTTCGGTGCGCCGCTTCGAGATTGTACTATTCATAAAAAAATTAAAAAGCAAAAAAAATTAAATATAATTTTTAATTTTTTATAAAATTAAAGTTGATGCAATAATTTTATTTTTTTATAATATATATATATATATATATATATATATATATATATATATATATTATTGTATTGTTTTGATTTAGAGAGGGGGGGAATTATATATATATATATATATATATATTTTATTGTATTGTTTTGATTTAGAGTATATATATATATATATATATATAGATCGGTATAGAGTTAGAGGGGGGCGGGGCGGGTATAGGCAAAGACTCGTAGACAGAGACTTGAGAGACGGAGACTCAAGATTGCTTATGACATCAATCGCCTAGGTCCGTCTCGTCGAATCGTTTTTCAATGCATGAGAGAAGTGGGAGACCGGAACAAGACACCCGAGTGCAATTCCCGGTGCAATTAGGGCCGGAATTTCCAGTACTGCACCGGAATAAAAAATGAGGTAAGAACTACGCCGTTTTGTTTCGTTTTTTTGATCGGGTACGGGCATTCCGACTGTTCCGGCCGGAACGGAACGGATTGGACAACACCGATCTATGCATGGTGAATACAAGAAAATAATTAACAACTATCATCCAAATAATAAAGTTTCTCCAAGCATAGGTCATATCCCGAATGAGAGGAAACAATCAATTATTTGGATAAATTTGAGTAGAAAAAGTGGATCTATTTGAGATGAGAGCATTTGCACAACAACAGAAATCATTTATGACCTACATTTCAATAGATTCACCAACCTGCAGGCATCCCCCCATCATGAAGAAGTAGTCCAATAACCTTGGATTTCTTTAACGCGGGCAAAAATTTCTTTGACGTAGAAATTTGGAGAAGCAAATCTTTTGGGCTTATATGTACGGAACTCATTCCTTCTCCTGGCTGCTTTCAAATTTTCAGGCAGGCTCTTCACAATGTTTACATCATTTTTTAAGTGATGCTATGAACTGATCTTCATCATAGAGATATGAAAAACTCTTGAATTTGTAACTGTTTGAAATTCAGAAATAAAAAAGGTAAGCTTTACAAGTGCATGGAATTAATGGTGAAACAAACCATTAAACTAGCTAAAATAAATTACCTTATGTGTTTTGATTGAAGACTTTCTTGAATCTCTGGAATGACAAGAGTAGCATTTAGAAGCCTGGATATGGTGACAAGATCACAGATCTATAAAATTAACAGAAATGTTATGAACTGCCACTATAAATCATAATTAAAACAAGTCTAAAATATCAAATGAATCATACCGCTGGATCTTATCTTCTCAAATCCACCAAAAAATTTTTTGCGTAAATGTAACCGTTGGTCCTTTCACTTGGAACTGTAAGAAATTAAATATATGCAAAATAAAAAATCAATGAGGATAGAAATTCTCAAATGTGGCTCATAAACATCATGATATAACAAGCAAGACGACAAGAAAACCAAGGAAATAAGCATCTCATTGTTTAAATGAAAGTAAATGGGAAGCAAGATTGCAGCTTTGGTAAAAGCAATTTATTGGAAATCAAAATAATTAGAATGCTCTTTTTTGCACATTTCATATAGCATATATACACAGGTCTTGTAAAGAGCAATGTTTACATAATTCCAAAAATAACGAATTGACAGATAGGTAAAGGTGCTGAAATAAGGGTACGGCAAGATTCAAGTCTTATTAGGTATAAACTCTTCCTTGAAGGTTATCTATCCATGCCCATGAACACGAGTCCAAATTTTACCCAGTACAAGAGAATAGAGCAATTTAAATGTACCACAGGTTTAATCTAGGTAAGGGTTTCCCTTCATCCAAAAATAACAATGTCACCAACATTTTCCACAATCTACTCTGAAACATATAAGCCACCCACATTTTTCACAGGCTTTTAAATAGATACTTCTGTAAGAGTATGTAAATAATATAATTAAACATAGTGATGCACATTGCATATCCCATTTAAGTTCCTTCAGATTATAAAAATATCTAACTAAAACTGTATTGTTCTTTTCCAATTCAACACAGCTGCCATGCATTGAGTGTTATAAGAATAAAGGAGTGACATATTGTAAACCTGTTTGTCAGACAAAGTAAGGAATTCCAAACCCAAAAAAAGAACAGCTCTGACTCGCAAGCATTATCAGCAAAATACAAGATCGTCCAATTGGAAATGAGAAGTGGCAATGTGACGAAATGGAATGATTGATCAATAACCTAAAATATGTATTCATTGAATACTCCCTCAGAAGCATGTCAAATGGGTACCAGAACCAACTAGAAATTACCTCAACAAAGCTATAAATTACATAAACCTTCCCCAAAAAAAAGCAACTCAGCAACGTACTAATCCACCGTACATTTAAATACACTCCTATAAAGCATATTGATCAAATCCATGTCACATTTCCGAATTCCACAACAGCTAACCACTAACCTAAAGACACTCATCTTTGAAAAATACCAGTTCAAAAAACCACATCATTGAGGATAAAAGAAATAGAAGTGTAAACACAAGAATAGACAATTTCAGCAAAACCTATTACCAGGATAGTTGCTTCTTGGATTGGCATAAGGCTGCAATGATTTCAATGACTTCACAGGCCCCCCACAACTTCTTATTTATAACAAATCTATCAGTCTGCCAAATCAAGAAAAGGAAAGAAAACCCAGAAATAAAAAATCAATTAAAAAAATACAAAAAGAAACTGAAGGGAATGCAGATTAAACAGAATTGAAACCTGGGGGGCAAAGATAGAAGCAGTGAAATCAAATCCATTAAAGGGCATTAAAGTAGATTGCATTGAATAAGCGCCTGAAAGCCTTGTAATGGAAAGATGAACCACCAAAGACACCGTAGACAGTATCAATACGAAGAGTGCAATCCATTTTATCTTGGATTTAAAGACCATCTTCATTCATGCCCAATTCTTCTCGAAATCCAAATACCCCTATTGTATATTCAAAACCCTACACCAAAATCAAATCAAAACAAATCAAACAAACAAAACGAATCGAATTCAAGTGTCATCCGAAAACTTACAAGCTCCAGGAGTGATGAGGTCAAAACATGAGATTTGGTAGGAAAGCTATTGCTTTTTATAGTGTGTTTGGGAGACGGGAATGGAAAAGAAACGAATTTTAGATTAGAAGTGGAGATCGAATCAATCGAAAGAAAACAAAGTCCTATTAGCTTAGCACAAGAGTTGATATACTACTATGGCATCTTGTTTTCTTTGTTTCGTTGAGAAAACACAACACACACACACAGAAATCTCCTGTGATTGTGAAAGCAAGCTAGGAGGATACAAAGTACGATTTTTTGGATTTGGCTTGTACAGGTGAGAGCTACTGGGTTTCAAATCCGACCCTCTCTTTGTCTCTTCTCTGTAATAAAAAATTAAGCGATGTAAATATTAAAAACTTATTCATGCCTCCTCCTCCTCCTGTCTTATTTCTTAAATTCGATTAGTTTTGCTACTCGTATTATGTTTTTCTTACAATAAAATTTTGAATCTGATTCAATTTTTTAAAAAATAATATAAAAAATAGATTAGAAATTAGGCCCTCTGATTTTTTATATTAAAAATAATCATTTTAAAAACATAAAGTAAAGATGGTAGGAATTATGTTATATTATATGTTTTGATTTATTTTCTTATAAAATAGTTAAGCTTGATATTAAGTTGATGATTGATATTTTTAAAAAATCAATTTTATTGCCTAGCAAAAAAACAATTTAGAACCAACTTTACCATGAGAAAATAAAGCAAGACTCTTTTTCACAACTATTTGAACACTCTTTTTTAAAATGATTTTTTCCTAATGAATTATACCAAATTCAGTTTACTCCTTTTAGTTTGACGAGCCAATGTTTTGGTACTAAACTTTATTTTTTATTATATATCAATTCCTAGTTTTGATAAATAAATAAAAAAGTCACCAAAAAAAACAAGAGAAATTTGTTGGTTGGCCTGATTTTGATGATAAAAAAGAAAAAAAAGAAAAAAAAAGACAATATTAGTGTGAGCGGGTTTTTTTTCAATAGGAAGAATTTCATTAAAGTAATTTGTTTAGCTAAATCGTGCTGAAAAAAAGATAGATCGAGTCTTAAATATATTTTTTTTATTTCATGTTGATTTATATTTTTTTTTCAATTGATTTGTGCCTAATTTAAAGCTAGAAATTAGTCTATTAAATTTTCTATGATGTATGTTCTTATATAGTAAACAAAATAGTTAGAAAATAAGATTTTTCAGTAAGAAATTGAAAACCTGACAAATTGAACTAAAAGCGATGGGTCATTTTTTAATATAAACACAGATCTCACCACCACACTACTTCTCTTCTTTTTTTTGGCTAAAAATCAAGCCCACTAGATATACTCTTCATCATAGACTCCTCTTTTAATACCCACATATCCTAAGTTTGCCCATACTTTTTTTATTAAATTAAAAAATTAACTTAATTGTCTAAACTGATGTTGTTTTTACAATTATAATTGTTGTGATAAGAACAACATCTAAACCCAAATTTCTTTCCAACTTTAGTCTTAGATGATGGTTTGATTCGATCTCGTGTATTAATAAAAAAAATCTGGTGGGTGTGTTTCATTAACACGGATACCTTATTATTTATCAAGAGATCACCAATCAAATCCCAACACATTTCTTGTAAAATGTGATCAAGCTAACTTCTCTTATTTATCTTTGTGGTCCAGACTAACCAAACCCAACTCTCCATCGCTTTTAACATTAACAAGTGGTCAACTCGACATTCATGTGTATATAGATTAGTCAACCAAAAATTTATTGCCAAATGGGTTCGGGCAATATGGTTAGATAGATGATCCCACTTTAGCCCGGGCCTGGTCGGACTGTAATCGAGCCGGGATGGCGATGGGCATAAACTCATAGTCAAGCATGTCCATGGCTAGCGGTCACGTCTAGTCCATGCAACGAAAAATGGCTGAAAGCACTATCATTCGTATGTGATGGCAGTTGATTCTGAAGCTTATTGTTGATTATGATAGCAGACGTACAAGTATTTAATAATCTTAAATCAAGACTTGAGCAGTTCAAATTAAGAGGCTAAATTTGTGAAGAAATTGGGTATCGTAATATGATCTATGTTATTCTTTAATATACTCCTCAAGTAAAAGTTCTTTGAATTTGAAACTTGCACGCAGATCTATATTATCTTGTACTTGATTTTTATTGAATAAAATAATAATAATAAGATTCAAACTCGTGATCGTTTAGTCAACAAAACTCTAATATCATATTAAGGAACCATCTCATCTAAAAATTTAAACTATTAAATTATATTTATAATATAATTTATATTATTATTTAATAGCTAGACAATCCATTCATTCACTTTTTTCTGTAAATTCAGGCCCTGTAGTATCATAGCTCTTTTCCTTTTCCTTATTTTCTTCAGTAAACCCTAGCTAGCAACCTGGCTATCGTCATGGCTGCAGATGGCTGGGGATGGGATGCACCTGTCAGGATGATGATGCAAACAAATAGGTCCTTCCGATCTTTAATGTGAAGCTGTTCAAAAAATGGACCTTTCAACATTTGCGTGCAAGTTCTAAACTATGTATAGACACACGAACAAGTCACCCTCACACACACATGTATATATCCAGTATATTTTTTTCAACATAAAAATATTAATTACATCATATTTTTTATTATAATATAGATTTGAGCAAAATAATAAATTTATGCAGAAATCCTGTGAAGTGCAAGTTTTCTATAAAATATATGACTTTAAAATGGATATAAATTTATATGTTTAATAGGTTTCAACGAAATAACCAGTACAAAATTATTATTATTATTATTAAAAAAATCAACAAGATTCAAATATTTGAATTTACTGTATTAAGATTAATTCATTTTATAATTCAATTTAAATTAAACACAATAAACAAAATTTAAACTGTAATGTAATTGCAATGTAATGTCTAGTCCACGGTGCTTTGTGTGTGCGTGAATAGTTTCTACAGTAACTTACCCATTTTGTTTTAGCTATATTGTAATATCCAGTCCACAATGCTTTGTGTGTGCGTGAACAGTTTCTATGGTAACTGACCCATTCTGTTTTAGCTATATTGTAATGTAATTGTAATGTCCAGTCCACAGTGCTTTGTGTGTGCGTGAACAGCTTTTTATAGTAATTGACTCATTCTGTTTTAGCTATATTGTAATATAATTGTAATGTCCAATTCACAGTGCTTTGTGTGTGCGTGAACAATTTCTACAGTAACTGGCCCATTCTGTTTTAGCTATATTGTAATGTAATTGTAATATCCAGTCCATAATGCTTTGTGTGTGCGTGAACAGTTTCCACAGTAACTGATCCATTCTATTTTAGCTATATTGTAATTGTAATGTAATTGTAATGATTTCTTTGTTTTGTATTGTAATTTGGCAGGCCACTGATGTTTCATTGGAGGATTATATTAGTGCTGATGCAACTAAGCAGGCTACTTATATACCGCATCTGGCCGGAAGGTACTCGGCAAAGTGGTTCAGGAAGGCTCACCACCCCATTGTGGAAATGTTGGTGAACGCACTGATGATGCATGGACGCAACAATGACAAGAAGTTGATTGCATATCATTTAAAAAATTAGGTAAAATTCTAAAATATATTTTTTAATATTTTTTTAACACATATCATTAAGTAGATTTTTTTTGGGCTTGAAATTTACACACATATCTATGCTATCTTGTGTTTATTTTTTTATCAAATAAAACGAGGGTGATAAGATTTGAATTTGTAATTATTGAGTCAATAAGATTCTAATACCATGTTAAAAAATCATCTCATCTAAGAACTTAAACTATTAAATAAAATCATAAAATATAAGTCGCTTCCCAAAACCCCATTCAAGTCATATTATTGATGCTGTTGTTAGCAGGTCAAGACTATTTGATTTCCTACATTTGAAAAAAAAAAAAATAATAATCGATATATATTGTGATTATGAGCAGCTACGCTATCAAGAAAAAGGAAGAGATCGAAAGAGTTACTTATAATAGTGGGCCCATTTATCCTTGTGATTATGAGCTAGTGACATGTCAATAAATAATCAATGGGCTTGTATTGGGCCCATTAAACCCAATTCAAATCTAAAAAGGATCCATATACAATGTTTTAATCAGATTTATTTATCATATAATACCGAAGATTTACCTATAACATTTACTTAATAAAGGTTGTATGCTATTGTTCCATTCAAGCAAGGATCTTTACAAGTTGATTTACTTGGAAGTGGGATGTAGTGACTTGAAACTCTCAATTGA
>CM055339.1:5154960-5208982 GCA_029228605.1 Salix koriyanagi
AACATTATAGACAATAATTTTTTTTTAAATACTAAAAAAAGTACAGCATCGAATTTCTCATTACGTCATTAAAATATCTTAAGAGCCTATCTTTTACTATGCATGAGCAGCATTAAAAGAGGGTCGGTTGAAACATATACATAGTCAAGTCCAAAAGAAGGGTAGGTCCATCAAATTACCCATGTTTCTCAGTCAGAACGTTTGGTCACTAAGAACACAACAATAACATAAAATAAAAAATGAAAGTGATCACAAAATCTCTCTCTCACGACTACAGAATTACCGTCTGTTTCCCTAGATTCATATTTGGTTGTGCTTCGGATTTTCTTGGTTATTTCCCATAGAATGTTTTCAAATTTTCGTTCTCCTTCCACAAATTTGTGCTCCCTAGCTTGCTAAGTGGGATGGAGAAATGCTAAGTTATCGAGAGCCATTATGCATGTTGCTGAGCTACGAGCTGGAGCAGGTGAGAGATTCCACGCTTCTAGTTGAGTTCGCACTGATTTATTTATATATATGATTGCTCTGTTGTCTTGTGTGCTTCATATGTTGTTCTCCATTTTTATGCTTTGACGAATTTGAGTTATCTTCTTTCTCAAAATGTCGATTGATCATCAGCGTGCTGATTTCTATATAAGATAGATTACCAGGCTATCATATATAGTTTATAGTATGGTATGTGCCATCGATCATTTCTCTCTCACCATTTCATATAAGATTAACAACCCTCTTGCACTTGGGGTCTTGGCCTAGTCCCTTCTTTTCCACACGGGTTCAAGCCTTTTCTATGCATGTTTGTCATCTCTGCAGTGTCTTACTTGCTCACTAGATTTACAGGGTGTTTAGTGAATTTAAAAATTAGTTTTGATGTGCGTAAGCCGGCCGTACACCCAAATTATCAACAACAAAAAACCCATCTTCAATGGGTCCTGGGATTGAAGCATCGTATAGACAGGTTCTGTATATATGCTGTATCCTGACATTCTTTCTCACGTTCTTGTTCATGTCATTGGGCAGCATCAACCTAAATATTGAGTGATTTTCTGTATTAGAAACCTAATTAACTGGAGATTTTGACTGGTTGGTTCCTGCTGCATTCAACCCATGATCATCCATTTTCGTACGTAATTAGAGAAGATCGAGGAGAAAGGTTGAAGGAGGACAATATACACTAGCTAGCTGGTGGCCTTGATCGAATTACAAATAGATTTTATGGGAGTTAAACTAAACACACCAATAAAACATGCAGCAACCTCGACAAATAGGGTGGTGCACCCATGAGTCAAATGTGGTGCAGCTGCCATATACGTACCCCCCACCTACCTCCATGTACCAGCCTCACATGGCTAGCATATATCTGCCTTTCATGTATAGTGTGTTGATCAGGACGTACACCATCCAGCTCCTAACCATATTTTGTAGCTTTCTACTTTTTTCTTCTCTGCAACAAAAAAGCTCTACTGTATCTCTGTCCATGAAGCTCAGATTGAGAAATCCTATTTGTAAGGTTTATAACGTGTGTTTCCCTTTTCTTTTGATAGAATTAAAGGTGTTGAAAAGATAATTAAATGTTTTATAACATTAAATATGTCTAGACGTTAATTTTCTTTTCTTAATTAACCTTGGATCTAACTTGTAACGAGTATTTTCCATTTTCATTTTTTTCAGTGGAGAATAAATAACTTGACGAAATATTGTATTAATGTAACAATTATATTATAAATTGATTAAATTCTAGTATTAGTTTCGGATTCTAACAAGGTAATTAAACACATTATATGCTCCGCCGCATCAAACATCGATCCTTGATCAAGCACAACAACATTACTGTTGGTTTTTGCTTTGTGAGCTGTGAAGAAATACAACCCCATGAAACTTTTTTTTTTACTTCCTTTTTTTTTCAGTATAAATAAAAGGCTGTCGAGGAGTAAGAAAAAAAACGTGTTGTCACGAGTAGCTAAAAGCTACTGTTTAAATAAATCAAACAGCTATTTTCTGTAAGCTGTAATATGACTTTTTCTCTTCTATTTTTCTTTTTCTTGTTTTGAGATGACTTTTTACCTTAACTTACAGCCTAATGAATCATCATGATCATAATCAAGATCCCACAACTGGAATTGGATAAAACATTTGCAGAAGGTCATATAACAATTTTGCTGCTTGATGAATGATCTGGGCCTGGTTTGATCACCACAATTTTGTGGAAATATTTCTTTCATATATGAAACAATAACAAAATTTAACCTCTGCACAAATCATGGCCCATATTCATGCATGGAGTATTTCTTCACATGCATACCAGTAAAAAGCAAAACAATAATTAACTAAAAATGTTCTTAGGGGGGTTGTTGATTCTGATATGCAAGAGAGACCAAAATTATATAGTTTAAAGTTCTGACAAGCGCGCAATTAACAAGCTAGATAGAATTTATAAGTTAAATCAATATTTTCTTACGTGATTTAGAAACTATTAATTGTACTTAGCCATTTGCTTATCATATATGTATGTTATGAGCTTCATAGCCATTTGCTTACTCATGAATATCTCCATAAAAGCTCTTTTTAATCAGCACTTCGTCCCTCCTTGACAACACCTCTGTTGCTAAGCCTATCACAGTCGATCCCCGTCTTCGGCTTAATTATATAGCTCAGCGTCGGTTCCCTTTATCTCCTGGCAATTACAGTACCGGTTCAAATTGTAATTGTGGTGGTAATGGTGGTTCTGTTTCATTTCTCAATGACAGTGGGAATAATGGCTATGGCTGGTTGCATGGGTTCCTGATGGTGGGAGAGGCCACTGGTGGTGGCTATGAAACACTCAGAGGAGATAAAACACACTGTTTTATTTTAATAAAAAAAATTACACAGAGCATGAACACATTGTCAAAACTCTCTCTTCTTCTCTCTAGTGTTTTCTCCCTAAAGTCTCGCACTACTATTTCACCTTAACTAAACTTCCTATTTATACACAAAATAAAAGCTTGATAAAATTGACTTTAAGATGTGAAAGCTGCTGCGGCTGCGACTACAGTCGGTGGTCATGGATAGTGATTGTTTGAGGCTTTAATTGGCCGTAGATGGTGGATGCCGGTGGTTGCATTTCTGGACTTTTATGGATTGAGTTTATCCTAACATTCCCTTGGGTTTTCATCTTAAAATTCTAACTTTTGCTTAGTCAAGTGTTTATTATGTTATAGATTTGGTCACTCGGCTAAGTATTTCTTATAGTTCGCCTCACAAAACTTACAAGCCAATGCTAAATATAGCATTCCATAATATTCTGAACTCCTCTCATGTGACTTAGTTTCCTAATATGGAGGGCAAATCACTCCTGACCTTGCGAAGCATGACAAGTTCAGAGCCGCCTTGCCCCAACAATGATCAATTATATGTTGGTGATGGTAATGTACTTTTTATATTAAATATCGCTCGATCTAAGATACATGCTCCAAAATGTACCTTTATCCCATCTAATGTATTATATGTTAAACATATTAAAAAGCAATTATTGTCTATTTATAAAATCTTGCCTTCGACAATAATGTAATTTTTTTAAATTTCATTCATTTGTATTTTTATGTTAAGTTTGTTCTAATTCATTGGGATGGTGATATAGACTATTTAATATCTATTTTAAAAGTATTAGTATTCACCACAAACAAATCTGTCCTCATATTTATAAATAAAATGACATCATTAAGTGTTATTATCATTATATTATTGAAATTGATCTTATGAATCTTTTTGTTGATTAGAGTGGTGAATATAGTCAATTGAATATCAATTTTAAAAGTATCAGTATTCACCACAAACTATTTTGTCCTCGTGTTTATAAATAAAATGATATTATTGAGTGTTATCATCGTTATATTATTGAAGCTGGTCTTATGAATCTTTTGGAGTTATGCCTTCAAAATGACTATACATCTAATTAGTTGTATGCCAATTGTTATTCTGAATTGTCACACACCATTTGAAATCTTGTTTAAGCTTCTTTTTTTTTTTCTTGTTATAGTTTTCTTTGTACTTCGAGGTGTTTGTGTTTTTTATTGCTTTATATTTATAATAGATATAAGTTAGATTTTTGTTCTGCTCCTTGTGTGTTTCTTGATTTTAGTGCCTTTTATTTGGGTTATAGATATCAATTTGTCTTCCAATCATATACATTACATGACATGTTTAATTCCATGAAAATGTGTTTGCTCTTGCATATTCTAAATAAACAATATCAATACCTTCATTATTCATGATAACATCCATATTATCATTGGAATCGTTTTCATCACCTGTGGATTATTCCATCTATCCATCCAAGATATACCCTATGACCATCACTTCTCCATAGTATATTTTTATGTGTAATAATTATATTCATTCAATCTCTCATTTAAAGCATACACTTATCCTTAAACTATGACAAACCTCAAGGTAAACACTTTTTCACAAATTATTCTTGTGAGTTCGTCGTGATGATCCATCTTCAATTCTATTTTTTTTTATCGCGACTTAATTTAACATCAGATTCTCCCTCATTTGTGTCTTCTCCTCAGTTAAATCTAGTAGTTGATTTTTCTAACTTTAAACTTTAACAAGTCTTTGGATAGTGATAAAGTACATTCAACACAATCTTTCCAATTGCATCTCATGGTTCTTCATCCATAACATCCTAAGTATGCTAACCTTAGTATATTGATGCGTTCAAACTCTCTTTTTAATTCCTCTACTAATAGAAAAAACTATCAAATTTCAGCATGGCATTAAGTCATGTAAAATGAGATTCAAGCTTTGCATTTAAATGGTCCATGGATTTTTGTTTCCTTTTTTTTATCTATGAATGTTGTTAAGTGTATAAAATTAATAGGCGAGTAGATGGAAGTATTAAAAGATACAAAAGCTCATCTAGTTTCTAAAAGGAGCTCAACAAAAAAGGATTATTTGGAGACTTTCAATCATTTAGTTAAACTTGTTATTATGCGGTTAATACTCACTATTTTTTTTTTCGGTGAATTGTAAGTATATTAAGAAAAGAACAAAGAATGTACAAGGCAAGAAACTCGGAGCGGCAAAGAAACAAAAAGCGAAGAGGAACACATGCTCCTTGCTCGCCCAGAAACAAGGCCTAGAAAGCTACAAACAACAAAGCCCTAGAAGAGCCTAACCCAAATAAAGACCGACCCAAAAGAGAGAATCACGATTCATTAAAAACCCAAGCGCAGCCCAGCAAGCTGAAAAGGAGCGGAGAGAAGGAAGCCCCTCTAGCCCGCAAGCTGACCTGAGAGATCACGGAAGAGAAGGCTACGAAAAGACGGAAAATCAACGGCGTCATATCGTGATGACCGACCTTGAAGGCTTTGAAAAACATAAAGCGACAAAGGACAATTTGAATACAAATTTCAAATTGGAGCTAATACCATGATACACTTAGTAGAAAGGAAGAAAGGCGCACACGCCACGCCTTCTCTGTCCAAAATAAAGAAGAACGAGCGGCCCCCCAGACCCATGACCACCTTTGGCAAAATAAAAGAGAAGAATGACAGACTCAATCCCAACAACGGCAGAAAAGCAACTCGGAAAAGGACTTTGGCTTCAATCACGCTACACACCGATTAGACATGTCATCTTTGACAAACCGAGGAGAGGAATCGGGAGCGGTTGCAGCACATCGGCTCTCATCGGCCAATGAGGAGAAACAAACAAAGAAGAGGAGAGAGAGCATTACGGCGAGATTGTTCCCGAGGCGACCAACGAGATTGTGCGGTGACTCATCAAGAGACATGGAAAAACCACTCATGACAACGAGACGGGGCCAGGATTTTTTTTTTTTTTTTTTTTTTACTCCTTTATTAATATTTCTCAAGGTTGGTTTATAAATCAGCTTGATATTCATAATGTCTTCTTGAATGAGATCCTTTCAGAAATGGTATATATAGAGCAATTGTCTGGCTTCACCCATTCTACTTTATCCTTTAATGTTTATCGCATTCACAAGTTTATATATGGCTTAAAGTAGGCCTCTCAGGCATGGTATACTAAATTAAATGATTACCTTCTTTCTCTTGGTTTTCATTCCTCTAAAATTGATACATCATTATTTATTTTATTTTTAGGTGTATATATATATATAAGTACAACTTTCTATAGGTTGCACATTACGCATAACTCTTTACTCTCTTTGCAAGATTTCACTTATGCTAATTGGGTTAGTAGTGTTGATGATCAAAAACCCACTTGCGGTTACTTAATATATCTCGATAATACGCATATCTCATGAAAGTCTAGGAAACAAATAATAGTGGGCAGGTCTTCGAATGAAGCATAATATAAGGTTATGTCTGCTTATACTATTGAGAGAATTCTATTTTTCATGCTCATACCATGCATGTTGAAGTTGATTATCGTTTTGTGTGTGATAGAGTTGCTAAAAAGGATATTGAGGTTCGGTTCATCGCCTCGCAAGAATAATTAGTCGATGTTTTTACCAAGCCTCTTCGTCATGCTTTACTTGCTTATCTCCGGTCCAAGCTTCATGTGGAGTCTTTACTTACAACTTAAGAGTTCGTATTATCGAAAGCTTTATAAGAATTATATATAGGATTGCATTATACATAAATATAATTGCCTTATATAGGATCATAATTATGTATAGTACACATTGTGTGCTCGTAAATACAAGAGGAGGCCAGGCTGCTGGTTCAAGCCTCGTAATATATTATTCGTAAATCTTATCTCCTACAATCTCTAACTACTTTAGTCTTAAAGCAATAAACTGATGAGGTCCTTTAGGCTGTGTATGAGACAGGATCTAACGAAACAAAAAAAAAAATCCAATCAATAATTTTTACAGCATAGTGATACATTATATCAACTTAAACGTACACCCATTCCATGTAACTAAAACACACACAAGAACAACATAGATAACACGTATTAGCACATATTTGTAGCAAATTAACCAGTCTGATGCTCTTTATATAGTACACTTCTGCTGCAGGATCAAGCTAGATCATAGCTATTTAACGCACCATCTTTCTGACCGAAAGCTGCCATTAAAGATGTGACTTCAGCTTCCCAAATAATGCCATGGTGCAAAGCCTGTGAAGAAGAAGTCAGAGGTTGACCAGATGGTTCAATAATATTACACTGTTGTGGCTGTTGTTGTTGATACGCAAATACATTTTCATTGATCAAAGAATCCAGAAACAAAGAGAAAGTGTCCTCGTTTCCAATGTAATCTTCCTCTTTGTTTTGTTCACGACCACTTTGTAACCCCTTATTAAAACCATCACAACTAGGCCTGTTTTCGGCACCATCATCAATGACCTGATTTGGAAACTGATCCAAGTTAGTCATTGCGAAGTTCTCGATCACCCTAGCAGATGTAGGTCGATCGACCCTGGCATGTTCTTCTGGTGGAGAATAATTAGGGTTGGAGTTCTGGGTGGGAGCAATACTGGCAATTTCTGATGAATTAGGGTTAGGGTATAAAGGCTTGTGGGTCCTTGGATCTATTCCTTGACGAATAAGCTTCTTGCTGAGATGGGTGTTCCAGTAGTTCTTGATCTCATTATCTGTGCGTCCTGGTATCCTCCCAGCAATCAAAGACCACCTGAAAAGTGAGTGTACAAGATCACGGGAATAACAAAAGAAATGAAGATTCATATTCTCAAATTCCAAGTTATTAATTATAATTAACTCGAGTTAATTTGAAATTCAGACCCAAAAAGTACATCGATCTACTCTCTATTGAGAGAGAAAGAAAGGGGGTGTACCACAGTGAAATGTTGACACACAAGTTGATGCACTACGATAGAAGCTTTGTTTTTGAACATCGATGATCAGATAATCTGATAGATTCAAGAACCCAAAATCATGATGAAAAGCTATGGAAAATAAGTGCGTGGGTTCATGCATACATCCATACAGGGAGATATGGAGAGACCACGAAAACTATAGCTACAGGGGTACAGACCTCGATCAAAGTTACATGTGTGATTATGATTAAGATAAAATTTGAAGTTTTTAAAAAAAAAGATAAAACGATTTGAAATATATAATAATTGAAACCCGAAGCTTATATATGCTGGTATTTTGGGAGAGAGATCGATCAGAGGTGGAGCTAGCGGAGTAAGAACCTAAAAAGAGATCAAACAAATTAAAAATAAATGACATCCAAAACCTAATTAATTCGATGAACTCCATTAATTCATAAATATATACACACACACACACACACACACACACACACACACACACACACACACACACACACACACACACACACACCTGTTACCGAGCAACCTATGAAGCCTGAGAATGAGATCTTCTTCATCTGGGGCAATACGTCCTCTCTTAACAGAAGGCCTGAGATAGTTCATCCATCGGAGGCGGCAGCTCTTACCACACCTAATAAGCCCTGCCCGCTTCGGAACTGTTCGCCACCGCCCTTCGCCATCCTTCTTGATGTAGCTAACCAAGAGCTCATCTTCTTCAGGTGTCCACGGTCCTCTCTTTATACCTACTTTCCGACAACATGGCATGGGTGTCCTCCTGCTCCTTGTCGTGTTCCTTGAGGATGGATTCCTCATTCTGCGACTCCCTGTGTGTGATAAATTAGTTAGTACAGCGTCCTCGTGATCTGCCGAAAACCGAAGGTTTTGATGGGGATGGTGGGTGTTGCTGTTTGGATATGTAAGGAACTGTGAAGGTGAAGATATTTCGTGAAAAAATTGGATGGAGACAGATGCTGTAATGGGTGGATGGTGTTTTTTTATACGAACTTGGCGTGCTTTGTTTGTTCGGATCAAAACTTGACAGGGGAAGTTTGAAGTACATGACTTCGTGAATATTGAATGGGTAGGTGGTGATAAAAATAAGAGTTTTTAAAAGATTTCAATAATGTTTTTTTATTATTATTATCATTATATATGTTGAAAATTCAAGTGAGGAATATGGTAGTGGAATACTTTATCGATGGGTCAGGGATGCCTAGGGTTTGGCCGAGGGACCTGGAATAAAGTGGTTAGAATTCTATAAGAAAAATACGAAAAAAATTTAATATTATTTTGATGTTTTTAAGAAAATATTATGTTTATATTTTCAGCCAAACTATGTTTTTACTAGTAATTTGCCTTACTAGTAATTTTTTTATTATATTTAGGCTTTGTTTGGTACTGTGTTTCAAAAGCACTTTTAACAAAAAAAAATTGTTTCTTTATTTTAAATTTTTTTTCATATTTTTAGATTATTTTAATGTGTGATCATGTCAAAAATATTTTTTTTAAAATAAAATAAAAATATTATTTTAATATATTTCTGAATAAAAAAACACTTTAAAAAACAATCACATTCACAAACAATCAGTTAAACTGATTAAACTGATTAGGCTTGTGTGCAAGTGACTGCAATATTTGAATTGTTTTTAAAAAACAGGTAGGAAACAAAGAGATTGCAAATACACTACATGGTTGGTCTCACGATACTCTTACCATCAAAGCCAATATGTATATATATATATATATACTCTTACCATCAAAGCCAATATATATATATATATATATATATATATATATATATATATATATATATATATATATGGGAAAAACCGAGTTGGTAAGGTTGTGTATCATTGCAAGACAACCTCTCTGCAATTCTAATTCATCCATTTAGCAATTTTTACTCTCTTTTTTTTATTTGAGTGGTGGCATAATATTATTTTAAAAACTATATTTTTATTTGATTTTATGGTTATTACACTAACTTTTTTTCTGTATTTTTCTGATTTTTTATCAACGATATGGTTATTTGAATAACAACTTAAAAAAATCATAAGAAGATTCAAATGATTTATATTCAAGAGAGAGAAAAATGTATTTTCCTTATTTTATGGTTATTACACTAACTTATAAATTTTAAAAAGATTTATATTCAAATGATAAAAAATTCAATTGATTTCAAATTTTATGGTTTATTACTAACTTTTTTTTCTGTAGTTTTTTTTTCATTTTGACACAACAATAAGTTTTTTTTATTAACAATATGGTTATTTGAATAACAACTTAAAAAATACCATAAAGAAATTCAAATGATATATATTCAAGAGAGAGAGAAAGTATTTTTAAGCCAAAGTTTTCTGATCAATAACGTATTTCTTATTCATTTATTTCTTTTCTAACTTGATGATAAAACATATTTGTTTTTTTATCAAAATCATGGCTTTTCAAAAAAAAACTTGCTATGATTTATAAAGTAATTATAAACCTAAAAAAATAATGTTTTGATTGTTGTATGTGATTGTGTAAGGAAATAAAAGAATAACTAATTCAATGAAATAAAATAAAAAATAGATCTTTTATTCTTAACAAATATTCACATGTTATATTTTGAAAAAATGTTCATATGGTTTCATATATAATCAATGAAAACAATTACAAAAAAAAAACCTTTAATCTTATTTAAAAAAAAAACATGTCATAATTGAACATTTTTTAAATATTGTTTACGAAATTATTAATCTAAATGTAATTTTATTTTCAATTATAAAAAATAATGCAAGAGCTAAAATCATCAAGCTCGAGAACACATGACCTTGAAAAAAGGGTTAAACTCGTATAGCTCTTTAGAAATAAGCCTAGGCATGGTAGGCCAAGGCTGGGCACCTTGTTTATACTTCTTTTTTTAAAAATAAGTGGATGACATGTCGTAAGCTTCTATAATTTTTCCATCATGATTAAAGACCTAAGCCATATCTATTGAACTCCCATCATCAAGAACAACTTATTTGTATAAAGATTGGTGTCATTGATATATGGCTGATAAAATTTCCTCTATCTCCTCTCTTTTTATGGTAATTTTCTCTATCTTAATATTTAAATATAAAAAAAAAATAAAGTTGTATGTCTATAACAAAAACTTTAAAGAAAACATGGACCAAATTGTAGAAATACACCTTTTATAAATAGTAAAAATAGGGGGAAATCTTTTTTTAGTTGATTCTAGTCCATATACTTTTCATTTGTTTTTAACTATACCTTATAACTATACTTAAAATAACAGTCTTTAATTTAATAAAAAAAATATTCATAATGTATATGCAATAGGATATGAAGCCAAATGAACCCTGAACATAAAAGCATCCCAACATAACTAGCAAGGTTGAAAAAGTAAAACAAATAAAAGTGAATGATTGAGGTGCAAAAACAAAAAAAATTGTAAGGACCAAAAAGGAAAAAAGAAGTTATACACAGTGTTAAGGAAAAAAGAAGTTATACATAGTGTTGTGGGTTCTTCTGTGTTTGCATCAACTAAGAGGATTTTGAATATCAAAGTTAGATGAATATAAAAAAACTTATGAATATAAAAGTGATTAAAGGGTGTTTAGCACTGCGTTTTAAAAGTGTTTTTGAAAAAAAATTTAAAAAAAATTATTTTTATTTTAAATTAAAAAAATATATATTCTTAAATTATTTTCATGTGCTAATGTCAAAAATAATTTTTTTTTTTTAAATATCTTGATGCATTTCTGAATAAAAAATATCCTTAAAACAATTTCAACCACACTTTTGAAGTGTCACTTGGTCTAACTCATTATCTCCATCTTTCTTGCATTTGACTCAAGTTCTAATTTATTATCAAACATATAGTAAGAAAACATGCAAATATTTATGCATGAACGGTGGTGCACACACAGTGATCTCCCATTTCTTTCTGTTAATTTTCTTTTATTAATAATTGGCAATGTTAATTATTAATGCTAACGGTCCTTAAAAAGAATTTATTTTGTTCGTGCAATACTTGGAAAGATCCTTAACATGTCTTATAAAATAGTAAATGTCAGATTCACGGTGGAAATCGCTCGTCAATCTGCTCATCGCCCCAAATTATGTGGACATGTGACTCGGCAGAACACTGAAGACAAAGGAAACAATGCTTTGTCAGTGCTTGCTTCTTGTCTAACGTTGCTTTGGCATTAAGAAATAAATAGTTTTACGTTATTGGTGGATAATTAATAAGCAACAAGCCTCTCTTTTTTTTTCTCTTTTGGCCCTACTGGTCACTCGAGGGACCATCTTTTCTCGCAAATGCATGCGTATGGTATTACGAAAGATGATTTGACATTAAAATGGGTGCCTTTTGCTACTCTTTCACAAACATTTATAACCTAATTTGTATCATTGTGTTGCTTACTTTGCCTATAAAACAAACCCTTTCTCTTCTATTTTATAGGGGTGTTCAACATAATCGAATAGCTGGAAAAAAATATGAAAAAATCTGTTAAAAAACTCCCTAAGAAATCTAAATTTGGTTTCACTTTTGGTTTCGGTTTTCAAAGTATTGAACCAAGCTTAACTGAACCGATTTAGACCCTATTTAGCACTGCATTTTAAAAATATTTTTGAAAAAAATACTTTAAAAAACATTTAAAAAAAAAACTGCAGCTATACTTCTAATTAGTTAATTAACCAACAATGAATCAAATTAAAGAAAATTTAAAAGTATAAAATGATTGTAATACAAAACCAGTAAGAGCATGCATCCCCTACCTTCTCTGTTCTTCCCCTACCTAGTCGTCACCCTCCACAGCCAGTCTTTATCTCTCTATCTCTTAGATCTACACTGCCATAACCAACCCTTCATCTCTAGTCTCTCTTTTCAGATCCTCCCTCCATCATTATCTCTTCTTCCTCTCTAAAACACCAAAAACAAGATCCCACAATAATGAACCCTAAAAACCACAGACGAACACCCTCGATCTGACAAGAAAATAACAACCATGAACCCAATGTATCCTATCTCTCAAACTAATAGTGAGGACAGCAACAATGCCCACAACACTTCTCCTCACTAAGTCGACAAAAATATTGTCAATAATAGCAGCAGCTAATCAGTTGTATCCAAACTTATAGCTGGGAGAAAAGATGGAGAACAAATATATACTACAGAAAGATGCAAAAAGGAAGATTTATTGTGTTCATGTGAAAATGCCACTACACATCCACCAATCTTTTCTCTTCAACCACTGGCGGCATGTGAGCCCACACACCAACAGTGATAATGGCATTTGAATCCGTGCTCTAACACAATCTAGCAGCTCCTCTGACCATTCAGCCTTTATCCAGAAAGTGTTCTGCAAAATTTTGAATGAATTTTGGTTTGATATGATCATTGTGGAATTATAATAATTGTCAAATGTGTAAATGTAAGGGGGTTTGTGTGTGTAAACCGGTGAACGAGATCAGTGTGTGTGTGTTGCATTTATTAGCATGTTTTAAACAAGTGATTAAAACAAAAGATAAAAAAAAATAAAAAAAAATCAAGTGTATGGCCAAGAATTTAAAAAAAAAGCATAAAAAATGTATCTTCAGAATTTAATTTTGTTTGTCAAATATTATGTTTTTAAGAAAACAAACCAGTTGTGCGCGTTTTAGCAATGTAAGAAAATATTTGTGTTTTTGACATTTTCATATAGAATGAAAAAATTGTTTATGCATCTATTTTTTTTAGGCTTGATAAGTTTATCAAAGCCCATTAAAAAGTTATCCCAAATAAACATGTTTCTTTACAAAAACAAATAAATAAGTGATGATAAAGAAATCTTAATTGTATAAATTGGTCCTCGAGACTTCCAATTTTTGTAATTTGACTTGAATTAAGCTTCTAAACTTAATTTTTTCTTCAATTAAGTTCTTAATTATATAAATTAAATCCATTAAAATTTTAACTAAGTCCTTAATCATACCATTTAAACCCATTAAAGGTTTAATTAAGTCCTTGAACTTAATTAATTCTTTAAACTTTAGCCGAATTAACTTTCAAACTTAATTATATTTTTGTTTAAACCCTTGATTATATCAATTAGACCCATCAAGAGTTTGATTAATTTTCTAAGCTTAATTATTTTTTATCCTAAAATCTCATTGTTTTCTTCAATTAGACCCCAAATTGTTTCTAAATTTTTAATTTTTGAATGTTTTAAAAATGCATTTTATATATTAAAGAGTTTTTGGAATCCAAAATTAAATCACAACAAAATATCTCACAAACATGTTTTTTTTTGCATTAAGCGGGCATGAAAAATGGTCAAAAAGAGGGTCGGTTAAAACATGCAAAGTCCAAAAGAAGGGTAGGTCCATCAAAATGCCCATGCGTCGCAGTTAGAACGTTTGGTCACTTGAAAACCAAAAACAAAACAGAAAACAAGAAAGTGATGAAAAAATCTTTCTCGATCGCACTACTGCAAAATGACCTTCTCCTTCCCTAGATTCACACTTGGCTATGCTTCAGATTCTTAGGGTAATTCCCATAGAATGTTTCCAACCATTCTCACTCCACAAATCTGTGATCCTAGCTTGCTAAGTGGGATGGAGAAATGTTATGAAATTGAGAGCCGTTATGCATGTTGTTGTCCAACTAGCTGAAGCAGGCGAGAGATTTCATGCTTCTAGGTGAGTACTACTCCGCACTGAATTATTTATGCGACTTGTGCTTGATAAATTGTTCTCCATTTTTATGATTTGACGAATTTGAGTTATCTTCTTTCTCAAAATGTCGATTGATCATCAGCGTGCTGATTTCTATATAAGATTACCAGGCTATCATATAGAGTTTGTAGTATATGCCATCGATCATATATATCTCTCTCAGCATATATTTTATATAACCCGCCATTTTCAAAGGATGATCCAGCTTGGTCCTGGGAGTGGAAGCGTCATAGACATGTTTTCTATGTTGTCTTTCGTTTATACTTTTTTGTTCTTGTCATTGTGCAACAGAAACCTATGTAGTGAGTGCTGGTTTTCTTTTCTAGAAACCTAAATGAGTAGAAGTTTTGATTGGCTGGTTCCTGTTGCGATCACTAATCAATTTTCGAAAGTGAATACAGTGGAGGAAGGTGCAGAGATAAACTAGCTAGCTATGGAGTTGTGGGGTTAAATTTAGAACACCAATAAAACATGCATGAAAGACCTCGATATATAATAATAATAAAAGGGTGACTGCCCACCCTCACCCCCACCTACCCTCACATGCATAATATTTACCTGCCTCTCATGGTGTGTTAAACCGGTCAACGTTCAACTCCTAACCATATTTTGTTTGTTTCTGCTTCGATGCATCAAAAAGCTATACTGTACGTCCATGAAGGTCAGATTGAGAAATCCTATTTTTGAATTGCAAGAGGTTTACAAGGTGTTCTCTTTTAAAGGTGCTGAAAAGATAATTAAATTCTGTATAGTAATTATATTCTAAATGCTAGTGTTAAGTATATGATGAAGTTTAGGAGTAATTTTTTTTCTATTTTATTTTATTAGGATTCTCTAGTTCTTTTATATGAAGAAATTAGCTTTGTACTTTTATTTTTTTATTCAATATTAATAGGGCTATATGTTGCTTATTGGGATGTGTAATTGATTGTTTTTATAGATTTTTTATTTGTTGATAAATAGGTAGGTTATATAAATGTGTAGTTAATTGTTTTAAATATTTATTTTGATTAGCTAACTATGAATGGATTTAACACTAAGTACTTGTAACAAGTATTTTCCACTTTGATCTAACTTTAGCAAAATATTATATAGTAATTACTAGATCATTGATCCTCATTACGTTGGGTGGTCGGCCAAATATTTATAGAATGTAAGAAAATATACAGATGTTGCTAAAAAAAATCTAGCAAACAAAAATTTAAATGGTGTGAGGATTAACCATATATAATCTAGTTACCTTTATAGGTCCAATATCAATTCAAACAACTCGTAAGAACATAGTTTGACTAAAATTATTTTAAACTAACATATTTTTTTAATATTAAGATAACATATTGGATTGACTTAGATCAACTCGAGTTAACATATTAAATTCACAACCCGGGTTATGAGACTAGAATAATCTAGTAGAAAGTAAATCAAAAAAATATGAAGTTTAATTTTTAATCAACTCAATGTTGAAGGATAAAATTTAAAAAAAAAACAATTAAAAAAATACCTAAAAAAACTACATGACTTAACTTGTCAAACTCATGATCTAAGTCATAAGACCAAGATAATCTTATAGAAAGCAAATTAAAATAAATTATAAATTATAATCCTCAATAAATATAATATTAAAGGTTGATTGATATATGTGTTTGTGTTTGTGTTTGTGTTTGTGTTTGTGTTTGTGATTTGTGAGGAGACCTATAGTAAAAACCCCTTTCTTTTTTAGTTTATAGTTAAAATTCTAAATTTTAGTATTAGTTTCAAATTTTAACAAGGTAATTACACACATTATATGCTCCACCACATCAAACATCCTTGATCAGGTACAACAATACAATATTGAGTTGATTTGGGTGTTCCATTTTTAAACCAGAGGATAATGAGATATTGGTTTAACTCAAACATAACCAAACTCTTTAATAGTATAACTAATTCATTATTAATTATATTTTCATCCAAGAAATTTCTATGAAAAAAATCTATAAAACAAGTAAACACTCAAACAAAATAGATATACTACAAAAATATGCAGTGAATTAAAATTTTAAAATTGAGTTGAAATAAATAAATAAATAAATAATGGATCTTTTTGCTTACTTCAAGTGGGAAATCCTCGATAAAAATTGAATTAGAACAGGAATGTTGACAAACTGAGTGTTAGGGTAGCTAGATTTGTAGTGAGAGGTTGATTTGTGATAAAATTAAAGGGTGTTGATTGTTGTAGAGAAAAATGAAGAAAAAGAAATGATGGAAGAGGGGAGGGGTCACTCGTCAAGTCATAAATTAAATATTATAGAATGATTTATTGACGGATTTAAGTTGATTAGTAATGTTGGCTATAAAAATAATATGTTATTGTACTAAGCTCATGTAACATTTTTACTGTTTAATTTATGATCCTCGCCTATATATCCTTAGATAGATCGTCTGGGCTTCACTTGACCTACTTATATTGTGTATAGATATGTACAAACTTCAAGGACCACAATTTTCTGGAAGTATTTCTTTCACATATGTAACAGTAACAATATTTCTTGCATGGAGTATTTCTTCACATGCATACCAGTAGGAAGCAAAGCATTAAATCAACTAAAATTGTTTATAGGCGGGTTGTTTCTTTCTGATATGCAAGAGACGAAAATCTTACAAGCTAGAGAGATTTTACAAGTTAAGTAAAGAATTTCATACGTGATTGACAAACAATTAATTATAATTAAGCACATGCATTTCTATATATGAAGAGAGATCTACTGCTACTACATATCCTATTCATCATACCATATGAAATCGGGACATTCCCTAGCTCTTCGTGTATGTATAGGTGTTCCCAATGAACATGGTGTGATAAAAAAGAATTTGTAATCTTTATAGTAAATTTTGAGTTCGAGTTAGGACATATAATTTATAAAACACAAAACAACTAGGGTTTTATTCATTCACCATAACCAAAATACATTTTTCAGGGACAAGCTGCCGCACATCAAAAACAAAATAGTATGTATAGGTACTAGCTTCATTAGTTTTAATTTCTAAAGTTAATTATCTATGTTAGTAGCAAGTCAGGATCATATCTAAGCTGGCACCAAAATAAAATGAATTAAAGGGATAACAAGAGCGGCCGGCTCGGGCCGGGTGTCTGCATGATCAGAGAGAACTTTAAAGCAATAATTACGGTCCTTAGGTTATCTATGAGATAGAGTTCAAAAGGAACTAAAAAAACCCACAATCAATAACTTTTACAGTATAGTGATATACATATACACCAGATACACCATTCCATGAAAGGACAACACTCATAAGAAACACAAATATAACACACATGAGTGCATATTTTCATTACAAACCAGTCTGATATAATGGTTCAGGATCAAGCTAGATCATGACTATTTAACACGCCATCTTTCTCACCAAAAGCTGCCATGGAATATGAGACTTCAGCTTCACAACTACTGCCATGATGAATAGCCTGTGAAGAAGAAATCACGGGTTCACCAGATGGTACAGGAATATTATTAGGCTGCTGTAACTGCTGTTGCTCTTGATACATGAATACATTTTCATTGATCAAAGAATCCAGAAACAAAGAGAACGTGTCCTCATTTTCATATCCAGTGTAATCTTCCTCTTCATTTTGCTCATGACGACTTTGCAGTACTGACCCCTTATTAAAACCATCGCCACTAGGCCTGTTTTCGGCACCATCATCATTAATGACCTGATTTGGAAACTGATCCAGGTTAGTCAATGGGAAGTTATCGATTACTCTTGTGGCTATAGCTCGATCGAACCTGGCATTCTCTTCTAGTGGAAAAGAACTAGGGTTAGAGTTTTGGATGGGAGGAATATTGGAAATTTGTGATGAATTGGGGTTAGGATATAAAGGCTTGTGCGTCTTTGGATCAATTCCTTGACGAATAAGCTTCTTGCTGAGATGGGTGTTCCAGTAGTTCTTGATCTCATTATCTGTGCGTCCTGGTATCCTCCCGGCAATCAAAGACCACCTGAAAAGTGAATGTACGAGATCACGAGAGAGAGAGAGAAGAATCGTACTCTCAAATTCCAAGTTGTTATAATTAATACTCTCTATTGTGAGAGAGAGAAGAGGGTGCAACATAGTAAAATGTTGACAAAACAAGTTGATGCACTGCGATAACACTTTGTTTTAGAGCTTTCGATAATCTGATAGATTCCAGAATCCAAAATCAAGAAGAAAAAAGCATGGCAAAGAAGCGCGAGAGTACATGCACACCAATCCATACATGGATATGTATATGGAAAGACCATGAAAACTTCAAGTACGAGGGAAAGACTACCTTAAAGCTACATGTGTAATGAGGATTCTGATTACATTTGAATTATTCGTTTCTAAAGAAAACAATTTGAAATGTTTATTAATAGAAACTCGAAGCTCATATATGCTGGTATTTTTATTTTATTTTTATTTTGGGGGGATGTAGAGCACAGTGAAAACCTAAAAAGCGATCAAACAAATTAAAAATAAATGACATCCAAGACCTAAGTAAATCGATAAACTCCATTTATAAGTATATATACACACACACCTGTTACCGAGCAACCTATGAAGCCTGAGAATGAGATCTTCTTCATCTGGGGCAATACGTCCTCTCTTAACAGAAGGCCTGAGATAGTTCATCCATCGGAGGCGGCAGCTCTTACCACACCTAAGAAGTCCTGCCCGCTTTGGCAGTGTGCGCCACCGCCCTTCACCGTCCTTATGGATGTAGTTTGCCAAGATCTCATCTTCTTCAGGTGTCCACGGCCCCCTCTTAATACCCACTTTTCCACAACATGGTGTGGCCGGTGTGCTCCTGCTCCTTGCTGAGCTACTTGAAGATGGATTCCTCATTCTGCGATTCCTTTTGTGGATAAATTAATTAGTTAGTATTATGTCAAGAACTAAGGGCTTAGATAGGGATGTGGTGGATGTTGCTGGAGCTGTTACGACGGTAAAGGTATCCAGTCAAAAAGTTTGATGGAGACAGATGCTCTGAGGGGTGGCGATGATATCTTTTTACACGGACTATATTTGTTCGGATCAAAATTTGATGAGTGAATTTTCAAGTGTATGACTTTATGAATTGTAGGGCCAAAAAAACTCTAAGTTTTCGAAACTATTTTCTTATATTATCATTTACATATTTTGAAAGTCAAGTATATATATATATATACTAAGGGTTCGAGTTGGGACTTAGTTTGATAGTCTGAAATTCAAGTTAAGATGTGGTTAAAGATGCTTAGGGTTCAGGGATTTTGTCTTACTCTAGCTCAAGACGACCAGTAGTTGATCCAAGACTTAGTTCTTGGGTTTTAGGATGGGACGTGGTTTGGAATGTTTGGTTTGGAGGCTTGTGGTTTGGACCAAGACTATATATTGAGTCGGAATAGGGTTGGAGTCACACAATATTAAGGCCACAAACGAGCATGATCGGGAGTTCAATAACTAGTTCAAATCACTTGAGGTTTGACTGAGATAGAATCCACGGCATCTGAACACCAGAGGTCCGAAGCATCCGTTACACGATTGGAAATAGGTCCGAGGTTCGATTGAAAAACACTGAGGATTGGGTTAAGATCGACTACAAACACTATAAGGAATTGATCGAGGTTATTGAAAAAAGTTATTTAAAGCATGGTTGATGGCAAATTTTAGGCCAAAATAAAAGTGAGGTCTACTTATTTTTAAGATTAAAACTTTGTTGAATTTTAAATAAATTATGGGTGAATGAAAAAATAATCTTAAATAACCCTTGATTGGCATATTTTGGAGAAACTCAAAACCTCTAAAAACTTTATCTAATATAGAGAGTGAGAGAGAGAAAACAATCTTTTCAAGTATTAATTTTGTTATTATATCATTAAATAAAAGTATTTTTAAATAATGAAGTTTTATCATTTCATCCAAGACAAGGGTTTATGAGTTAAGTCGAGAAGCCCAGATTGATCTAATATTCAAAGAACAAAGTATCATCTTAAAAAAAAAATTAAATCAAACCATATTTTTATCAGTTGTATGAGTTGTCTTTACTTATCAAGTCAACAGAGTTACCAAGAGTTAGACAAAGAGTTGGGTTAAAAGGTTTTTAGGTTGATCCATTGGTTCGATTTTAATAATAATGTCAATAGTTTCCATTTTCTAAATTCCATTTTCTAAATTTTTTAACAATTTTATCCTTCAATATTTAGCTGATTTTGAATTGGTGTTCCTAATTTATTTTGGTTTTTTTCTATAAAGTTATCATAATTTCAACCAAATATCTTGATATTTGATTAGTGCTTAATTTTATGAGCATCTATTTTTTATCATATCATTAAGTAAAAAATAATTTTAAAAACAAATTATTAAACCCTCGAAGGCATTCATACTTCGAGTCAATTTGATCTAATGTGTTGTCATCTCAATATTGAAAACAAATATAATCTCGAGACTCTTTTTCAAAATCAAATCATGTTTTTACCGATCTTAGAGGTTATCTCGTCAACACAATTAAGATAAGTCATGGTAACTCTCATATAATTTAATTTGAAACTTGGACTAAACAAGGAGTCTAGTCGAGAGTTTTTTAACATCACCTATTATGTCAACTCTAATAATAATTCTCCACAATCTGGAAATTATTTTTGGGTTCAAAATACTTTTAATCAAATCTAAAGCCATAGTGTAGTGTGGGCTAAGAAACTAGTATACCACTAACTGATTATATTATGCATGCATGTATAGGTGATTAGGGTGGGGTTTTTATGTTTTATAGCTATAAGTATGTTTTTCAGGCTAAAAGATAAATCTTTCTCATCTATGAATGGATCCACCATGGAAAAGTCAATGTATAGCTTTATTATATGCACCATGTGTACAGATATAACTTCAGTTTCATAAAGAAATTAATTTTTTATTTTTATCATATTATTAAATTAATTGAGATTTAACCCCCTTCTCGAAGTACTCAAATTAAAACAAAAAATGTCTGGCCCATGAGAATGCGTGCCATCTAAATACCTGGTTCACGGTCGAAGCTGCTCGCAGCAGCAGAAGACATGCGATCGACATAAAACACTGTTTGGTCAGTGCTTCCTTCTTGTCTGACGTTGCTTTGGCATTAAGCAATAAAAAACAGAATTTACAAATCTAACCCTACCTATTTTAATTTTAATAGTAATATTAATATTAACCTTATCTATTTTTGTGGCCCCACGAATGACTCCATGGCCCATCCTTTCTCATGTGCATGCGTATGGTATGACGCAATATGAAATTGACATTTTTTAATGCCCTGTAAAATTGGCACCCAAATTTAAATTTTAGACCCAAGATTGTTATTGGTGCCTAGAAAAGAATGCGTTGAGGCTTGCTTTTGAGCTCCATTTGTGATGTGGATTGGGCTTGGGCCTGCTTTTCAAGGGTACCTCTGGTATGTGGATTGGGCTTACAAGAAAAACATACCCTCTCTCTTTTCATTAATTCTATGATTTTCACCCAAATAATCAAAATAAAAACAACTTCTTCATTTTATAGAAACTTGAGAGTTTTTTTTCTTGGAGGAGGAAAAAAAAAGTTCATGGTGTTTGTGCACTACGTGCACAGCATTTATAAGCTTGTATTTAGAATTATTATGATGATTGTTTAAAAAATAATTCAGTAAAAAAATAATATTAAATTATAAGATTAGAGAGAAAAATCAATTATTAACAAAATACCATGATATTTATTTATGATCATGATAATCTTATAAAAAAATATGTACAAACATATCATAAAGATCAATTAAATATTAAATAAAAAAAATTTAATAAAAACACAACATTAAAAAATAAAATTGAGGGAAAAAATAGAGATAAAAAAAATCCCTACCAAAATATATATGTGAGCTGCTCGTTCTTTTATTTAAAAAAATATAAAGCACAGACCATGTTCGTTTTAAAGAAAATATATACTTTGCAAGATTCAAACACGTGACACTTATCTCGCATGCTTCGACCACATAAACTATGAAATGAAAAAAAATATATATTATTTTTTTATTTTAAATTAAATATTTTTGATATTTTTCAAATTATTTTTATGTGTTATTAAAAATAATGTTTAAAAAATAAAAAATATATTTTGATGCATTTAAAATGAAAAATATTTTCAAAATCAACTTCAATCATGCTTCCAAACATACAAGAATTTTATTATATATATTTATATATTAAAAAATGAAATTTCTACATTATAATAAGATGTGACGTTTTAAAAGCAATACTTTACATAATACAAACGATCGTAAAAAAAATCTAAAATAAAATGGAGAAAAAAATAATCGAATTAAAAAACAAAAACGGGTGCAGTACACCCAGTCGTTTCAGTATAAAGAAGAATCTCTCCTTTACACCTTTTGAAAAAAAAATAGCATATAATAAGATATTTGGAAATTCCGGACACAACGACGATCTCATTCTATTTTTTTATATATTTGAGACGTTTGATTGAAGCCAAAAATTAAATTTATTCTTCTTTTATACCACTAAAAGATATGTTTTGGGCCTAGAAATATGATTAAAGTTATTTTATAAAATATTTTTATTTAAAAGTATATTAAAATATTTAAAAAAAATATTTTTGATATTAAGACATAAAAATAACTTTAGAATATTAAAAAAAATGTTTTTATCAATAGCACTTTTTAAACACAATATCAAATTATCACTTCTACTTTGTTTACACTGTGTTTCAAAAGTGTTTTTAAAAAAAATAATATTTTTTATTTTAAATTATTTTTCTTGTGTTTTTAGATAATTTTCATATGTTAGTGTCAAAAATAATATATTTTTAAATAAAAAATATTTTTAAAAATAAATTCAATCATACTTTTATGTAAAAAAACTTAAAAGAAGCATGGTAATAGAGTGGAGTTTCTTTCAAAACTTTAGAATAGAGACGCGTCCATGCCAACATCCAATTCACTAAAAATATATTAGATTATACACATTACACAGACAGATCCCAAGACAAGGTGGCAAGCAGCAATGGAATTTATTAATTTTTATTTAACTTTGCAACAATGGATATATATATTAATTTATATATAAACTATTATTTTTCTCGAGGAACAAACTGAAGTTCTTTTATTTGTCTAGCAAAAGCTTTCAAAGAGCGTATATATAAACTATTATTAAAACAAATATAAACTGTTATTAAAAAAATAAAAACTTTTGCTTTTATTTGTGCTTTTTAAGTGCCTTTTTTTGCCTCCATGATTTGTCAAGAGAATATGGAAATAAAAAAACAAGAAGAAATATTAGAAATGATATAAAATATTGCTTGTCTGGAAATCTGTCACCAGACTCACCACATCAGTTTTTAACGATCAATAAAATATTGGTATCAGGGGTGTAATTAAAATTATTTTTTAAAGTTTTTTTTTAAAAAACTACATTAAAATAATATATTTTTTATTTTTTTAAATTATTTTTAATACTGAGCATATGAAAATTATTTAAAAATATTAATTTTTTTAATTTAAAATAAAAAATAATAATTTTGTTTTTTCAAAAATATTTTTCAAACAAAATCTTAGTGTGTGGATTGTTGAGAGATTCGACTCTTTCAGTGGATATTTATTTTTCTAAGTAGAAATAGTGTTTTTCTTAGAAAAAAATATTTGTTTTATATTTTTAAATTATTTTAATCAAAATATATATTATTTTAATATATTTTAAAATAAAAAAATATTTTAAAAAACAACAGATATCAAATAACAAGTTTAAAAATAATAACAAAGATTAGTGGAATTTTTTGTGTTAAATTGAATAAAACTACAAAATAAATTAAATTGTCGTGGGATACAAGTTGAGATATAAAAGCCTATTTGGCACAACTGTTGTTATCGTGATTGATGTTAGAAAAAAAAGCAGTTTCATGAAAAAGTGCTTTTTAGTTGTGGTTCAAAACTGAAATTGAAGTGTTTGGTTAAAACTGTGGTTGAGTTTGAGGTTTGACAAAAATCAATTTCGAGTGTTTGGTTACCATGTTTTTCATATCATTGGCAACTTGTGAAATTACTTTAAAGGACACACACACATATATTTTTTAAAATATTATAGATTTAATTATCATAATAATAAAATGTAATTAATAATTCAAGTAAATTACACACTCGTTTTTATTCTCAATTAATTGAAAAGACGGGGTTGTAGAGTAAAACGAAGTGACGCACCTTTCCTTTTCATCAAGGCTAATCTCTATGTACATAATTTTTAATTTTAAAATATGATTTTTATATTTTAAAAAAAAATCGGACTGGGCCTGTCTCAAAATAAAAGAGTCGGCCCAGTCAAGTTGGCCCAAAAGGCCCCAACTCTGCTGGACTTGGGATGGGCCTAGAGCAGCCCAGTCCAAGAGTTCAAAAAAGACATAAAACGTATTGTTTTTCCTTTCTTCCTTCCATTTTTGATTATTCAGACGTTGTTACTGTTCACATAACACGTGAACAGTAACATGACCAACTGTGATGAGAGGGTCAACGGGTGATACCGACGGGTAAAGGAGGCCGAGATGGTTTCTTCCTGTGATGGTGACGTCATAAATGGTGCTGTGTGGTGGCCGGTATAAGCTCTAGAAGGTTGCAACACCAAGTGCTGTCGCTATTGACGTCGAGGCTTATTGCCTTTGGTGCTGCTAGAGAAAGGATCGGAGAAGGAGTTGTCGTGGAGGAGAGAGAGGGAGTTGTGGCAGTGATTATGGAGGAGAGAGGGAGAGCTGCCATGACTGCATGTGGAAAGAGAGAGAGGCAGTGGCTGTGGAGGAGAGAGAAGGAGCTATGGCGACGGTAATGAGAGGAAGCCAACGACAACAGTAATTCCAGCTGGTGTTGTGTAAAATCAAAGTATTCCAGAACCAACTCTCACAACCATGTTTGTCATCTGCATTCATTTTGAAAGGCATTAAAAAAATGTTTTTCAAAACATGGTTCAAACACAAGTGTCTAGGTGGGACCCATAGAAAAAAACTGGGGTCCCATTTGGTAATACCTGTATTTAGGGTTGTGGTTCAACGCAAACGCAGGTTGAATCGCTGCCCCATACAACATCATAATTTGTTCAATTGATTTGGATAATAATAATAATAAATATTATAATTTATTGTGATAGACAAGTAATCACAGCACAGATAAAAAAAAAAAAAAAACCTTCCTAGATATTTAACTGCTTATTTATATTTATGTACATCGTGACAAGATATATTTCCATTTATCTTGTCTTGTAAATTTCATCTTTCTTAAATAAGTCTAATTAAACCATCTTGCCTTATATTGATTGTATCGTCTTGCTGAGTTACTTGCCCTGCCCACCGGTCTTTACCCAGGCAAACTCAGTCGTGTCGCCTCGGTGACGTTGCCTTCTTCAAACGCCGACACTCTCTCCCGGCGAATATAGGATGTCTAACAGTGTCGCCGAGGCCATTACTGAAGCGACGGCCAGTTTTCACCTGTGCTTGGGTTCGATCAAAGTTGCAGAGCTCTGTTAAGTGGGTTACAGAAGTTAGATGCCAAAGGCATCAATCACCATCATCACCATCTGACAGATGATCGAATGGTCCAAAGTGGCGCACCCCTAACCCGACCAGAACTGTGTTCTCTTTCTCGGTTAGATAATCATGAAAGGGCGGCCCATTTTACATGACAAACTGTAAAGTGGCATGTTTTTGTGCAGAGAGATGCTTTGTGCAATGATTTCCCAGCTCCAGTTTAGTACAAAAAATCTCTTTCCCTTTCCCTCCATTGTTATTACATGAGACTGAATTTAAAAAAAAAAAATATTTTTTATTTTAAATTAAAATAATTTAATATTTTTAAATTATTTTCATATACTATATTAAAAATATTTAAAAAAATATATATTTTACTAAAAATTATTTTCAAAAAGAACTTTAACTCTCAAGCAATGTTATTCATACGAGTGGTGGTGCTCTGCATGAATGAAACTATGAAAGAATGCTCTTGTAGGTGGATTTAAACTATATTATTTAAATCTAATTATAAGATAAAATTTATCAATATATAATTATTGCATCATTTATCAATTCCATTTTTTTAATTAATTATGATTTTTATTCTTTTATTATTCTCGTAAAAATTAATAGTTGCACGCGTGAACATCATATGATAATTTTAATTTGAAATGATTGAAATATTCTTTTAAAACAATATAAATATCTATTTTTAGCACCAAAAAAAAACTAATGTTTACATAGATTGTCCGAGAGAGTTTTAACATAAAATTAAGTGGTTTATTTCGAAACAAATACAGTATCTTTGGATAAAATAGAGAGAGAAAATCAAAAACAACTATAGGGACAAAAAAAATAACATATTCAGCTATTGGATGAACTTGTCACACATATGAATTGGGTAACTCAAGCACGTAAACCTGTGAAACTGAGTTATGGTTTCTAGTAGGATTATAATTTTTTTTCTAAAATTAAATTTTATTTAAATATATAATAATAAAAATAGACGACCATAAAATCAAACACTAACACCATATTTGGATGTTGAAAAAATAATGAAAAAAATAAAATAAACTTGTCAGATCTACAAACCAGGTCACCATCGAAATATGTAAGCATGTCTGTGAATTTCATAAAGTTTAATAACATGGGTTTTCATTGAAATTATTTTATATATCTATCTATATATCTAATATCAGAAACAAATAGATGAAAAAAATCAAGCTACAAATAAGAATTAGAAAGATTGAGAGAAATAAAAACAAAAATATTTAATACCGCAATATGATTCATCTTACTTGATTGTATTAAATGATTTGTTTCTTGAAATCAATTTGATATAGAAATTGACATGCATATAAAAAGTTATTAAATAAAATAAAAAGGGAAAAGCATCTAATGGAAGGTTACATGTATTAAAAATATTATAGGAAATGGATTTTTATTTTTTTAAAAAATAAATTTGATATATATATATATATATAAATATAAAAAAATGCAAATAAATCATACTAATATCTCTAAAAATTAAACATATCCAATATAATTAAAAAAAATAACAAATAAGCAAAAACTAATAACAATGAAGTGAAATACAAACTTAAAATTTATTATTATTATTTTTATAAATTACAAAAAATCATAACTAAAAAAAGAGAGAAAGGAATGAGGCTAGGACAACCTAAGTTAGCACAGTGGACATTTAATTTGGATATGAAAGGGTTAGTTGGTCCGAATTAACTTGATAAAATTTGTGTTATGGGTCATGATATCAGAATTATTTAATAAAAAAAACAAAGACATTTCTCTCAAATAAAAAAATTCAAACAATGATATCAATAGAGAAAATAACACAAAAAAATGTCAATCTTTGAATCAGATCATCAAACTAGAAGCATCATACATACTATAATCATGAAGTCCAATTTATAAAAAATAAAATTTTGAGGTAAAGAATAAAAAAAATTAAATGCAAATCAAAAATATAAAATAGCAATTAAAAAATAAAAGAATAAAATTATACTAAGGAATAAATTAAAGAGCAACAGCAAAATTTGGTTTTGAGATTTAAACTAAAAATAACAAAAACATTGACAAAAAAGAAAACAAGAACCAAAAGAATGAGGATGAAAATGAAAAACAAAACAATACACTATTAACTTGGATTGAAAGATAATTAAAAACAATTAAACTTTTATAAAAAGATAAAAAAAAAGAAATCGTAAGAATAAGGATTAAATAAAAAACACCATTACATAACAAGAAAAACATATGTAGAATTTTTCAACTTTTTAGTTACATTTTGAAAATTATAAATGTAAATCAAAAAAATTATGCATGCATATAATTAAATAAATCATGAAATATTGTTTATATAAAAAAATACATCAAGGATAAATAAAAACATAAGTGGAAAAATCAAGATATTTAATATCATAACAAGAGTCATTTATTTAATTGTATTTAATAAATTTGTTTATTAAAATCAATTTATAATATAAATAGACACCCAAAAAAAATTTAATATTATTTTTTAAAAAATATTATACAAAACTGCACATACTCAAAATACTAGAAAAACCAATGCAAAATGATAAGATCACACAAAGTCGAATCCTCGACAAATCAAATGTAAAAGATGAAATTATATAAAAAAATCACGCAAAAGGATATAAAAAACACAAGGATGAAAAGAATATTAATTAGATGAAAAATAAGAATTTTCAACTAAAGGGTTATATTGAGTTAACAAAATAAACATAAAATAAGAGTTAAATTGGAAAAAAATAAATTTAAAAAGGACTTGGATTAAATGATGAAACTGAAAACCAGAAAAAACTTCAACAAAAGAGTTAGACAACAAAATTAAAAATGAAAAACAAAATGTAAGAGAAATTATAATGAATTGACAAAATTGAAAAGGAATTTTTTTATAAAAAGAATAAGAAAAAAATGAAATAAGAAATTAAGAGAGTAAGAACTAAAATTAAAATCAAAACTTATGCAAAATTATAATTAAAAGGACTAAATTAAAAAATATTTATAAAAGGAATAAGAATGAAATAAGAATTTAAATTTTTTTACTGTATAAAAAATAGAAGAAATACATGTACTCTAAAATATTTTTTTTCTATTAATTATTTTTTTTTATTTTTTTGGAAGGGTGGTATCTTTTCTTTCCTATCATTCACTTTGATAAGCAGCATTATGACGTGGCAAAAATCAAGTGCACGTCACAACCGCACAACAAGGGAACCTGAGGAACAGATGTCCCAAAACCCTTACACTAGTTTAAAAAATCCCCTTCTTTACCTCTCCAATCTTCCCTCCACTTCGTCTTGGAGCCACCACCACACACCCGCATAGACAAAACCCTCAACTCGCTCTCAATGGCGACCAGTCCATCTCAGTTGCACCAACTCGGTCTCCTTCTCGGACCTGATCCCTCTCACTTCGAAACCTTATTATCTCACCTTATGTCCTCTTCCAACGACCAACGATCCGCAGCGGAGTTCCTCTTCAATCTCTGCAAACAAACTCACCCCGACTCTCTCCTCCTCCGACTCACTCAACTCCTCTCCTCCTCTTCCTTCCCCGAAACCCGCGCCATGTCCGCCGTTCTCCTCCGGAAACACCTCACCTCTGCCACCGACGATTCCTTCCTCTACCCCAAACTTACTGAGTCAACTCGGTCCACCATAAAAATCTCTCTCCTCTCCTCTCTCCAACACGAAACTGCAAAATCCGTCACAAGAAAGATAAACGACACAATCTCCGAACTCGCCGCCGCTGTTCTCCCCGATGGGGGCTGGCAGGAGTTGTTGCCGTTCATGTTACAGTGTGTTACCGCTCAAAACAATCACAATCTCCAAGAATCAGCGCTTTTAATCTTTGCTCGATTGGCTCAATACATCGGTGAAGCCCTAATTCCACACTTAGCTACACTTCATGGAGTGTTTTTGAACTGTTTGAATAATTCAACGAGCGGTGAAGTTAGAATCGCGGCTTTGAACGCGACAATCAATTTTATTCAGTGTTTAACGAACAATTCTGATCGTGAGAAGTTTCAAGATTTGTTGCCGTTGATGATGAGGACCTTGACCGGGGCGTTGAATGGAAATCAAGAGGCAACAGCACAAGAAGCACTCGAATTGTTGATTGAATTGGCGGGAGGTGAACCGCGGTTTTTGAGAAAGCAAATAGTGGAGGTTGTAGGGTCCATGTTGCAAATTGCCGAGGCGGGGAGTTTAGAGGAGGGCACCAGACATTTAGCTATTGAATTTGTGATTACTTTGGCGGAAGCAAGAGATCGAGCTCCGGGGATGATGAGGAAGTTGCCGCAATTTGTGCATAGGCTGTTTATGGTTTTGATGGGGATGTTGTTGGATATTGATGATGATCCACAATGGCATGCTGCGGAGACTGAAGATGAAGATGCGGGAGAGACTAGTAATTATGGGTTCGGGCAAGAGTGTTTGGATAGGTTGGCTATTGCCCTTGGTGGCAATACAGTCGTTCCTGTTGCTTCAGAGGTTTTCCCAGCATTTTTTTCTTCTCCGGAGTGGCAGAAGCCTCATGCGGCGCTTATTACTCTTGCACAAATTGCTGAGGGATGCTCAAAGGTATAAATGCTATGCATTGTGATAATGTGAATCGTCAATGAACGGTGTTTCTATTTCTATAAATTTTTCATTAGCACAAATTCATTTACAGACTGCTAAAGGTTAAGCCACAATTAGAATGCCTGCTCCCTGACCTTGCTTAGATAGGCACTATTTCTATTATTTAATCTGCTTTCTTTCTGAGTACCCTCGATATTTTGAATATGCGTGAGAAATTTATAGGCTTTCCAAATGACCATGTTCTTTTTTTCCCTTTCAACTCTTAAGTCTGTTCTTACAAAGTAGTCATCGTTGACACAGGTGATGATAAAGAACCTGGACCAGGTAGTCTCTATGGTTATGAATTCATTCCAACATCCCCACCCCCGTGTGAGATGGGCTGCTATAAATGCAATTGGCCAATTGTCAACAGACTTGGGCCCAGATTTGCAAATGAAGTATCACCAGCTAGTGCTGCCTGCTTTGGCTGGGGCCATGGATGATGTTCAAAATCCTCGAGTCCAGGTTTGTGCACCTGTTACAAATTGTGACCTTAATAATTGTTGCCAATATTCTATTCTCTGTAAAATCTTATACTTAGTAGTGTTATCCCCATCCCAACATCATGCATTTAGTATTCTATCTGAAGTTTGAGTTGCTATTTTGAAATTATATGGACCTGGTGATCGATGGATTAATATGTATCAAGGACATTGATCAATGTCCAATGGCACATGCATAGCATAATTTTTTAAAAATTTTTATACTGCAATTGTGCACTCAGATTCTTAGAAGTGTATTATTGTCATTTTTTTTGCAGGCCCATGCTGCTTCAGCAATGCTTAATTTCAGTGAGAATTGCATGCCAGATATCCTGACACCATACTTGGATGGGGTTGTTAGCAAATTGCTTGTACTTCTTCAGGTATATATGACTATTTCCCTCATCAACTTAACACCTGAGCTTGTGCAATTGTATGTCTTATGATTTAATGACAAAGGACATGATGTATACATGGAATGTTGTCTATTAGAGAGTAATACAATACTGTTTTGGTGCCCCATCCAATAACTTAAGCTTTTAGATTGAGATAGTTCTTTAATATGATATGAGAGTCTTGTTGACGCCACGGGTTCAAATTTCTCCTCCCTTATTGTTTCTAATTAAAATTACAATTTCAGTACAAATTAGTGTGACATGTAAGTTTCAAGTCTAAAAAGCTTTCAATTGAGGGGTTGTTATAGTTGTTTGACATTGTCCAAATTTTGAAAGCACTTTCTTGTGTTTGGTTATGATATTTGGTCAACTCATTCAGTTAAAATTGCTTTTAGGTGTATTTTTAATCTCAGACTTGCTATGTTATGATTGGTACTTTGATGCCGAGAGCTTATTAATTTTAAGCTATTATTTTGTCATGTATGATGTTTAAGATAGAAATACAAAGTCCTTTTGCATTTTCATGTTGGATTTATTTTGTCCTTCTGCAAAATAGATTTGCCTTTTTATTTTTTCAATAATATTTTGTGCTAATTTTGAATGTGCCATGTTGTTTGACATGCTATCCAGAATGGGAAGCAGATGGTTAAAGAAGGAGCCCTGACAGCTTTGGCGTCTGTTGCTGATTCATCACAGGTACCTCTTTTTTTTTCTTTTTTTTTTTTGCAGTGGGAGGGGGACCGTGTCGTTTTTGTTGGTTGGCACATGGTTTGTTAGTTCACTGCTAAAAAAACAGAGCTTGTTTTGTTTTGACATGATATATATTCTAACAGGAGCACTTCCAGAAATATTATGATGCTGTAATGCCTTACTTAAAAGCTATATTGATCAATGCAAATGACAAGTCTAATCGCATGCTCCGTGCAAAATCTATGGAGTGCATTAGTCTGGTTGGGATGGCTGTGGGAAAGGATAAATTTAGAGACGATGCTAAGCAGGTAAACGATAACAGATGTTGTGTTCTATACATAACTTTTTACTATGGTGGCCAATGTTATTTATCATTTTCTTGATTGAAATGTAGAGTTAGAAATACTTATTTTAGTTTCGTTTGATTAAGCCTGATTTGTTCCTCACTGTTTTTCATTACCTTTGTTAAGTCAGTCTTCTTCTTTACTGATCACTGGATGTGCTTACATGTTCTTCCTTGCTTCTAGATTAGTGCTTATGGATTTATATTTTTTTTTCCCTGCTGATACTTCTGATTGTCATGCCCATGACAATTTTTCAAGTTTCATAGAGCAACAATGGCTGAGTGTTTGTTGTTTGTGAAAGGTCATGGATGTCCTGATGTCTCTGCAAGGATCTCAAATGGAGGCAGATGACCCTACAACAAGCTACATGTTACAAGTATGTTTTAACTATTAGGAACAAGCTCAGAGCCTCAGACAATGCTGAATGTATAATTATGTGATATGTCTTGCTATCTGATTATTTTAAATCAAGGGGCAATGATGATTTATTCTGCAGGCCTGGGCCAGACTTTGCAAGTGCCTCAGACAGGATTTTCTTCCTTACATGAGTGTTGTCATGCCTCCTTTGCTCCAGTCTGCCCAGCTTAAGCCTGATGTTACCATTACATCTGCAGATTCAGATGCTGATATTGATGAGGATGATGATGGCAGGTTTGCCTTTTGTTTCTGATGATCTTAAATAACAGAATTGAGGTTTTTAAGCAATTTCCTCTTTTACCATGCTTCAACAACAACAACAAAAAAAAACGCGTCCTAAGTCCCACATCTAGTGGCTGGCTTCCCTTTTTTCCTGTCTTAGTCTATTTTCAAAATTTAAATGGTTTCAATGGCTTACTAAAAGGCAAAGCAATCATTAATTTGCCCGTTAGATAAATGAAAGAATAGTAAATGTAAGCACCGCTGTGGGTGCTTATTCTTAGATCCTGTTTAATCAAGTAGGACACTCTGTGGCAGGGTGCAAATTTCTCAATATTACATTTAATTCTTTATGGAGGTGGAGTCAACAGTAAGAGAATATTGCTATTGTTTGTCATATCTGTCCTTGGTGCTTGAAAAACAGAGGCTCAATTACTTCTAATCATATACTTGCTCTGTTGCTGTACTTCATAACCAAACACGACAGTTTCCCACAAATGAACATATTCTTGGTAACTCCATCTATTTTCCCCACACCTAGGTCCACTCCAGTAGTTGAAATATTCATCATAGTTGTTTTAGAGAAAACCTTGAAAAGAAAATATATATATATCATATTTGCGTGGTCTACTTTGATTTTCTTTCCTTGTCTCCTTTTTAGCTCCATGCTTTTCTCTAAGAGTCTTCACTAAGCTTAAGTTATATAGGAGAAACCACTTTCAATAATAAGTTATTATGTATATTGCCTAGAATAGTTTGTGGTTTTGTAATAGTTCACACTGCTTTCTAGTACTCTAGACAAAAAAGGGCGTGAGAATTTAGAAAATATGCTTTGATTCATAAGCAGCAATATGATTGAAGTTTCTTACTGACGTTTTTTTTCCCTATTGCAGCATTGAAACAATCACTCTTGGGGATAAAAGAATAGGGATCAGAACAAGTGTCCTGGAGGAAAAGGCTACAGCTTGTAACATGCTTTGCTGCTATGCTGATGAGTTGAAGGAAGGATTTTTCCCATGGATTGATCAGGTTAGTATTGTTTCAGACTTTTGGCAGTATCTCTTTTTATGATTTTTTAAGTTTGCTACAAGCTAACCATGCATGAATAATGCAGGTTGCAACTATATTGGTTCCACTTCTTAAATTTTATTTCCATGAAGAAGTGAGGAAGGCAGCTGTGTCAGGTGATTGGCAGGCTTTTCTACCATTGTAATAATCCATAATATATAGATTGTATCCATTTTTGGGAGCTTTTTCAAAATTATTGGGTTTTTTTTATCTTGTCATAGCTATGCCAGAGCTGTTAGGTTCAGCTAAATTAGCTGTAGAGAAGGATCAATCTCAAGGGCATAATGAGTCTTATATAAAGCAGTTGTCAGACTATATAGTTCCTGCTTTGGTGGAGGCGTTACACAAGGTTGTATATTTGTTTGTCTCAACACCTTAACACCTTCGTTGTGTATGCTTGTTTTACAGTGGTCTTTCACTATACTTATTTTTTGGATTTATGATGGGTGTAACTAAAAAAGTATTTATGGTGTCTTGCAGGAGCCCGAGGTAGAGATTTGTGTGAGCATGTTGGATTCGTTGACTGAATGCATACAGGTATATGAGATGGATTTATGAGGTTGGGTGTCAATATATAGACCTGTTAACCAATGAATTCTGTTCCATTTTTCATCGGGGTTGTTTTCTAATTCTCTTTTCACATCTTTGGGCATTGGAATCTGGCTATGTTGTCTTTTTTAGTGTAGGTTTCAGTCTCAGTGGACAGTTTGCTGAGATGCTGCCAAAGAGAGCTTATGGCTTGATTTTGATCTCTTTTAATGGGTGGCTTAAGCAATATTTACTGTTAGGTGTCATAGACACTTTTGGCCAGCCTGTGCATTTACTTTTTGGCTATACATGTTGTCCATACATCTAGTTAAGATAGATTATTTCTGTTGCATTTTTTATCTTCTGCTATATTCTGGCACAATTCCCAATGTTCTGATCTCATTTCTCTTTTTTCTTGTATGTCAATGGTTGTACTTTTTAATTTCTAGCCTTTTCAGATCCATGAGAATTAATTTATCAGAAATGAGATTTTGTTTTAAGCAGGTGAAAGTGTCAAATAGTTTCTTCAATCCAAGCAATTGTCATCCAGTTAGAATAACCTTTAGTATTATATTTAATTATGATCTGGATGAGAATAATTATTATATCTATGTTGCAGCAGGTATCATTTTTCAAGTTTGAATTTTGCTAATTTAGAATTTCTCTCCCTTAGGTGTCGGGATCACTTTTAGATGAATGCCAAGTAAGGTCCATTGTTGAGGAGATAAAGCAGGTCATCACAGCCAGCTCAGTTAGAAAACAGGAAAGAGCGGAGAGGATCAAAGCAGAGGACTTTGACAGTGAAGAAGGAGAGCTGCTTGAAGAAGAAAATGAGTTAGAAGAAGAACTTTTTGATCGAGTATAATGTTGAGATTTTTGTGCATGGATCTTTGGCTTATCATTTAATGGGTTTCTTTTTGTATATATTTCAATACAATGATTAGTCTACTTTTATTTCTTTTGTTGTTGAAGGTTGGTGATTGCTTGGGCACATTGATCAAAACCTTCAAAGCCTCTTTCTTGCCCTTCTTTGATGATCTTTCACCTTACATAACACCTATGTGGGTAAGTTCATTGATAGTTACATATATTATTCTTATGTGTTTTGTTCCTTCAATCTTTGGGCTCAAATTCTCATGCTTTCCTTTAAATTTAGCTTTTGCTGCTCTTCTATAACTGTGTTTCTTTAGGGCCTCTGTTCTGGTAGTTTTCCACTGCTTGAATATTTTCCTGCATGTGCTTGTCTTATTTTCCCCAGTTATGAGTATGTCTGTATTGGGTTTTTCCCTTCCCAATGGTATGTTGTATTTCCCTTGTGGGAGGAAAAAGATGCTGTATATGGTTTGGTGTCTCAATAGTCATCCTGGCACCTAGGGGATTTTTTGTGGTCTTTTGGCTGCATAAACCTTTCTTTCTCAAGTCCTTGAAAAGGTTAATGTTGGATTACTTGACATGCACAGCTTTGGAGCTGTCTGACAACTCGTATCCAGTGGTTTTTGGCAATTGGACAAACCTGTCTGCAATTCAATATAATTATGGACATAAAAATATTATAAGCATCTTATATATAGCTTTAGCATGCACCTTTTGCCCCTTAATGTTAATGGAATTTTTACTGCATCCTTTTGGTGAATGATGTTGGTAATTGGGCACAAACGCAGTAGATATACTTTATTTAATTATGTTTGACAATACAAGGCATGCATGAAAAATCATGTTCACCTCTGAAAAATACTTTGCTGTGGCCTTGTTGATTGGATGTTTTGATTATGAAGGGCAAGGATAAAACAGCAGAAGAGAGGAGAATTGCCATTTGTATATTTGATGATGTCGTGGAGCATTGTAAGGAAGCTGCTCTTAAGTAAGTATCACCCATCCTGATTCTTTGATTAAGCACTTCCTGTGTGCTTATTCTTCATGTTGGTGGCACAGATATTATGATACTTATGTCCCTTTCTTACTAGAAGCCTGCAATGATGGAAGCCCAGATGTTCGTCAGGTTTGTCCTCAGAAGTACCTCTATTATTTTGCATCTCTGGTGAAAGTGGGTCTTACTAAAAAATTGAATACCATGTTTTTCAGGCAGCTGTTTATGGGATTGGTATTTGCGCAGAGCTTGGTGGATCTGTGTTTAAACCACTTGTTGGAGGTAGTTTATTAATCACTTGCATAATTGTCTCTTCTTGGAGGAGTTGCTTTCATCTTTTGTCAAGGGGGATCTTTTGTTGCATTTCTTTGCAGAGGCTCTTTCCCGGTTGAATGCTGTAATAAGTAATCCTAATGCACATCATTCAGACAGTACAATGGCATATGACAATGCTGTTTCAGCTCTTGGAAAAATATGCGAGTTTCATCGGGATAGCATAGATGCAACACAGGTACTTCTTTCTTTATATATGTAGGAAATGATACTCTCACATAGTCTTCACACATATTATAATTATGCAAACAAGGTCTTAAATAGATAAGAAAATTTACCATATTTTTATTATGTTCAAGTCCTTGAATAGATAAGAACTTTTACCATATTCTATCATGTTTTTCCCATTGCAACCGTTGAAAATTATGCGAGTAACAAGTTGATTTTGATCCTTTAATTTTTTTTAAAAGTGTGCAATCACATTGGATGTTCATTTAAACTAGAATAGGACATTGAGAACATACTGCGATGATAAATGAAAAATACGATGGAAGGATAGTAAACGAAAATGATGAAAATACCTTAGGAGGCAGAATGAGATTTTTAAGGAAATATGTTAATGATAAATGCCTTTAAATGAAAATGAACTTAAAACTCAACAAACAATATCTTGCATGCTAAACAAAAAACGTTTTTTTCTTGGAACAAAAAATGAATTTATTACCTTCTCTTACAAATTTAAATATTTGAAAATTATATATTAGATTAGGGATTGTTTTAAATTTGGTTATAGAGCCTAGGACTAAAGTTGTGAAGGACTGTTGTGAAGCTTGAATAAAGACAAAATTGACTAAAAGACAAGAGCAAGATTCCAGTCCAATGGCTGAATCAAGAGTGTAATGAGATGTGTTATAGTTGCATGGTATTCTATTATATAAATATATAATACCAGTCTCGTTAGACAAATTAAGAAACAAATACAAACTATTCCCTTACTCCATCTAGTGGACCCTTTAGCACCTAAAATAGTCGAGATAGATGCCTGATACTTGGGTGTTACAAAAAGGTCTCAAAATCTGTCAAGACCTTAAACTCCTAAAACACTTGAAATGGGAAATGAAATGTACCAAGCAAGAGCTAGGTAGTTTCTGTCATCAGTTTGATCTCTCCCTCAAAAAACCCTTTTGCAGTGAAACTTCTTCAAACCCAAGACATATCCAAAGCCCCCTTACAAAAGTTCAGCCCAAAAATACCAAAAACAATTTCACTCCAAACCTTAACAAGCCTAATACAAAAAGCCCTACAAGAAATTCCAAAACACCCACAAACCTTTCCAATCCAAGGCCAAAACTAAGTTTGATCTCAAGTCCATTACTTGTTATAAATGTGGACAGAAAAGCCATACCTCTCGATTCTGCAAAATCCAACAAAAACTCCATGAATTACAATTTGATATAGACACCAACCTTATCCAAAACCTTTACAATGAAGCCACAGACATAGACCGATCTCTCTCCGGCACTTCTGAAGTAGAATTCCAAATAGATGAATTAACAACATCCAATTCTAATTCTGAAACTTCTTCAAACTCCAAACAAGTCAACGTCATAAACCAAGACCAAGAATTCATTCTTGAGGCATAAAACGACTTGATGATCCTCAACTCCAAAAAACATACCTAGACAAGCTACTGAATAGCTTCAACAAACAAACTGAATCATCCCAATAGACTACACATACTGTCTTACCTACAACCAGTACCGATACATATGATCTTACAAAAATCCTTCACAGGAAGAAGTCCAAAGCCACAACTATCATCCCAGAATTACAATATAAAAGTATAGGTATGCATAATTGAAGAACGCAATAAAGATTAAACCATAAACAGTGAAAGTAATTTGAAGGATAGCAATAAAATATACAGTACGTGGCGTTGTTACACCTCAACCACGATAGCTGAGCTATCCTTTGGACCAATAATCCACATATTAGGGGTTTCTAGCTGGTATACTGAAAATTTCTGATGTGAAATGAACAAGCAAGATCAGCAATGTCAGGATCCTTGATCATACACAGAGCATACTTAATTTGCATAAATGAACCTTGTATTGAATTCAGAACAGGCGATGATTACAAGAGATATGTGTTTTCAAGAAAAATATAAATTTGATAGTGTTTCTTACAGAGGAATGTATATGTAATTCTGCAAAGATCACATAAATTCAATCTGTATGTGTTAATATTAATTGTCTATTTTGATTATTTAACTGGTTTGACTTTTCATTTTCTTGGTTTGCATCTATGATCTCCCCCACCTGTGGTATCTCACATGCTCTTTGTTTTGCAGATAGTTCCAGCTTGGTTGAGCTGCTTGCCAATAAAAAGCGATTTAATTGAAGCCAAGGTTGTGCATGATCAGCTTTGTTCAATGGTAGAAAGGTAGACTGTGGGACATGGAAAACATGTTCTACCTCATACTTGGATTGGTTATATTTAAGTGCACACAGATATTAATAAAAGGCCATTTCTTGCAGGTCCGATAAAGATCTTTTCGGGTCAAACAATCAATACCTTCCCAAAATAGTCCGTGTTTTTGCTGAGGTATAGTCTTTCTCTGTTATACTTGCCTTTATCTCTTGCTTCTGGAAATTGAATATTTCCATTGTTTAATTTCCTGTTTTAGTTTTCTCATTGCAACATTGTTGCTGTAGGTCATATGTGCTGGAAAAGAGTTGGCAACAGAGCAAACTGGTATTCGAATGATTAATCTGCTGAGACAACTTCAGCAAATGCTACCACCAGCTACCCTAGCTTCGACATGGTCGTCCTTGGAACCACAGCAACAACTTACTTTGCAATCTATTCTCTCTTCTTAGTTTGTTTGGAGTGGTGGGATTCATTATTATTTCCTATTTGCATCTGTCATTCATTAGTCTTGCACCTATTTGCATCTGTCATTCATTACTTTGCAATCTATTCTCTCTTGGAAGCAGCTGAGTGTCCCGTCGAAGTTCCTTCCGAATTGGTGTGCAACGTAATTGTTTTGTGGAAGCTGCTGGAAGTGGGAGTTTCTGCCGAGCTTTCTCCATTTGTGGGTGAAAGCAAAAAGTAGAGAGAGAAAAAAAAGTTTTGGTATATAACTATGATTGCTATTATTGGTTTTGTATAGGTGGCATAAAGTGAGTATTATAAACTAATTCAAAGTTCGTGTGGGGCTGAGGCTTGTAACAATTTTGGTGCGATGCATTTTTGCTGGATATGAAGTGGATCCATATAGTTCACTTGTATAAGGGGTGTTTTGCATTGCTTTTTTAAAGTGTGAGAAAAAAATGAACTTTTTTATTTTTAAATAATATTTTTTGTATGATATTTTTAGATATTTTGATATGATAATATTAAAAAATAATTTAGTAAAAATAAAAAAATATTAGAAAAAATAACTCTTCATGTCAAGATCGAAGCTCAGCGGTATTTATCTCTCTTTTAAAAGAAAGACAGCCTCCTGCCTCTAGCTGCCGGCTTTTTGGGAAATTGCGATGAGGTAATATGCAGATCTTACTTTCTTGCTCATTCAACAGTTTCGTGACCTTGAAAGTGTGGGTTATGATGCTGTGCTACGCTCTCATACGATGATGCGTGCTGGTTAAACATTTGTTTTTGTTACTTTCAATACTGTCATCATGAATGGTCTGCAAAAGTGAGAATTCGGCCGGAAGTGCTCCTGGTTTTTGTTTTTTCTGTGTCCATTGTTGATGGAAGGAATATTATTCTTAGAGAGAAATCTCAAATAAAATCGGAAACCTTTTAATTCATCAATTTCGCCTCAGATGTAATTGATACTAGACCATATCCCCTTCAATCCACTCATTGCCAGCGACGATTAATAGATTCTATCCGATTTTCAAATGACTAATTCCTCCCCGGATAGGCTCCACAATAAACCCTAATGCATATAGCTTCATGAGTAGCAAAATATAATAAACAGGTTTTTGCTAGGGCATGTGACGACCAAGCAAGAATCTTCTCAGTTCACTTATCAGAGCTTCATATCTTGGCTCTTCCATGTGAGGAATTAATGAAAATTAACAGGTATGTTGAAATCACATTTGAAATTATTAAAGGTTAATAACAATGACTAATATTTTCAGATGCTTCTGCTGTCTGCTGCTGATTTCTAAAACCTAATGTACGTATGATCAAGTCTCCAAACAAAAAACTAAGGAAAGGATAAGAAATCAGAAATTCTTACGAATGAAAGGAAAACAGTGAGTGAGAGAGAGATTTCTTTGATTTATAATAGACACCAACTTGCATTTTAGTATAGGTTACCTCTTGAACAAACCAAATGCAGAGGCATCTTTCAGTTCAGACAGCCCTCCATTTCTTTAATTATAAGAAAACCATTGAAAGTGACGACAGTCTCAGCTATTTTTTCTTATTAAAAAAAAATCTAATTGATTAATGCATGAAACAAGAAGGTTATAAGTATTACTCAACAACCTGCAGATTAAATTTTATTTTATTTTCTTCAACTAATTGTAGCTTGACCATGCACTTTCTTAAGACTATATCAAAGCACATATCTACTCTATCTTTCCATGTCTAAAGTTCTCTAATAAGCTACTTGACATATCAAGGTAAATAGACCATTAATAAACTGTAAAATCAGATGGACAAGGATGATCAGCTGAATTCTTGGCTTCATTTTAAGGATTTTTCCAGGTAATTAACCAGCCCCGACTTCCCAAGAGCAGAGATGTCAAATTATCCAAAGCACTGATCAGCATGCATTCTTGGGCACTGACACTGTTGCCTGTGAAGGAGCCAGCAGTTTTGAATTAAACTTTGTTAAGAACATGAAGATTTACATCATCCTTAGATAGTCAACGCTAAATTCTAATCTAGCCATAACCAATCTATAGCAAGTAGAATACGTTAATGATAAATGTGAATAAGAAGATAGCTATGAATCTATGAATTTTATAATGCAAAGCATTATCTTTTTGTCTGATGATGCGAGGGAGAGTAGGTTAGAACCATAGCAGCGTGCACGATAAGACAAACCTTGTCTGCTTAGTGCATGACTGAGTCCATGCCCTCGATTTATCTTCTCCCTAGCCATGGTTTAGACCTTAATTTATAGGCTCATCTGGATGATCATTCTGGTGCCTCCAAGTGGCACCATTCAGGCCTTCATGACCCTCTCGTCAAATGTTGACCTAGTCATAGAGATACAAGCCAAAGGACTTGGAGATAGATAATATACATGTTGCATGCATCATGCTAATACAGTGTTATATTAGGGTTTTTTTTTAAAAAAAAGAAGAAGATAATATACATGTTGCATGCATCATGCTAATAAAGTGTTATATTAGGTTTTTTTTTAAAAAAGAAGAAGAAGAAGAAGAAGAGGTGGTTGGATTAAAACATGTTTCATGACGTCACATTTTGATACAAATTTCCTTAATTTGCTGCGGGTTTTTTCAAGCTTCATGCTAATGCTAACCATGATCAGTTGCTTGTAAATCAGCATCCTAATCCCAGGAGAAATCAATCATTTTTGCACGAGTCAAAGTTCTAGGAAGAAATAATTCTCGTTTGATAGATTGCTTGTCAGCAAGGGAAAACGAAAGTCTAAAAACAACTCTTCTAAGACCTTGAAATAAGCACCAACCCGCACATTAAAAAAAACCCATTAAAAAACCCTCAAGGCATCCCTTGAAGTTTGAACAGTATAAATATCTCCATTGAAAACCAAAAAAATGACATATTGACAAGCTAGCTCTCCACACTTCCTGCGAAGTCAGTAGAACAGCTCTTTCTTTTTGTCATATCTTCTTTAAATCAAACAAGCCATCGTCTCTTTCTAATCTAACCTCTCTAGTCCTATCTCGTTGCCTGTACAACTTCGGGATCGATGGAAATTCATTTCCAACAACAAAAGCAGCATAAACATGCAAGCAATATTCCTGTTAGCAAAGCAAGCAAACTCAAGGGGAGAAGCAGGCCGAACAACAGCAGTAACAATTTTGTTGGTGTTAGGCAAAGACCTTCAGGTAGATGGGTGGCTGAGATCAAAGAAACGACTCAAAAGATAAGGATGTGGCTAGGAACCTTCGAGACAGCTGAAGAAGCTGCACGAGCTTACGATGAAGCTGCTTGCCTGCTTCGTGGATCCAACACTCGAACCAACTTCACCACTCATGTGTCCTTGGATTCTCCTCTTGCTTCTCGGATTCGAAATCTCCTCAAAAGCAAAAGGAGAGACAAACAACAACAGAGTGAAGAAGAAGCTGCTGAAGTCTCTACTCCACCAGCTAGTACCATTACTACCACAAGTAGTTCTATCACCACTAGCAGCAGCAGCTGTTCTGGCATGAGTGATAGTTACTCTCATTCCAGTTCAATTCATCAAACGGATTACTTGTTTGAGGATGCATATAAACCGGATTTGAGCAACTGCGTTGAGGAATTCAAGTTCGGGTTCTTCCCAGTCTGATCTTTCATGGGGTTTTGGACCTGTATTCGAGCGGTTTTCATGTGCGCAGGAAGTATTGTATTTTCCAGAAAGTGTGGTATTACCCGAGGCAAGTGACTTGGGGTTCTCAGAATTTGATAGGATGAAGGTGGAGAGACAGATATCAGCATCTCTATACGCAATTAATGGGGTGCAAGAGTGCATGGATGCTGTCTATGATCCTATTGAAGCTTTATGGGATATTCCACCACCATAATCATCGCAGAATTTGGTGGTTTTAATGAACATAGAATCTCCTTTTCTTTCTCCCCCCCCACCCCCCTAGTTTCTGCATTCACACTAGCCTTGCTTGTGAAGTTACAGTGACAAAATACCAGCTAGAGATGAAGTTGAAATCTTGTGTTTTTGTTTTTTAAAAAAAATTCCTGTTCTGTTTTTTAAAATCCTAACAGCAGAATACACGGAGAGGTGATCCTGCTGATTTTGGAAGTTAAAAAAGTCGTCGATGAATGACAAGTAGAAGCAATCATGGCGATTAAATTATACCTTTTTGTTGTCCATGATAAGCTCTCTTTTTCGTTGGAGTAGATATAGAAGTCATCCATGTTTGTAGTCATTGAAAAGCATATTTCAACCTCTAATAGCTCAGACAGGGAGCTCTGGGGCCCTACACCCGACAACTATCCAAATAAGTTGCCGTGTCTTCCGACGTGTAATCCTTGGATTACTCTGGTTATCCTCCATTTTCATCTTTATATTGAAATGTTTGAGTTTGGCAGTAGTCATTTCTAACTTTTCAGCAAAGTTTTGATCATTTCGCTCCAGGCATGTCAAACTTTCTCATAAATCTGAACCACCTTCTCCCATGCTACTCGCTATTCACTTTGAAGCATCCCAATGATCTTTGATGCTGATAGATATTCTTCATAGAAATTGGTATTCTGTGAAATAAAGAGCTACTGTACAATGCAATGCTAAACACCTGATCATGCTCGCTGCAAAAGAGTAACCTAATTTCAGGGAAGTTAAATTCCAATCTGCTTACCTAACCTAATCTGACATAATATCCATGTCTTTTATATATTCACATGTTGACCTTGGGGAAGTATTTTTGGATTTAAAAGGTTGTTCCCATCTAAGGCATGCTCCACAAGCAGGGTCTGCACTGCAGTTTTTTTAGAGGAGTTCAAACTATGTATAAAAACATTTTAATTAGACATCAGGCATTAGATTCTGATAAAGGTTGCTCCAGCTTGCTAGGAGCCTTCAGCTTAGGATTTAAGATATCTGTTATGGAAAAATACCTACCACCTTTTCTAAAAAAAAACATTAGATCATTGTTCGGCGTTACTGTGGTTCATTGAGTGGAAAAGGTTCGACAAGAAATTCAAGATTTTTATTTTAATATTGAGATAGCAATATTTTAGATTGACTAGGGTCAACAAGAATTAACCTTTTAAATTCATAACTTTGATCATAAGATTATGATAACGTCACAAGAAGTAAATTAAAACAAATTATAAAGTCTAATTTCTATCTAATCAATTGTTGGAGGATAAAATTAAAAAAAAATCAATTAAAAAAAGAATCTAAAAAAACAAAATCAAGTCAACACAGGATAATCTGTCAAACTCGCGACACGGGTAATGAGAATAAGATAATTTCATACAAAGAAAATCAAAACAAACTATAAAACTCAATTCTCAATTAACTCAATGTTAAAGTATAAAATTGCAAAAAAAATAATTAAAAAAATGGATACAAAAAACCAAAATGCATTAGTACAAGTTAACACACCAAACTCGTGACTAAGGTTATGAAAATTTAAATAACCTCATAGAAATCAAATTGAAAAAGCTACTAAATTTAACACATGTTAACTTACAAACTTGTTATTTGAGTCACAAGGATGATATAACATCATAGATGTTTTTATATATATATATATATAAAACTTAGTTTTCAATTAATCCCAAATGTTAAAAGATGATTTTTTTTTATAAAAAAAAAGGGACTAAAAGAATGATCTCTATAAACTCAGGTTAACTTGTTAAACTTGTGACTAAGATCACAGAAAACTAGATAATCTCATAAAAAGTAAACCAAAACAAAAAATAATAATTATGATGTCCAATTTACAATAAATAAAATATTTAAGGATAAAATTGAAGAGAAAAAAACTTGAATCAATTAGATAAACTTGCTAAACTCACGATCTAGGTCATGAGATTAGGATAACCTTATAAAAAAACAAATCATATTAAACAATGCAACTCAGATCCCAAAAAAATAAATGTTATCAAAACATAAAACTTGAAAATGAAAAAAACAATATAGATTTTTTTTTATAAAAAAGTCACTATTAAAATGTAAGATGGACAATAATATAAACACCTTCTAGTGTTTTGTTAATAACATCCAAACTGATAAGAAGATGCCTGCAAATGACACCTCTTCTTAGTTTCAAGAAGGCATAACCCTTTAATCCTTGTGAAAATTAGATGATTCATCGCCCGATATTAAAAATTGCAAGTATGGGTGTTGGACCCATAAATGCTTGTTAAGTATGGGTGTTGGACCCATGAAGATCAATATTAAGACAAATGAGTTTTATAAAAAAAAATGTGTACACATGTGTAGAAAAAGATTTAAGGATTTAGCTCAAACTTCTCAGTTACTCCTTTTGCTAGGCTGTAACGACCCTAATCAAAAACAAATATACAAAATCATAGACTTGGACCAGATAGAAGGTTGTATTGAGATCAATTAAGAAAAATCAAAAGGAGAGCAACCAAGAACTACCTGGGAAAAAATATCCCTGAACTCTTTAAGGCCAGCCCTAGTCAAAGTCCCCAATTATTGCTTCCTTAATTGATGAGATAAAAACTAAAGTAGATGAAATACCTTCATAAGAGTTTATATCAGTGGGTCTAGAGCACGAGTTGCCACCAAGGTAGACTCTTTTCCTCTTGAAATGGGTGACAACACCCATAGTCATAGTATGGAGTGCATGATTTACCTCTTTCTTGGCCTGAGAAAGATCATGACCCCTAACTTTTATAAGGGTTACTACCCTCCCTATTATTTTCTCATAGATAGAACCCTCGGGAGCGAGTGGTTTACTAACATCCTTCATCATCTCTCCATTTATACCCCCACTAGTTACATGAGATAAAAACTTAGGGGGTAAATTTCACATGAAGGCCTTGCTAAAATTTCTCATTCTTTTTTAACTATCAGTCTTGTGGGGATAAAAAACAAAAATAAGGCTATAAGTAAGACAATAATAGGGTAACAACCTACCTTACAAAACAACTTGACAATATCATTGGGTTATTTTATTGACTTTAAACTTTGTTAAATTGAATCCAGCATAACATAATTTTTCTCCTCATCCATGCTCAAATGAGGATTGCTGTTTAATTTAAGAGGAAGGACCCTCACATAGTAGGAATTGCCTCAAATGGGTTACATTCCTTCCCCTGGGATTTATTGTTCTAACAAATCTTATAACCATATATATCCTCCTTCACTTATTGAGATTTGTTAGCTTCTCATCCAACATGTTCATGACATCATTGTTTCTATTGGTGAAGGTGAAAAAGTATTGCACGTTATTCTTGCTATCAATGCCAACAAACATTGATAACAACTTCTGAAAACATTGATTATAGGTTTGCTCCAATGATCCGACAAAAAAGTTTGAAAAGAGGATAGGATTTTCCATCCATTGAGGTGCAACTAGATTGAACCCACCTGGTAGTAACTTAACACTTCTATCATGAATCCTTGAAAAGGGAAAAAAATACCCTTATTGTATACCTACCGATGGGGACAATAATTTCAAAATAACCTTGGATGAAACCTAAAGTCTGCTTATTAATACATTTAGCAGAGTCAATCATCTAGGCCATGTACTCCTTAGGTTGGTGTTGGGCTACAAATTCTACATCCACAACACTTATATTGTTAGACACATTGTTATTTTCTAAATGTTTCTCATAAGGACATTAGAAAGGCTTTTGTTAGACCTCCTCTTGAATATCTCTGGTAGAGAAAGGAGAAAGACTTTTATGAGAAGCTTTTCTCCATTCCTTATTAGATAAAGATATCAATATATCACCTCCTCTTGTCCTTGGGTTTATTTAATGAACCTTTGTCCCCTACTATTTCTTTGAGGCTTTGGTTAGGACTTGAACTTCTCGTTGAGAACATGAGCACTTCTCTTTTTAAAGATGGATTTGAGATTTATAGGGTCCATTTGTTTTGATTAAAAAAAGATAGATAGGATGTTCTTAGAATGGCAAATATTTGAAATGGATTTTTCCTTGAATTAAAGAAATGTATATCAAGGGTCTTATTGCAGGAGAAAATTTCAAACATAAAAAATCATAGAAAGTGAAAATAAAAGAAAAGCCACAAGCTAGAACGATTTAGGTTATAAAGAAATAAACTTTTCATTCTCATTGTTGGATGAATAACCTTTCATGTCATCACAAATCTCAAAAATCCACTCAATTAATGCATTATAAGGGTAATTACCATTTTATTTCCTAAGAGACACCTCCTTCTAGTGAGGACAAACCACTTAGACTTGAGGATCCTAATAGTCCTATGTAGGGCATGTAAAATCTTACAAGGAAGGTAAAAAGGGTCTCATTTATTACTACCATAGAGTCTTCAAAATCCTTGCGTATAAAACCCAAAGATTGAAAAGGCTATTAATGGATCAATTATTGTTTTTATTTGGATCTACCATTCAAAAGAATTGTCAAATAAAGGATAATAACACATCATCTCTAGGCTTAGCCAAGTGTTGAGCCCAAACATATATGAGTTTGATGAGCACCATCTTTAAGCTCAACCAAACATTGAGCCTATATATATGTAGGTCTAGCGAGTCATCAGATTTATCATCTTTGGGTTCACCCAAGCGCTAAGCCCAAACATATGTGGGTCTGAAGAGTTGTCAGACCCGCCATCTCTAGGCTCAACCAATTGATGAGCCTTTGTGCTCTTTTCATGCCATAAATATTTTATCATGACGAGTCATAGATATTTTGTTTTGACAAAGTCTGGAGATTTTTTATTCTTAGACGTTAGAGATATTTTGTTGATACTTTAAACTTTTCTCTTCAATAAAGAGTACGAGAAAATGGCTATTCTTAAAAAAGAATGGTTTTTCTCCCCAAAAAAATATTACATCTATTTTATAGTTCTAATTATGACAATTTTTTCTCTCAAACGATACTTATTTAATTATCGAAGAGTCTGTTAATACATAAGAGAGAACCTTTTGTAGGTATCAAACATGATCTATGAGCCTAGGGGTGAGCAAAAAAACCGGTCAACCGATTAAACCGGAAAAAAATAACCGAAAAAACCGAACCGATAAAAAAACCGATTAAACCAATTATAAAACTTTGAAAAAATGTCCGGTCCGGTTCGGTTCGGTTTTATTAAGCAAAAACCGAATATACCAAACCAAATCGAACCAGTTTGGTTAAAAAAATCCTATAAGTCGCCGCCCCCCGCCCCCTTTATAAATATAAATTTTCACATTTTCTTTTCTCTCCCTCCCTCTTCAAAACAAACCCTAGCCCCAGCTGCTTCTTCCCTCTCTCTTCAAAACAAGCAGCCCTCTTGGCAAGGCAGCAACCACCCTCTCCCTCCCTCTGTAACTTCATCTGCATCTAGCATCTGCAGCCATTAGATAATTCCTATATAATATACATCATCATCATCCCGACATAGTTGTGTGTAAAGTTTATTGTTTTGTTGTGTGTTCTTACTTCGAGTGTTTTTGTTCTTTGGTTTTTGCTAAGTTGTTGTAAAGTTTGTATCTTTATGTGTTTTGTTCCTTTGTTGTACTGGGTTTTCTGGGTTCTTATTTAAGCATAATTTCAGGCAATAACAATCACCAATTGTTAACTAAAATCAATTGTTAATTTTCATTTCTTTTGCGTTCTGGAATGTTAGATCTTATCGTCTTAATTCGGGAATGTTTATTAACAAAACTTAATAAACACTATATTAATTTAATACATTAATTTGTATCAACAGCAAAAAAAATAAGAAAATCAATTTTTATTAATATTGAGTGAAAGCCCATCAACAAGCCCTGGCCCAAAAACCAAATTCAGTTTTTTCAATTTTTTTATCATAAAAACCGAACCGAACCGAACCGAAAATGGTCGGTTTTTAATAGGTTCGGTTCGGTTTCGGTTTTTTAAAAAAATATATATAATTTTCAGTTTGATTTCTTTTTTTGATAAAAACCAAACTGAACCAAAAATGTTCACCCCTATATGAGCCACCTCTCCAAGGATGGATGAATCAGATTGTTAGAACCAAAAATAAACGAAATATCTCAGAAACCAACTTGACTCACAAGCTCGTGAGATAAATTCGGACCTCATCACTTTGCCATTTTCACGAAGGGCAAGCCAAGGGAAGGATTTGAATGCATCGAGATGTTCAAAAACGGAGCAATTCCTCCAACAATCAAGCATTTCAGAAACAGAGATTTATTGTCATCTCTCCGACATGCTCTTCTACATGTAGCAGAGACAATTACAGATTCAAGAGGTGTTCATTGTTTTTATCCAGCTCGTGAAAAGTTTTCCTTTCATCATCCTCAACCTCTCCATGTTGACTTTTCTTATAGCATTTCTTAGTTCTTACATGCAAGCATAACAATGGACGCCTCTAAGATATGATAGCCTAATACACTGCATTTCACTACTCTGTTTCATTTCAGAGAACGAAAATGACACATTTTTTTTTAAGATCGTACCTTCAACAGCATTCAACAAGAACAGAAGCAACACATAAGGGAGAGACAATTCACAGATCACTGACATGGATACTAATGATGATTGTACAAAGTCTAAACAAACACACATGAATGAGATGAGATTAGACATACAGCTGCTTTTTCCTCGTAAAATATTATCTCAGTAATCTTCCTCCTCACCTTCCTCCTCGCCACCTTCTGCTCCGACTTCCTCGTAGTCTTTCTCAAGAGCAGCAAGATCTTCACGAGCTTCTGAGAATTCACCTTCCTCCATGCCTTCGCCCACATACCAGTGGACAAATGCTCGCTTGGAATACATGAGATCAAACTTGTGATCAATTCTGGAGAAGACCTCAGCTACTGCTGTGTTGTTGCTTATCATGCAAACTGCACGCTGCACTTTAGCAAGATCACCTCCAGGTACCACTGTTGGTGGCTGGTAGTTGATACCGCACTTGAAAGCCAGTTGGGCACCTGAAGTATCCATACATTAAACAATCAGATCCCAAAAAACAAATCAAAGAAAATGTTTAACTCGGTTCAAATCCTTTACTGAAAACCAAATGTGTTTGCTAGACTAATTTCAATGAGCCTATATTTTTAGGGAACTCTGTTCTTGTGTTACAATATCAAAGTTACAGGTTACCCAAATATATCCTAGAATAACAGGAACCCGCCAGTACTTGAAAGTAAGGTTTGTGTCATCTTGATCAGTCTTATATTTGTTTAAGGTAGTGGTCTTAATTTGTCAAGTTAGATGAAGAGGAGCTCTCTTCAGTGTGTCAATGAATCTTGAATTGAAACTGTTAATATAAACAGTAAAATAAAAATATGATAGGACCATGTTCAATTAATGTGTACAAAAACCAACCCTTGATTACCCAACCTATAGCAATCAATAAGCTGTTTTCTTGACTGTTAATACAGTCCTGAAATATAGTTTAATTAAACATAGCATGCAACTGCTTTGAAAGAACAAAAATTTAAATGACATAATGCAAGAATGCATTTTGGATTTTAAAAATATGAAATGACATTTCATCAGTTTCTTGAATTGTGTCCAGCTCTTTTGAACGCCATTTCAAGATGGTGTGTTTGCATCTGAAATGCTAAAATGTGAATGAAACAATTCAAACTCTAATACATAAGATGGAAAACGATATCCTAGAGAGAATTGATCAGAATTAAATCTCGCAAGTAAAGCAAATGGATATGAACTCACCAGTCTACAAATTGAACTGTCCTCTTTGTCTTAATGGTGGCAACAGAAGAATTAACATCCTTTGGTACAACATCTCCACGATACATGAGACAGCAAGCCATGTATTTTCCATGCCTTGGATCACATTTGGCCATCATACTCGAGGGCTCAAACACAGCACTTGTGATCTCAGGAACTGAGAGCTGCTCGTGGTAAGCCTTTGCGGCTGAGATCACTGGGGCATAAGATGAAAGCATGAAATGGATTCGGGGATATGGAACAAGATTAGTTTGAAACTCTGTGATGTCCACATTAATGGCCCCATCAAACCTCAAGGAAGTGGTCAAAGACGAGATAATCTGGGATATCAAACGGTTCAAGTTGGAGTATGTTGGTCTTTCAATGTCTAAAGATCTCCTGCAGATGTCATAGATAGCTTCATTGTCCAAAAGAACAGCAACATCTGTGTGTTCAAGGAGAGAGTGGGTGGATAGCACACTGTTGTAAGGTTCCACAACAGCCGTGGAAACCTGCATTGTTAGGAAAATCTACTGTAAGAGAATTTTTTAACAAAAGGTCAAGCACAGAAAGAGCATTTTACCCTAAAGCTACAGCAGAAATAACCTTTTCTTGTTTTTTCACTTACAGGCTTCGACAGAAGGAACTACAGAGAAAAGCTTTTAGCATATCATGTTGTTAATGAGGGAGCCTATTAAACAATTGACCAGAACTATAGATTTCTGTACTCAGACTTTGGACATGGGTAATTTCATTGATTCTTTTAGATAATTTTTCTTAAGCTTCTTGTGCAAAGAAGAAAACTGATGTATTTATGATAGAACCACAAGCTTGTCCATAAACATCCAGCGGAAGAACGATTCCTGGAATAGTTTTGAATCTTACAATTAGCAGAAAAAGATTGCTACATTTTACCTCTCCAATGACTTCTAATCATTCATTTGAAGGAAATACCTGAGGAGAAGGATAAATGGTAAAGCCAAGTTTCGACTTCTTTCCATAATCCACAGACAAGCGTTCCAAAAGTAGGGAGCCCAAACCAGAACCAGTGCCACCGCCAACAGCATTAAACACCAAAAAACCTTGCAAACCAGTGCAATTGTCTGCCAATTTCCTCACACGATCAAGGCATAGCTCGACAATTTCCCTTCCCACTGCAGTATTTAAACACCAACGCAGCAATTTTGTCAAAGTCAACAATGAAAATGAAACAGACAAATAACTGTGCATTGCAAATTCCTATTTTTTTATATACCTGTATAATGTCCCCTGGCAAAGTTATTAGCAGCATCTTCCTTGCCAGAAATAAGTTGCTCAGGATGAAAAAGTTGCCTGTAAGTCCCAGTTCTGACTTCATCAATGACAGAGGGTTCAAGATCAACAAATATAGCTCTTGGCACATGCTTGCCTGAACCAGTTTCGCTGAAGAAGGTATTGAAAGAATCATGTTCCATTCCGACTGAGGTGTCACTGCAACAGAATATACAACAGTCTAATCAATTTTTTTTTAAAAAAAAGAGCACCCTCTAGAAATAGTAAATATGGAATAAAAAAATGGAATTCTGCTTCTTCTATTTGTCTATAAAAAAACAGAAATAGAAATAGTAAATAGGTGTTCTCTAACCTAGAAATTTAGCGTCCATGGTTCAATGATCTAACATGACATTTTTGAAAATGGAATTCTGCTTCTTCTATTTGCCTTTAACTTCTGATTTCATAACTTCAATTCCTTTTTGAAAAGCATGTATCTCAACACCCTTAATTAATCAAGAATTTGGAATTCTGCACAGAATTCAAATGCATAACAAACAGCCTAAACATTGTTTGCCTCACGGAAACAGAAACTATCTTGGCAATCTGTTTCTTTTCTTTTTTCTAATTCAATCATGCAAAAAAATGCATTAAAACAAAATTAATCTTTTATTTTGAAAGCAAAATCACAAAACACAACACAGAAAAAGTATTCTGATCCATTAAACTCGAAGAAAATCATAGCACATTAAAAAACTGATGACAACAAGACCAAATATCGAAAGACAAAAAGATCCCGTGAATTAAAATCATTAACGAACCAAAAACAAACATTAACTTCACAGAAAAACATAAACAACATTAAATTACCTAGGCATTGTTCCATCAGGCTGCATTCCATGTTCAAGACAGTAAAGTTCCCAACAAGAATTCCCGACCTGAATCCCTGCCTGTCCAATATGTATGCTTATTATCTCCCTCATAATTTCTTCCTTCCTCTTCTTCTCTCTCTTAATAATGACTATAGGCCCTCCAAGAAAGTTTCTATGTATAATGGAGATTAACGAAAGGAGAAAAGACGAGATTTCTATTTTCTTTTTCTTTTCTTTGGTGGTGTCGAGTCAAAGTTAGTTGATTAATTAATGAAAGAAGATTCTTAACTGCCAGTTATATGGCGCCAACTGTATGGCGCTGTCTTCTTTTGCTAGCTCGGCTGATGTTGTCGGTTACGGTGGCTCAGCGTCCTGCTCAAAATATATGATGGAAATTATCTACTTCTATTGGATAATTAATTTCTTACGGTTTTTTAAGTTTTTTTTAAAAAATAAAAACGAACTTCACCCTTTAAAGAGAA
>CM055339.1:5209482-5258632 GCA_029228605.1 Salix koriyanagi
ATTATTATTATTAAATAAAAGAGGTATTATTATTATAATTATAATAATTATTATTATTAAATAAAAGAGGATAAGAACCCACAAAAAAGATTTTTGCCATATAATTATGGAGCCATATGTGTTCATGAGGAGACACTCTAACCACCCAGCCCAGAACGATAAGGTTCATTTATAATCTGGTTAATCCATATTTTTCCTATATTACCTTTTTAGTTTTTTAAAAAATAAAATAAAAATCTAAAAAGATATGAGATGGAATTTAATTTTCTCATTCAATATTGTGTTAGTTTATGATTGAGTTTGATATTTTAATAAAAATAAAGAATATTAAAGTCCCGAAAATTGAAAATGAAGCAAAAGAGGTTTTCTTTTTCTTTTTCTTTTTTAGGTATTGTTCATCAACCCATTTTTAAAAAATCTCACCCGTATGATTTCTCTAATTTTATTTTGGATAGCTTTAGTTTGGAACTTTTATGGCTTGGTTCAAAACTTCTTGAGTTTGAGAGAGCGAAAAGAGTCTTTCAAAGGCAGCATAGGAGAGAAAGTGATCGGTTGCTCAAATTTGGTGAGCAAGAAAAGTTATTTTTGGTGTATATATATATATATATATATATATATATATATATATATCTTTCTCCTCACCGCACGGAAAATAGCAATTTGTTGCTTTCCGTGAACCATAAATTGAGTAAATTTTATAGGTGAGGTCCATCTATTTTTTTTCAAATCTTTACCTTAACCAAACACTCTAATTCTTAACTTTTTTTGCAACCAAAGATTACACTGCAATCCCAAACACCATCTTAATTAGACTTATTTTGAGTTTTTTAAAAAATAGGCCTATACTAATTTTTCTTCGGAAGGTTTTATATTAGGCTTGGTTTTGTATGCTTTTTTTTAATAGACATTTTATGTTGGGTTCACTTGAGAATATGTCAAGGTACTATTTTACAAGATCAGCAATTTAGGTGTTGTTTTTCAATAATTTAGAATCAATAATTATCATCATAGCTACAAAGTGCCTAAGAAAAGCAAAATACAATCACCCGAGCTAAAAGAATCCAACAAGTTTATTATAATAGTAAGTTGATCATCTAATAGGTGACCGGTCCAGTGATACAGGCTTGGAGCTAATGGGTTTGTTTTCCATGTAATCTTAGATTTGAGTCTTGTGGTTGCTAATATGATGACCACCAGAGACTTATATGATTATTAATTTTAGAACTCGTAGGATTAATCGAGATACACACGGGTTAGCCTAAATATTAACATTAATAAAAAAAAATGTTAGCAAGGACAATAGGAGGTGCAAAAGATCAATAAGTTAGCGATGAAGGATATTAGAAATACTATGATTGCACTTACCTTAGAAGATGTAAATAAGAAGTTTATTTATGCTTAATGGAAAAACAATATCATTCGTACCACATCTTTTAATTGAAATATTACTTATGTTTTGTATCTTCTCCTAAGTTTTATTTTAATTTCCATTAAGTGTTCTATAAATATTATTTATAATTTAATTTAATTCAATATCAATCTTAAAAAATGAGAGACTTATTGATGTAGACCATTCACGAAGATTTCAACTCTCTTTCCTTTTCAAAAAAAAAAAAACTTGTCCGCTTTTTAAATGGATGTTGGGCCTATATTAGATTATTAAACATTGAATTGGGCTATTTTTGCTATATCTCATTTAAATTTAAAATTATCTTTTTTTTTGATGAAATCCAAACCAAACTGTTTTGGATCTTTTCAATAATTATCTTAATAAACTCAGTTATTTTTCCAATTTAGTCCTCTAAAAATAATTTGTATTTTTTATTTTTTAATATTTTTCTTAATTTGACATACAAAATTAAATAAAAGTTATAAGGATAAAAAACGATATTGAAATTGACTAATTTTTATCTTAAGGAATGTATGAAAGAGTATTATCATAACCTAATGTTTTACACCTATTTTTATATATAATTCAAAAACTAAAAAAATCCCCTCAAAACATGTCTTTTCAGTAAGTCTAGTCAATTAAAAACATGCATTCTTTACTTAAGGAATGTATGAAAGAGTATTTGTATTATTTGTTTTTTATTACAAAAAATAGTTTTTTATTTGTGAGAAAAAATAACTTCAAAATAAAATAAAATAAAATGAGTAATTTCAAATTAAAAGTGGGGTATTAATTAAATACTTGCATGTGCATCTATCATTTTCTTTTAAAATAAATATTGACTTAATACTTAACATTTTATTAGCATGAACTACTCTTTTAATAGCATGAACTTCTCAAGTATTTTTTTAGATTTATTTTATTAAATATAAATATCATTTTAATGTTTTCTAATTAAAAAAAAACTATATAATAAAACACATCCATAACATCGATACATTTTTTTATTATGTTAAAAAATAACTCGGAATCCTACCCTCTGGGTAATGAATATTTTAAAGCTAGTTACTGACTATTTAAACAGCAATATGTGGTGACATCCAGGGGTAAAATTAGGAAATTTAAAGAGAATAGAGATTGATGTGGGATATTAGTAAACCTGGAGGGCTAGAAAATAAGTACATATTATACTCTTTCTGTGTTCGGAAAACTAGGGGCGCTTTCTCTCTCTGTGTGTGTGTATTTATAATAATATAAACTATTTTTGTTTTCCTCTTAATATTTATATTTATATTTATAATAATATATATAAATGTCGTACATTTAAAAACCTGAGAAGCACAAGGAACCGTAGCAGCAAAGATAAAATGGCAACAGGCTCTGTGAAAGCGGTGGCTCTCATCACTGGAGCCACCAATGTTAGAGGCTCTCTTCATTTCATTCAAGAACCAAACGGTCTCGTCTCACTTTCTATCTGTGTTTTGTTTGGAAAAGAAAGCATGGTTTTTTTCTTGATTGTATCTGCATGAAACATGATATATGTGTGTGTGTACAGGATCAACACATGTGACAGGGAGGATTTCTGGCTTATCTCCAGGCCTTCATGGCTTTCATATTCATGCTCTTGGTGACACCACCAATGGCTGCAATTCTACTGGTACTCTCTCTTTCTGTATAAATGTTTGTGCTGTCGCTTGTCATGGGTTGAAGCTTACTGTTTCTTAAATTCTAGAAGTGGGGTTTTTTGTTGGTTGGCTGCTGTATATATGCACGACTATTTGTAACTATCTTGTTGAATTTGAGCTGGGATTTTAAAATTAGAGCAGTAGGTGCTGATTTTTGGATCATGATGATTATTTATTAAGTGGGTTATCCTCTATTGACTGCAAGATTATGTTCTTGTTGTTATTGCTGGCACTTCTTTTCAAATTTGAGTTTTAATTTGAAGTCTTTGCAACTCCATTTTGATTTTAGGCTCATAAATTTCTTATCTTTTATGTACTTTTTAGTCCATGGCTGTGAAATCTTCTGATCATCATACTTAAATGTTAGGACCTCATTTCAATCCATTAAAGAAGGACCATGGAGCTCCATGTGACAATGAACGTCATGCTGGAGATTTGGGGAACATCATTGCAGGCTCAGATGGTATGCGCCATTTCTTAATTTCTATGTGAATTTGGTAAGTTGGGGAGCCAGAGACAGATTTTAGCTTCATTTTTTCATGCTGCAGGTGTTGCAGAGGTTTCAATCAAAGACTTGCAGGTATTAACAAATAACTATCGTAAGGGGTTAGATGGTAGTCTCTCTTGGTTTGGATTTCTTTCAACTTTCATGATCTTGATTACTCCATTCCTCTGGATGAACTTGAAAGTTTTTCGATAATTTAATGCTTGGTTTGGTATTGGCTTTAGTTATTTGATCTTGAAAAGTTTTGGAGTTATCAAATGCCATGTAATTCTCAGTCTAATGGTTTTGTGCCGGGTTGCACAGATGCCCTTGATTTCTTCAATTCTTTGGTCTCAAAAAAGTTGACTCGGTGAATTTTCGCTTCAATTATTGAACATCTCTCGGTTTTGCTTCTAGATACCACTGAGTGGGATGCATTCGATATTGGGGAGGGCTGTTGTAGTGCATGCTGATCCTGATGATCTTGGAAAAGGTAAAGGCCTCTAGATTTGGTTTCAATATATTTGCATGTTACATCAGATACCACCACTAGCTTCGTAGAAAACCAGACATGTTGAAAAAGCAGTGATTACTTTATTTCCTATAAAGTAGGGATGAAATGTTTATTTATGTTATGCTCATAGAGATTATAAGTGGCATGGCCTGACTGTTCATAAGCACCATCCTCATGTTTGTTATCAGTTTGCTGAATTTTTTATGCCCTGCGTGCTCCTGTGTTCTAAAAATCATTTTGTTTCAGACTACACCTTTGTAAAATTCTTATCCGGATATGCTTGTATTTGTGCTTAATGTTACTAAGCAACTTGAGTTCCCTTTAGTTTTTAAGCTGATATAGACTAGCTTATATCTCCTGATTCAAAGTTGCATTCACTTCTATATGTTACTTTGTACATCATTCTTTGCCTGAGTTTATTGGATTAGGTAAGGGAGCCTATTGATTTCCTGATGTTGCTTGTTGCTGTCTTAAACTCTTCAAATTTATGTGTATGTGTTCTGGGGATGAACTAGGGTGTGCACTGAATGGATGTTCTATGAAGTTCAGTTAAACATGTACATATTTATCAATTGTCCGTGCCCTCAACAGGCTTTCTATGTAGGAAACATATGCATCATGATCCACGAGCTGCTAAGTTTATGTTAAATTCTGTTTTAGAATGATCATCTTGGCTTGATCTTTCCCCATCTGAAACTTTGCATGAAGCAAATGAAACTAACACTGTGATTGTGTGACGTGAAGTAGTTCTATGGGAATTTACAACGTAGAAGAAAATCTAGTGTCAAGATTTTCAGCAAGAGATTGTGTAATTCACAGTTCAGCAACAAGTTCAGATTCATGCCTGGAACAGGTGTTTATCTAGTCAAATAGAAGAGAATTTTTTTTATTTGGTTCTACATATGCTAAGAGGATGGAGGTACTCATCATTACTGGGACATTGTCTAAATGGCTGGAGATATATGGTGTACTATGTGTTTGGTGTTTAACATCAACTGAATTGACTTTGCTTAGAAGTAGAGCTACTAGATTTTTGGAGGCTACACTACAGGAAATCTATTACTACCTCTTTGTTGAATGGGACTATTTGGAGAGTAGTGAACAAAAACTTTAGAATAGGTTGAGATGCAATGTTGTAAACTGGCGTCATTTTCCTGATTAATTGTTTGTTCACTTGGATGCCTGTATCTCCAACATTTGGAATTAAACAATTGTCATATAGATGCCTAATTTTTTACCTATATCAAAACAATTTTTTTATAGAAAAATTCAAAATAATGGGCAGGTGGACATGAGCTTAGCAGGACAACTGGGAATGCAGGTGCAAGGGTTGGATGTGGTAAGACTACCTATTCTTATGAACTTTTCTGCGGTTTCTAACATTATCCTATAGTGAGTGATATTATGGGGAATGAGATGGAATGGAGTGAGTGTTGCATGTGATTTATTTTTCAATTAAAATTCTTTTGGTTACACACAGAAGCCTGACATTTGTTAAATTATTTGGACAGGCATCATTGGTCTCAAATCATGTGTTTAGGTAAAAACTGAAACAACGAGAAGAAGAATGTCCTTTCAAGTTTTGCAGGGTCTGGTCCAACACACTTGTTCGAAAGTTGTAATCTCCCAATAACAAAAATCTATGTGAACTCTTAATATTCAAATTGTCAATCCATCGCAGTGCTTAGAAAGCTTTAATTTTTCTTCTTTTCGTTTGTCATGTGGTATATGATGCCATGGTCTCTGATGGGTATGCTCCTGTATTAATTTCTCTGGAATATGCGAAGAACCCCTCATCTTTAAGAAAAAGATAAATATATGATGTCTTGTCACTCATTTCTGCTATGAAAATGTCATGAAATTTAACTGAATACTGTTCTGAAAGAAACATTTTGAATTCTGGTCACTGTCTGCCTCCTCATTTCCTCCATTAGAGCAGTCGATAATTGCAGTAATATAATGTTCAAGCAATCTATCTGAAAGCATGATGTTTCATCAGAAGAAGATTGTGACCTCTGGCTTGATAATTCCCAGTGGCCAGAAAGGTTTAATTTTGCTATCTCATGCATATGATAGAAGCTCGCAGACTACTAAATTAGTAACAACAGCTCGACTCACGCCCCATCTTAGCCAGGGGGCTGCACAAAAATGTCCGTTGTTTTGCGCTTCCACCACCAGTCCCGTGACAAAACCATCCGGCTCTCGCCACTTGCCAAACTGATTTGGCTCCAGTACCTACCATCCGTGGGTGAGACAACTCACCACCACATTAACGCGGTTGCAGAATTTGGATTGCCAGATAGATGTGTAGAGTCCACCTTCGATTCAGTGCTGGCGCCAACACCATTGTGGCATTGACATTTGAAGTTAAAACCACAAGATAAAAATCAACTACAGCCGGATTTTCAATTTCCCTTTTCTCCCTTTTCAGAAAAAATATTCACAACTGATAAAAATGGACTGCACCCAGATGTAACGAAACATTTTATTGATAAACAAAGCTTACATTCAGATTAAAAGTACTTGCAACCGACCATTGTATCCAGAAGCAAAGCTACTAATTCATTAAAACCAACATTTAGTTTCACCTGATAGAGTCTACACTTCAACCTAAAGGATATGAAGGCAACAACCACACAGGTTGCCAAGTTGCAATAAGAATGAACTTGATCAGAGAAAGGATTTCTGATGTGAAGCAAGAGACCTCTGCACTGATTCTCGTCCAGCAGTGTTGTTCAGAATACTTCTACCCTCTCAACCATGTGTTTCTGTATGATGAGTTGTCCCGCAGAGAAGCATCATGGGGCTTGTAATCCATAACATAGCTGTGGGGAAGCTTCAAGTGCCTTTTAATTGCATCTCTTAGAGCCATCACACCCTGCAGAAGAAAATAATTGTTCACTTTTTTTCTTGAGGACACAGGAGGAACATTCTTAATTGAATGTAAAAGGAAAGGATATAGATGAAAATGGAAAGGATATAGATGAAAATGGAAAGTTCAATATATTACGAGATAGAGGAAAGAGTAGAGCACAACAATTAGCAAGCAGAAAGAGTAAAACATTGCATTCAGAACAATAGCAACTAATATTGACTAACCTGACGATCTGATGCATTGCGATTCCACACACTAAGTATATCCTCATTGTAACGAATGCTTAGTACTGCACCGCATATGTCATCACTGTAATCAAGTTGATCACCAACCAGGGCAAGAACCTGAGAGAGCATTTGCAAGTAGAATTCAGTAATGGTTACAGAAATGCCAACTTAAAGGAAAGGCTACCATTGAACTACAAAACAATTCTTTTCAATATAAGGGGGGAAGGACCAAAGTTTGCAACTAATAACTAGGATTTCAGCTTCACTGCTGACAGCCACCCCTACAAAAGCATCCAGTGCATCCTACCATCCATGACCTCAACTGCACTGACAATTTAGAGTGTGTTTGTTTTTGTGGTCAAAAGCACTTGAATTGTTTTTTGCTTCAATTTTTTTTTATGTTTATGGATTGTTTTAATGTGCTGAGGTCAAAAATGATATTAAAATAAATATACATGTATTTTGATGTATTTTCAAGCAAATTACACTTTTAAAAGCAATCGTTGCCAGAATCCCAAACATTACCTTGAAATAAAAAAAAACAAAAAAAAACAGTAGTAGCTATATACAAGCAGTTACAGATTCAAAACCACAGAATCCAGACCCTTGAAGTTTCCTTTTCATAGCTTATGAAATCAAGGTTTGTAAATGAGAATCTTAAGTCATTTCCCTTGCTGCAAGGTTACCAGTAAGTAATCCAATCCAGCAATGACACTAATAAGACATCGAGCTGTTACCAGTCATCATTATGTGGTTGGTTTGGAAACCAACCAGGCAATTCATGAGTGCAAGTTCCATAACATCCATTTTTTTGGAAAAAAATGAATCAAAACAGATAAATATAACATGGCATATGCCAGAAATAACAAATGGTATCCATACAACATGTTGTATGCATGTGCATCGTATTCCTATAGTCAAACAAATTTCCAGGATTTGAAGATGACAATCCAACTATGTTCATAAAAAATCTCAAACATCAACATTAACAAGAGAATTGAGTTTTTGCATGATGCCAGCAAAGAAAAGTTAATTTCAGCCTCCTCTTACCAGATCCTCCCAAAAGCGACCAGAGACAACCTTCTTGAATCTTATGATCCACTTGCCACCATTGCAGTTAGCAGAATCCTGAAAAATAACAAAAGTCAAGAGCTTTTTACATTCAAATTCAGCATAACATTAGAAAGTTCTCAGCATCTACAACAAGTCTAAATTAAAGCAAAAACTAAATAGAAGCTATTGCAACTTCAGGTTTGCAACATTACCTCCCATAGAGGGCGGATTCCTTCCTTTGAAAAGATGCAGATCAGTTGGGCTTGGCAATAAAGAAGGTCGAGCTAGGTGGCAATAGCAGACCCAAAAACCTTCAACCTGCATACCCATAATGCCAAAAGTCCAGCCAGCAAATGAATCAAGAAAAATAACATCTATTTAAATGAAGATACATCTCAACTAGTATATTACCAAATAATCTAAAATTACGATAGAACTTACAGTACTGAACTCAACAATTTTCTTTATGTTGTCCTCATATGATGTCTGTGTTCGAACTCCCGGGGTTCGACGAGTGTACCAAAATATGAACTTGTGCTGAACATAAACAGGTCTGAGCAAAATAAGCAAGTGCCTAAACAGACTCATTGTGAACTATATCAAGGGAAGAGATATGCATGGTAATATTAAAATTATCAGCATAGGTAACAATGTTCGCATATTGTACAATCAATAAAATGTAAAAGCCCTAGTTTGACTGCAAGGTTCATGTAGGCCTTACACCTTCGTACCATACTGGTAAGCATTGATCTATTTACTGTTCGAGGAGAGAAGTTAAAATGCTTCCAACAGCACAAACACAAGCCACGTGGGGCCAAGGTAAGAAGATATGCAACAGACAACAGATGTTTCCCTCAGCAATTTTCCTTGCAGAGCCACATGAAAATGGTTTCGAAAGGGGAAAAAACATGCTTCTTTGAAACATTTTTGAGAAGCAGGGAAACTATAGCTAGGGGTGATAAAAGAGTATTCTTCTGCTCCAATCACTCGTGGACCATATGGGTTTTTTTAGGACTACACTTGCTCTTCCTCCACCTTGTGTCTAAGAATCACGATTCATTATCATCAAGTTTTGAATTTTTAATCACTTATCTCTACATAGTTAAGCTAGCATGTATAAGCGTCCAAACTCAATTTTTTGCGCTAAGAAATGCAACTGGAGCTGGAAAGCACACGTGGAGATTTGGGATTGGTTAAAATAAACAAAAGAAATGAAAAATGTAGACTTCAAAAAAACAAACCCTAACTCAGCCGGACTTTGCAGTAACATGAACCAAATTTGAAAGGCCAAACATACTAAACCATAAATTGCACAAAAAAGAAGAAGACGAAATCACACAAATCCATCGCAGCAAAACCACCAGATTGCAACAATTAAAAAAAAACAGCATAAAACGCCCTGAGAGAGAGTGAGAGAGAGATTGGGAACCTTGAGAGGGTGCAAACCAGCTTTGAGATCGCGTGCTTGGCGTTCTTCGGATTCTTTATCAATTATATCAGCTGTTGAAGACGAATCAAGTGTCGTTGTTTGTGAAATGTTATTGTTGTTTTCTTGTTCCTTCTTCTCTGAGATCTCCATTTTTTTTATATAAATTCTAATTATTCAAAGCCACAAACAAACCCTAATTAGTACGGCCTTATTTCTCTATATATATTTATGTTTTTCACAAATTTGAAAGTCCAGAGAAGAGAGAAGGAGGAAGACGAAACTCCACAGTACTAAATACAATTCGACTTTATGAAGCGACTTATTTACACTACGCTTCACGAGCCCTTCAACGTTTTTTTATAGTCTCACGTTGACGGGCTAGATGTCCACCTTTCTGTCTGTATTAGGGCCTCAACCCTGGGCTTCATGGGCCTTTTCTTTTTCCTTTTTTTCCTTAAATATTTTATGAATCTATGATTTTCTAATTAATAAATTAATTTATGTTTGTAATGTATTTTTTATTATAAAATTAAAATATTATTAATTTAAAATAAAATCAATAAGTGATTGTAGAATTGATAAATGTAGCTTTTCATACCTGTACACCTTGTATTTTGAGTTTATTCAAGTACTGTAAACCTTAATAAAATAAGGGTATATGAATATCACTCATCGATATCCAGAAAGATTAAATATAAAAAAAAATTCAAATTTATTATTAGGAAATTATAGAAAATATAATAAAATATATTTGCCCAACAAAAATCATATAAACCGATGAACAAGTGATAAATGGTGGTTTGCATAGTTGGAGAATTTTTATTGACAGTTAGTCATTTACTATCCCATTATTTTGTGTCACTTCGGAGTTAAAAACTTTTTTCTCTTATAAATTTACATATTTAATGATAATTTTATTTAATATTAAGATAAAATATATTAGATTTTATGTAGTCCGATCAAAGTTATCATGTGAAAATTTTGTAGGGGATAATTTTCAAAAAGAAAAAATATAAAATTAAATCTTCACTTAACTTAATGTTCAAGTATAAAATTGGTAAAACATAATGAAAAAAAATATATATAAGAGTTTTGACATAGTTATTTGACAGAGTCATCAAACCCAGCTTAGCTGGTCAAACATCAAGCCTCTTGACCATGTATCTTGGCTAGCTCAAGCTTCAAATTAAATTGTATAGAAGTTGCCTTGGCATGACCTCATTGACTTGACTGGTTAAAAAAACTTATACAATTGATAAAAGATGAATTGGTTTTAAAAATGTTTTTAAGATGATATTTTTTAAAAAAATATATTAAAACACACATGTCGGATAAAATCGGGTTAACCTAGGTTAACTCATTAAAATTGCAATTTTTGAGTAATGAACTCTATTGAGTTTAATAATATATTTTTAAAAAAATCTATTTTTATTTAATTATACGGTAAGAAAAAAACAAACTTTCAAAACTAATCAACTCAATATTGGATTTGTTATTAAGACAACAATAACCCTATAAAAAATGAATCCAAATAAACCATAAATTTTAATTCTAAATACTTATGTTTTTTTTTCTAGAATTAGATTTTATTTAATATTTTGATATAAAAAGTTAGATGCTAAAAAAAACCAAGCATCAACTCGATATTGATATATTTTTCTAATATTGTTAGAAAGTAAATCAAAATAAATCATGAAACTCAATCCATTATATTTTTTTTTGGGGGATGATTTTTATTTAACAATATTATAGATCATTTTTTATTAAATAATATGGTAGAAAAAATAAATGATTGTAAAACCAAGCATCAATCTAAAGTTTGGATGTGTTTTCAAAGACAATGATAACCCCGCACAAAAAAAATCAAAATAAATAACAAAGTTCAATTATCAATAAATCCAATATTAAAAGTATAAAATATATAAAAATATATATAAAAAGAAAATATATAAAAAAAAAGTTAGTGTTCTAAGATAAATGTTTGACAAGTGGTTGGTGCTACATCGTGGGCTAGACAAAAAGTTTTCTAGCATGAAAAAAAATGTGAAGTTGATTTTAATATTTTTAAAGAATCAAGAAACGTATGAGATCTATATTATTGACTTAATCAAGTTTAATAGGCCTGATTAATTAAATAATATGATTTTTAAAATGGCATTGTGAAAAAGCTATAATTAATTATACTCAAAAGAAGAATAAAAAAAACTAATCAGAAACTTATCATCGCTCTACGATGGAAACTTCTCATCCATAAAAAATAACTTATCAAGGCATACAAATGTCAACAACACTAAGAAAGATTGTATGCAATGTTAGAGCGATGAACCAGGAATCAAATCAATCCAAAAATGAAAATTTCGTGCTTAATATTTAATAATTTTATTAAAAATAAAAATTTATTTAAAAAGAAGAAGCTAAGTTGAATTGAGTATGATAAATAAAAAGACTCAATACAACTAAGGTCATTATTAAAATTAGTAAAACGAATTCTATAAAAAAAACAAATAAAAATATAAAGGAGACCAATATTAAATTAACTTAATATTGAGGGATAAAAAAAACAAAAAAAAATCAGCCAAATTTCTTAAATTCGGGTTAATCTTTTAAACTTGTAACCTATGAAAATACTCGATTTTGTGTCAATCAATCCAATTAAAATTCCAAGCATGAAATTAAAGATAAAAAAGATTTATTGGATTGAAATATATGGTTTATTATTATATTTTCTGTTTGAAGTTTTTTTTAATTAAAAAAAAATTAACTATTAAAATAAACTAAAAATCTAAAAACTTAATTAAAATATAAATAAATATATTAGAAGAAGATTACAATATAACTTCTGTCTAGCAATTCTCAATTTGTTTCAGATGATAATTTTATCACATGTTGTGCGGGATCGTATAGATTTAGTTCGTTATAAAATTGCAAGTAGTTTGATGGGAGAATAAAAACAAATATATGTTTTTTTTTCATGAATTATTAATTATATTTTATTGTTATGATTATTAATCTATAAAATTTAAAAAACAATACACACACACACATACATATGTGTGTGTGTGTGTCCTTTCAAGTAATTTCACAAGTTTACAACAATATGAAAAACATGATAATCAAGCATACGAAACTGTTTTTTATCAACCTCAAACTCAACCACTGTTTTAACCAAACACTTCAATTTCAATTATAAACCGCAACTAAAAGTGTTTTTCATGAAATTATTTGTTTTAAAACCTCAACCACAAAAACAAAAGTAATATCAAATACACCCTTTAACTAATTTTTTTATTTTTTTTGTTTCTTGTCTGGTCACTATTTTTTGAAAAACAACTAACAATATCACTTATTTCTCCCTAAAATTTGGCCACCACCACAACAAAAAAAGTTAGATGATATTTTTTTATCCTAAAAACTCAATTTTCAACTTTTTTTTAATCAAAACACACTAAAAATCCTAATAAACTAATCCATAGCCTAAAAGCCCCTGAAAAACCTCTAAAAACAATCAAAATAAACTTGAAACAAAATATCTTCTTAAGCTGAGAATTTTATTAGACCAAGTTGAATTTCCTTCATCAAATACTTGTTGATGCCAAGATCAACTATTTTAGCCTTCAAAACTGATGCTAATAATGATTTTCTATCTTCTCTCTCAAACCATGATATGAAAAATAAAGATATTAAAGTTTTGGAAAATTAAATGGATATAATTTTTATAATCCAAAAAACATGAGGACTAGATTGAATATTTTATCATTTTTAAAAAAAATAGCACCCATCTCCACCTTGTTTTTTTTTTGTTTTTTTACTTTGACCCTCTTTCTTTTAATTTTCCGTTCCTTAACAGTTTTAGCTAAATTAACCATTAATTATGGCACAGTGAAAATTCATAGTGTATTCATTATTATTATTATTTACAAAAAAAGAATTACTACGAGGGAGATTATTCGTAATGAAATGATCTGTATGACCAGACACATCAAGAAACAAATGAGAATGTTGTTTAAAACTGTATCACACCTAGTTTAAAACTTTCAACACAACATAAGCAAAGGACTACTCCATCTTTGTTTGAGAATGTTGTTCTAATTATTTTTAAAATGATTTTTATTCAAAGATATATTAAGATAATATTTTTTATTTTTTAAAAAATTATTTTTGATATCATCACGGTATAAAAATTAATCTAAAAACATAAAAATATAAAATAAATAATAAATAATAAAATTTTTTAATTTTAATTGTTTTAAAAAACATGGTTGAAACGCAATAACATATTGTCCGAAAAAAATATTCAAAAAATTGAAAAAAGCAGAAATAATGGCCGAAACCACAGCAATCATATAGTGCTCACTCAAATATTTTTTGAAAAAAGAAAAAAAAAAAGCATTTCCTTAATTCCTTTAGAAAAAGCAAAAATTCTTTCTTAAAAAAAAATCCTTATCACCGAAAGAAAGAAAAAAAAGTAGGGCAAATAATAATAATAAAAAAAAAGTTGGAACCAGCCTCGGTAACACAACCATAGAAACACGAGCATGATGACTATATATATATATATATATATATATATATATAAAAGGTATTGTATAATAATAGGCAGCACAGTCCACCCTTGAAACACCCTTGAAACGCCATTTTTGACACAACCCTAAATCTCTACCAACCCTCCCCTCCCCTCCCCCACGTTACATTGACAAATAGAGAGAGACACGGAACTTTTTGAATTTCTAGGATAAAAGCCCTAATCAGTTTTGATTACTACTATTGTTGTCTGTTTGTTATCAGTGGTTACCCTTGTTGTTGTTGTTGATGATGATGATGAAAAATACCTATTAACTTATCGTAATAATAATAGTTATGATTAATAAACCTAATCCTAATAATTAAGAAACCAAACCGCCTTCTAAATCGAGATCATCGCTGCTTTCCTTTCTCTTTCCCTCACTCTTTTTGTTCTGGGTTTTCAATTTTGAGATTTCGACCGTTTGTTTTCAAATTTCTACCTCTTTCTTTAATGGCTCTGCTTCCTCTTCTCTTCTTGCTCTCTATTGGTGGAGCTTTTTCGGCGTCAGCCTTGTCTATTTGTCCTAATGATTCAGCTCTGTTTCTTTATGATATCCAATCTCAATGTCCTGTTTCGATCTCTCCAAATCCTCCTCTTCAGGTACGTTTCTCTCTTTTTTTTTTTTTCTTTTTGGTTCTACTTTTATTAATTCATACTTTCCCTTTTTTGATTGGTGGTTAGTTGTTGATTTCATGATATATTTATTTTCATCTGGGCTAGTTTTTTCTTTCTTTTTGTGGATTAATGGGTTGTTCATGTTTTGATTCGATTTGTTATTTCATGGTGTTTGTTGTTTTTGTTTTATCTTTGTGTTTGATCTAATTGCTTCATGTGTTTTTCTGCCTTTTGGGTTGTAGTTGCTAGGTTTGTTGATTGTTATTTGGCTTGTTGAGCAGTTCTTGTTGAATGTTACGTTTAGATTTTGTGAATTGGAATAGCAAATGTTAATGGGTTGACTTTGACTTTGATTTTTTATTTTTTGGTTCTAGGTTTTTTGGGCAGTATTTGAATTTTTCAAAACAACGAAGTAGAATTTGGACCTTGAATGTTTATCTTTTATTTCCCTTTCGTTTCTAGGAGGTTTGAATTTGAGTACTTAATTTATTTACTTATTCATTTTTTTTGGGAATACCCAGTAGTTTGAGATTCCCTTCTTTTGGGTGCAAAACTGATAATACCCAATAATTTGCTGGTACATTTGATACTTTACGTATATTTGATACTTTACCTTGTTCGTAGAAACAACAATACACAAAACTCTCTCATTGTGTGAATATGTAGGAAACTATAAAATAGAGTAATATATATGCAGAAAATATATATCCAAATCAAGGATGTCAATACCGTTTCGGCGGGCGTTTTGTTTTTTCTATTGGTACGGAACGTTTCGGTTTTGGAGCATTTCGGTGCGCTGTTTCAGGGTTGTACTGTTTATATATAATTAATTAATTATATATATGAAAAAAAATAAAAAGCAAAAAAATTAATATAATTTTTATTTTTTATAAACTCAACACAACAATTTTATTTTTTTATAATATATATATTTTTTATAATTTTTTTTTAATATATATATACACACACACACACACACACACACACTTATAATTTGTTCGAACAGAAAGCTATTTGTCCGATGTGGGACAAATTGTATTGATTTGCCTAGCCGGACAAATCAATGCAATTTGTCCCACATCGGACAAATAACTTTCCCCGCATATTTGCCTCAAGTTAAATACTCTTCACCTTGTGTCAATCAGCAGAAATATGGTTTCCACTTTGCCTCACTCAATTTATCCCACATCGGATAAACAACTGAGAAGGCAAGGGATTTTATGTATAAAAATAAACACTTGGATGGGTGTATGGCTTAGGTCGGTGACATCCATTGCATTTGGGATGTGTGCTGGCTTAAGGATTGAGAAGTACAAATAATTTTTTTAAGTAGCCGAAACGGCACAAACGAAGCAATACTCTGAAATGGACCGAAATTTAAACCGAGATGAAAACGATCTCGTTTTGTCTCGTTTTTTTACTGGTATGAAATGTTTTGGCCATTTCGGCCGAAACGAAACGGTTTTGACAACCTTGATTCCAAACACCACAAGCACAAGACACTATTTATATGGAAACCTTTCCAATGTGAGAAGAAAAAACCACGAACCTAGTCCACTCAAACAATTCCACTATCAACAATAATAGGAATACATGAGTCTTCTCTAGTCTCAACTAGAGTCATACAATCAGCAACTATCTTCAAGAAATACAATTTCTTTGCACAAATCAGCTTCTTCAAGAATTCAAGAAAGATTTCACCAAAATAGAGGCTACTGTTCACGTGGTTTGTGAATTCTCGTGAAAGTTTGTAAAGTTGTTGTGCCAATTTCAGCTTGTAACCTTTCATTTTGCTAGATAGAGGTTGTTTGTGCCAATTCATGGGATTTTTTTTTAAAAAGGAAAAAAGGCTGGTTAGTCGTTTACTTGTGGGATTGTGGTGCTTGTATGCATAGCTCTTTGTTCATTTGCGGTTAATATCTCTTACAAATGAAATCTTGACCATCCCTAAGGTCTGGTTGCTTATTTTTTATTTATATGTAATTCAAAAGCAGTTTATAAATGCCATTTCATAATGTCTTTCTACTTGCTATCTTGTTCGTGTAACTTTCAATAAAAGTTCAGTTTTCTGCCTTTAAGTACATTATATTTTATCCCTTCATTATCTTGTTTGTATTTGATTGGTCCAAATAATTCAAGCCTTGTATTAGTTTGGAGTGCTGAACTTCTTACTTTTGTTAATAGGTGGATGGGAATTTCCTGGACAGAGCCTTGACTTCAAAACCTAGGGATGCTTATACTTCTGTACTCTTTTATGCGTCATGGTGTCCTTTCTCTTGCAGTATGCTTCCTAAATTTGAAATTCTTAGCTCCATGTTCCCTCAAATCGAACATCTGGTTGTTGAACAATCTTCAGCTCTTCCAAGGTGAAACACCTTCATCCTGGCCTGCTTATAATATCTCCTCATCATAGTGGATCATATGGCTATACAGGCATATGACATCATTCTTCAAAGCCTAGTTTCAATTCAATTCTTTTTAATTGTCATCTTATTATGTTCATTGAATGTTTTATTGATTTTGTTGGTGGAGGTTTCTGATAAACACCAGCATATGTGATATCAATGCCATATCTTTTTTGCAGTATATTTTCAAGATACGGAATTCACAACCTGCCTTCAATATTAATAGTCAACCAGAGATCAAAAGTGCGGTATAGTGGGCCAAAGAATCTTCAATCTCTTGCTCAGTTTTATAAGAAAACAACAGGTAGATTTGTTTTTCCCGTGCCAATATGTTGTGTACATTCTGCTTCCACCATTTTATAAGTGATCTCTTGGACCTGACTATGTTGCATGATTCACACATACAAAGTGCCTTTATTAAACTGTAGTCAATATCAACCTTGGAGCACATTAAAAAGCTGTCCAAGGGTTAATTAGTGCCCTACGAGTACACATGATTTCCAGCAACTCACATCAATAAATTTTTTGCACCCGGTTTGTAACCTGGCTGTCTGTGATTCAGGACTCGAACCAGTTCAATATTTTACCAGAGATGATTCTACTAGTACAGAGGGTCATGAAAAATCCATCTTTGCAGCCATGGAATGGGCCATTCTTGGAGGAGATAATGAAAAGGGAACCCTACTTAGCACTTGCTACATTGTTTCTCTGTTTGAGGGTGCTGCTATATGTATCTCCAAAAGTGCTGTCGCATGTCAAGGCTCTGTGCGTCTCAAATATACCAAATTTCAACTTGGAAATATTTGGAGGGACTAGCCAAATTTTTGGGCGTATCCTTCACATGATTGATGTGAGGAGGATTTGGACTAAGCTGAGATTATGCAAGACCAGAAATTTCCATGAACGTGCAAAAAATTGCCGGGTTTGGGCTTCTTCGCTGGCTTCTGTTTCTCTGGGTGAATCTTCTTCGTCAGCCAGGTCACAGTCCTAAGGTAGGTACTTGAAGAAAAGAGCTTGCAACTGTTAACATAATGACAAAAGAAGTATCGTTCTGGGACAGGTGATCTCTCTCTCCCTCGTTAAAATTGTACTATTAGTGATACTTATGATGATGATGATAGCTGAAACCATTGTTGATTGATCTAGTTCTGGGGGTGAGCAAAAAAGAATGCAAGTCTGAGAACAGCTTCCCTTTTTGTATATTATTTGTCATTCGGAGGAACATCTTCACACTTAAGCTGAATGTAAGCAAATCATGCTTCCTCTCTCTCTCTCTCTCTCTCACACACACACACACACGCACACGAGCACACAGCACGAGCACACGGTCGAAACAAAAGTTGTCAATATTGTTTTGGTTAGTGATGTGTTTTTATTAATTAGAATGAAATATTTTGGTTTTGGAGCATTTCAGAGTGTTGTTTTGAGGTTGTATTGTTTATCTGTATATAAAATTAAATATATTAATTAAAAAAATTAGTTCAAAATCCAAAAATAAAATTATATAGAATTGTGCAATTTAATCTAAAAATAAAATAAAATGATTTTTATAACAAAATTATAAACATGTATAATATTTTATGAGAATATTATTATCAATCTTGCAAGGTCATTATATTTTCTAATTGTTTTGAAATTTTAAAATAATATATATAAATATGTCAAAAGATTTCTCGTAAAATTTTATTTTAATCTAAACAGTCGGATATATGATTGATATTGTAAAATTATGTATTATTTAAAAAAAATTTATTATTTGGCTGAAATATAACAAGTGAAATAAAACCAATATGTTTTGGTCGATATTTAGTTGAAAAATTCAGAACGAATTGAAATTTAAATAGAGGGTAAAAATGATATTGTTTTGTTTTGTTTTTTTAACTACTATTAAAATATTTTTCGTTGAAACAGAATGAAACCAACAATTATGTTGGAAACAACAGGTTTAAAGTTTACGTTAAATAATGATATTGCTTTCAAAATATACTTTTTGTACATGGATGTTTTTTCAAATGGCGTTGTTTAATCATGTTTAAAGTTGGGTGTTTTTTGCAAATTAATTAATTTAAACAAAAGTTTACTCGAGCTTTTATAAAATTTTAATAATTAAATGGTACGTTTCAAGATCCAATATCGTGAACAAATTAGATGAGGTAATAGGAGAAAGAAATCAAGAAAAAAAAATATAAAGATAAAATGGGTTAATAAGGACACCTTAGGGTTTATCTTTGACACAACTCACTATGTTTGAAAAATTAATAAGCTTCATTTAGTTGTTTGTTTGAAGTGGTTACATTTAAAAATATATTTTTTTTATAAATGTTTTAAAATATTTTTTTTATTTTGAAAAAAATATATTTAACATTAGTACATGAAAATAATCTAAAAAATCAATAAAAAATTTAATTTAAAATAAAAAATAAAGATATATTTTTTTTCAAAAATATTTTTAAAACTAGTGTCAATTAGAGTAATCTATTTTTTTTTTTAGCCATTCTCAATTTTTTTTTTTAATATTTATAAAATTTTAGATTAACATTTTATACATGTTAATTGAACAGAGATATAATTTTTTTGAAATAGTAGTTGTATTCAAACACTATGAGAAACAACAATTTTGTTCAACCACCATTGTCAATAGCATTTTATATTTAAAGTGTAATATATTTTTTTTTACTTGTATATATGTTTTTCTAATTCTGCTATAAAATTCTAAAAATATCATGAAAAAAGCGACTACTGTTAAAGATGCACTCTACCCTGTGTTGTTGCTTTATTGAAGTCCCCACTCCTCGTGCACCTGCCCCCAATAATTTCAGTGGTGGGGCATCCTCACGCGCCCCCCTGTTCGATTGCTTCTTTTTTTTAAAATAAATAAATAAATATTTTTATATATTTTTAAATTATTTTAATATATTATGTCAAAATATTTTTATTATTAACTATTAAAACCTGGCATGAGTCATCTTTCCCTTAGACTGTTGCATCGACATCAATTTTATTATTTGGCTGGCTGCTTTAGCTTTGATTTTGATTTGTTTTTAAAAATGTTTTTTATGTTTAAATAATATATTTTTTTAATTTTTCTTATAATAGTCCATAAAATTAATTTAAAATCATAAAAAAATATTAAAAATATTTTTTGATGAGTTATTTAATGATTTGATTGCGAGATCACAAGCCAAGTGTAGTAGAGCTGCTGAATGGTTGCCTTTTTTCTTCTCTCATAAAGAGATCGCTGCATTTAAGGCAAGGAATCCTTAATTTAACTCAACACACGACACCCTCTTGTTATTTACAGGTGTTATTGATATGATTTTTAAAAATATTTTTCTTTATTTTAATTATTAACATAATAAAACAATAAAAAATATTAATTTAAAAAATTAAGGTACAACCGGATTTTTTAATAATATCATAGCTTATAGATATTTTAAATTTAAATCCCTTAAGTTATTATTATTATTATTTTTTTAGATTTTAGTAATTGAATTATATAAATATATACTCTAAGGGGTATATATTATATTGAGACGACAAGTTTACAGTTAGCTTCACTCAAAAGATAAATAAAATGATACGAGGATATCCTATTCCTTGTAAATAAATAAATAAATAAATAAACAATTGAACCAGTAGCAAGATTGCTTGAATCTATTTCCTTGAAATTAATTTATATATTTTTAATGTCTATTCCCTTAACTAATTCTATATATAAATATAAATATAATCTAAACCGTCAGACAAAACACTTTCTTGCTTTTTCTTGCATCAAGAGTTAGTCATCATGACATGACGTGTCGCAGAAGTAACGCTGTCAAGGTTAATTTAAATCAATCACCTTTGTGACGTGGCAGAATCATGTGAAGAAGGCAAAGATGTCCACTCCACTCCTCAACTATCAAAATTACAATTTATTATTTTTAATAAATAAAGAAAAAACCACTAAAGCTTAAAGAGACCTCCAGCCCATGGACAGTTGTCATTTTTTTATACGACTAAACCTCTTCTTTGAAATATATATTTCGATCATCAACTAAAATTTTAATTATTTCATTTTTTTACAGGAGATATATAATTGAATTTAAATTTAAAATTTATTATATATATTACAATTGTTTTATTTTCACAACACACTCTTAAATAGTTGTGTGGAGGCTCTCATTTTCTTTATTCTAGTAAAATCTTAGTTGTTTTATGTTTTTATAAAAATATATATAACTTGATTTGAATTTAAAATTTATTATATAGATTATAAATGTTTTAGTGCCCGTTTGGCATTGCGATCCCACCGGCTTTTGGTCGAAATTTGAATTTTTTTTTCATTTTAAATGAATATATTTTTGTGTGTTTTAGATCATTTTGATGTGCTGATTTCAAAAATGATTTAAAAAAAATAAAAAAAATATCATTTTGATGTATTTCAGCACGATAAGCACTTTGAAAAGCTACCGCAACCACACTTCCAAACAGCCCTTATTATGAGGACACAATCTTAAATAGTTGTGTGGAGGCTCTCATTTTTTTTATACGAATAAAATTTTAGTTGTTTTATATTTTTATAATAGATATATAATTTAACCTGATTTAAACTTGACACCTGAAATATAAATTGTAAATATTTTACCGTTATAACACGTTCTTTTTAAGGACCCTCCCTATCACTTTCGTTCAAAGCAAACTCGTACAGGCAACCGACGCCATTTCTTCTTTCCCGAGCTCTCCATGGCCATGAGAGCGAGGCTCTGACAAGAATTTTCTTCCCCGTCTCCCTCTCCGAACATGTTTTTAACTCGCGCTGCTGGCACATAAAGTGACAAAATAGGAATCAAGCTTGGAAGATTAAATTATTTAACAGCCCAAATAAAGAATTGAAAAGAAATATCAAAGAAACCCATCAAACAAGGCAATTCTATTCTTCAAAGTGGGTCCGATGGACCACCATGCCTGTGGGAAGGATTAGCTTCAAAACATCACATCGCTATCCATAACAGCAAACTCGTACTCCAACTCAGAGCAACAGGACACCATGAAACGGTGGCCTTGGCTTTGCTAACACTTCATGCCTACCTTCCTAGATGGCTTGATCAAATAATTCAACCCCAGAAAAAAAAAAAAAAAAAATTGCCCATATACTTATATATTAGAGCTAGCCCTTCTTTTTGATCTATTTCTACTTCCGAGAGAAGCTTGACTCTCCCTCTATGTGATGGATCTTGAAGAGTGGGAGCTCCTGCCACATGATGGGCTCGTTGAATTCCATGGAGATGGTGAGAAGAAGAGTTTTGGGGCAAGCAAACGTGGGAGTTCTAGTCCCAGGAGTATGTTCAACACGAACTACTTCATGTGCCCATCATCGCCACCGAAACATTCGAGGGTAGTTCGTAATCAACTTGTCCCGGTTCCGATTCAGTTGGAGCCAGCAACAGCAACTGGCAAGGATGTCCCGGAAGATCATGTGATCTCGAAAAAAGAGGTGATCTCCGTGGTACCTATTGATCTATGTACTGCGGTTCCTTCTGTGATCTTGCCAGGAGTCAAAGAAGCTGATCAAGACTCAGTTTCTCAAGTTTTCTTCAAGAAAATGAAGGAAAATGAATTTGTCGACATGAAATTGGACTCTCCAAAGTCCTCTAGCACCAAGGGTGGCTTTGTGCCTCCTCAGATTGATGCCGGTGCTACTTTTAACTTTGAAGACCAGAGTGATCATCAGGGCTATACAGGTGATCAGGAATTGGATGCCACCAAGATTAGTTCTCCAAGAATCAAGATCACCGGAAAAGAAAGTGGCACGACAGGGGAGGTGGGCTGGGAGGAGAATAGTGGCGGCTTGAATCTATGGAAGTTGAGCTTAACTGGGATCGGTGCTATTTGCTCCTTCGGTGTCGCTGCTGCTACCATCTGTATTTTCATCTTTGGAAGTCACCAAAGAAACAAGCAGCAACAACAGAATCAAAAGCTGAGATTCCAGATTTTCACTGATGACAAGGTTTGGATTTATTTATTTTTTAATTCGGCACTCTTTCAAATTTTAGATTACTCACTTTATTTCTCAATCAAGCATGTATCTTTGACGAGCATATGCCGGTTGTGAATGGATCATACGGGTGATTTCTTAATCTTGTTTTCCATGAAGTAATGAATATTCTAGACCATAGATCTTGAAAATAAGTAATCAACAGTAGAATGACCGGTCACATTTTGATTTACGCTCATCCTAACGAGTTGATATGACATTGTTTTCTCTCTTTTTGCTGACATATTTTTTAGAATAGTGATTTGAATTTGAAGGACTATAATCAAGGGGAAAATAGGAGTAGCTACTAGGGTATGCTTTCGGCCATGACGTGACTAAGATCACTTTCTGATATCAACAGAACAATCATAGAGCAAAAACAGAGTTTCCATTCATGAGTCTTAACTTTTTAAAAAAAAAATAAGAACTTACTTCATTTTGGCGATTCTTAATCTTAAAACTAAAGTATGCACTAACACAACTGTGATCACAGGGAATTGAGCGAGTGGTTCACTGTGCAACGAAATTGAATGGAGCAATTTCAACAGGAAGAGGAGTGCCTCTTGATAGAGCTCACATCACCTATGGCGGTTACCATGATTGTCTTTGAAGCACAAATCCCAGTCGCTCCCCTGTCAATCGTGGTGGTGGATCTACTATACAAGTTTTCAAAATGTTTTTATATATATATATATATATATATGGGGTGAACTCCATATTTTGTACATGAAAATATGTGATGTTTGAGTAAATAATAGATCCCAGTGAATCCTGTATACATTGTGGATGATCCACTCGCTACATGCCCTGCTGCTATATTGTATGTGTGATTACAGCACTAGCTGAAAGTTTTCTACTGGTCAAGCAATTCTTAAGCGACGATGGGAATGCGTAACCAGAGCAAATCAATGTATATGTGCAGATAAAGTTGAGTGGGGTTTTTCTTTTATGTTGTTTTTAGAAACAGTTGGGTGCAGTCAACTGATAGCATCGATAAATAATGGTAGCAGTGATGTCTTGGTCTAATTTTTATTATCCAGAGATGGTTTTCCGCTGGCACTAGTCAGAAAGCACTCATTTTCTTGAGGTGGGTTTGAAAAATATATATCTCTTTGTTTGTTCTGAAATAGATCATTTTCCTGTAATAGTTGCTTCAGGTGGGTTTAGAAATGTATGGACTCATAATCTCTTCTCCAGTCTTTAAGATATTTCTCGAAGAAAAGAAAATGACTGATCGAGCAGCAGAGCAATCCAAACAAGTGAGATTTATGGAGTCGTGACCCACTTGAGAGAGTGAATGCCATGGTAGACAAGATGGGTTGCAGGACGAACAGATTCAAAAATGGATACATGGGGTTCACTCGGATTATCAGTGATGTGAAGGCCTTTCTGGAAGAAGATATGGTGGTGGGCGCCATGGATGGACTCGCCATGGATGGACTAGGGAGGAAGAACCTTGAAAACAAGATAGTTGGAATTTTCAAGATTCATTTCTTGAGGCGTCCATGTTGTGCTGCTTTTCAGACACTTTGACTGCAAATTGTTCTGATCGATGAAGCATTTTCCCAGTGAAAGAAAGAGATAAGATATGCAAGTGGGAGTGCTATCGACAAACACGCTTTTTATTTTTTACACAGAAATTAAAAGCACACATAGCATTATTCTATACATCCATTGAAAAGATAGAGAATTCAGATCAAGTAGATATTCAATTGGTGATTTAGTGCTGGTTTTTACTTAATTTAAATTAAGTATTTTTGGAAAAAAAATAAAAAATATATATTTTTTATTTTAAATTATTTTTTTTAATTTGTTTAGAATATTCTAATATTATAATCTCATAAATAATTTATAAAAAAAAATAAAATTATTATAGAAAACAACTTTAACCCGACACAAATCTTTATTGTTTATATATGCCAAAATATATGTATGTATTAATCCATGCCAAAGTATAAATGATTCAAAATTTAAATATATTGACATATACACAATTAAAACCTTATTATTACGATTTATATCTATAATCGATTTTTTTAAATGATAGTTTTTATTACGATTTATATCTGTAATCGAATTGTTCAAATTGAAGATAAATATTCAAATAAGAATTAAGATTATTTTACCTCGCTTTCACATTCTTGTTGTTGGAAGATCTTTTTGAGAATTTATACAAATTAGATTATTAAAAAATAACTTAATTAGCATGCGAAAACCAATGTGGATGCAAATAATAAAATTACACCTGCCAAATAAAAAAATTATCAAAGAATTGGCTTGAGGGTAAATAGGTTTTTTTTTCTTCACGAGATTCGCATGACATGGTGATAGGGTCTGAGCTCTGCATGGTCTCGAGTTCGAGTCAGAAAATACAATTTTGTAAGAGCCTACAACAATCAAGATTTTACTAGCTTTTCCGGACCCATAAAACATGTCTATGGAGTGAGATTTCCTCGCATTCAAAAAAATATATTGTTATATATAGTGGTATAGAAAAGGTTGATTAGTTGAAATTAATGCAAAAACTTTAATGTGATAATGCTTGTTTGTTGGAATCTAGTGTATTGTCCATTAACTATGAACTTATTTTATGGAATTGAAAAGATTTCATTCATTAATGATATGTGAAACGGATACTATTACATGTTTTTGTAGCTTTCTTTTATGTTTTTATGTGCTTTTTTTTCTTCTTCTTAATCCTTTTCTATATGGAGATAACAAATTTACATAAATATACTTGACATTTCTTTCTTTTCCTCGTAGTTTTTTTTTTTAATTTTCAAAACATTAAAGAGCACACAAAAATCCATGAAGTTTCATTATATTTCAATCATTTTTGAAATAAGAAAATCTTCATATATCTTGATTTTCCTCCAACTTTCATGCTTATTTCATATGCTAAACATTATTTTTTTTAAATATTATTTTATATCGACAGATTTTATAAAGGACCCGTCTCATTTTGTATTTTTCTTCACTTATCAATATGATAAGTGAATAATCGGATTCATTACATACATGGCTATAATCAAGTGTCAAAATCATATCTATTTTTATAAAATGCAATAATTTTATTATTATTTATGGGAATACAAATAGATAAGTTGGATGATCTTGAGGAAATATTTTGGTACCAACAAAATCAAGGGAAGTAGGAGAAGAAGAATGTTAAGAACATGTCAAATCCAAAATATCTAACACATTTAACCACACTAGTTATTTTGATATAGAAAATGCACACTCCATGAATAAAATTCCCCTTATATTCCTTATCAAGATATAACTCATCAATGTTAATTTTCCTCATTAAATTAGGAGATCTTATTCTTTAGCTTGCATTTCAAAAAAAATATCCTTCAAAATTATTTTTATTTGACTTGGAGTCCTTTATGAAAATAATATTCATGAATGTTTTGATGATTTTGGTTTTTTCAATCACATGATTTCGATATTTAAGACTCGTATCTAATTTAAATCTATAATGCAAAAGCAGAGAATCCAATGACAAGTAAGATTTTAAAGAGATTTTGCAAGTTTGATTTAACATGAACTCAGATTTCTGCCTATAATACCTTCTATGAAACCTTGATATATGTACTTAATTTTTATTAATCCTACATTTAATTTATGAAACTCTAACTTGATGGAAATCTATCACAAGAAGCAAGGTCTAAAATATAAAATGCAGATTTTATTTTTAAGAAAATAATTTACAAAATCCATATATGTTATGGATAAAATAACAATTAAAACTATTATTTTCATGTAATTCATATGCAAATATACTTCGTGGGTTGTTTTCATTGCATTATGTTCTGTCATGGCAGAGTATGAAAAATAATATAGCTCTAAACATTTCTGCAAATCATACAATCAGCCACGCAAGCTTTCTCCTCCCATGGATTCTACAACCAAACCAAATCTACATCGTTAACCAAAATAAATGCCATCAAAACCGATTCTAACATCTGTAGATTCGAAATCTACGTTGTTAACCAAAATACATTCCAACAAAATCCATTCTAACACTAGTGGATATCTGTGCAACAAGGTGGGAAAGGTAAGAGCTGGCGAATTCACATCAAATGAAATCCCCGTCGGGAAAATACATCCATTCGCAGCCATTAATGGAAATGATAATCCCTCCGCCACTCTGCGTTTTCGAGGTAAAGAATTTTGAGCCAAAACAATATCATCAATGGTAACAAGGCCTCAGAATTGCAGAAAATTGTCAGCAAGACTCATTCGAGTCATTCAGTCCCGAAAGATGGTATTTGGTGACTGATATCATCATCGGCCCACCCAATAAACATGCAAAAACACAATCAAACCCCATATGATCTAAACTAAATCCAACATTCAGTGGATTCAGTTTGCAAAACAGTGAATTCAGAGCAAACATTCCAGCACAAAACACATCCAAAAGTATGTATCTATGCATGTCTGAATTCACCTAAAAAGTAAAAAAACAGAGAAGATATGTCATGTTCCTTACCCTGAAACCGACTCAAGGAAAACTCTTATTATCAGACTCAGTCGAGACAAAATTGGGAATCTCGTATTCTGAACACCCTTTGATTTTGCGAGGCTAATGATCCAATCCCTCTAGGTATAAATTAACTCTCCCAATCTCAAAACTAGAAAAAGAAGAAAAAATGAAAATAAATATTCGAATCCAAACAATAAAAGGAGCACAGAAATAGAAGTTCCGTACCCTCTCAAAAGAGATTCAGATTGTTGTATGCCTCTGTCTGGACCAGACGGTGTTATTTTATTTCGAGACCTTCCGGTCATTCGGAGGCATTATTACAGTAAAAATCACAGATGAAATAGATAAAAAGAATGTCAAAGGCTGCTTAGAGGACAACTGTTAATGAAAAGAGTAAAATTGTCCGTCAAAAGAACCTTGGATTGAAACGACCAAAGACAAAACATCTTCGGATCTACTTTGATTTCTGCCTCCTAACTAAGCCAGCTATGAAATTGATTCTCGATTCATATGGCTACTCAAAGAGGCAGTGGAAATTGAAGACATGAATCTGCAGGTTGATGTATTCGACGAAGAGGAAAGGATGAAAGGTTGTGCAGTAACAGAGACGGGGCATGGGCTAGGGTTTTAAGGTTGGGGACTTAGGGTTTCTTCTGGAATATGAGACTTACAAATATACCCTTTTAAGGTAGTCATCTAGGTTTTAGTCCTGCACAACAACTCTTCTTTTCGATTAAAATAAATATTCGGTTTGAAATATTTAAATACTGAAAAAGTTCATATTCTTTACACACATACATATTATAATATTTTCTTATTAATAATTTTGTTTTTATTAAAGTCAAAGATAATTGGAATAAATTTTATTTTTTAAAAAATCAATAATTTATCAAGGAGTGACAAAAATATTTTTGAAGGTAAAATTGAAAAAAAAAACAAAAAGAATTCAATTAAATTAAAAAATATAATTATAAGATAGAATTAAAAAAAAAAAAAACTATTTGACATTTTTATCAAACACAGTGCAATGAGCTAACCTTGTAATTTCTTAACCTAGCTCCTTGCCTGGCCTGAGTTTAAAATTAACCAACATAAACCATGATTTGATAAAAGAAAAAAACATTTCAAGATTTTTTTTTAATATTGAGATGATGATATATTAGATCGACCCAAATTTTATGGCTTAACTTACTAAATTTGCAATTGAGATCATTCACTATAGTGAGTTTTAAAATAATATTTTTATAATTAGTCTTATTTAATGATATAATAAAAAAGATAGATGTTTATAAAATTAAGTATTAGCTAAATTGTTGAGATGTTTGTTTGAAATTGTAATAACTTTACAGAAATCAAACTAAATAATTTTGATAACCAATTTAAAATAAATAAAATATTAAAGATAAAATTAAAAAAAAAATCATTCAGCAGGAGAAGAGAGAATTAAAAAAAAAGGGAGGGTCGCCACCTTCATACTTCATATGGACACTGGAGAAGATGAGAAAACCTTTTTTCAGTATGATAGTTTAATAAGCTCAGGAAAACCAAAGTCCACCGGAATCCGTTCCGAGGCCCCAATCAACTCTGCAATACGCCATCTCAAGATTTATTTTAAGAGCCAGAGCATCGTCTTTATTTTTTATCCTTCTAATATGAAACAGAAGTTCCCCGGCGACGATTCTATTGTCCTGAGCAAGCCTAAAACCTAAAACAAGTTTAGCCATTGAACGCTCAATTCTGCGTTGGCATAACCAGTGCCAATTACTCCTCTCTAATTTACAGGACTGTTTCATCATCGGAGGGAGTGGCATTATAAACGGAGGGAATACCAAGCCAATCTCCCTGCCTCATAATTCATAAACAAACCAAGTTGCGTAGCCTATATATATATATAGATAGATATAGATTAACCAAAATATGCTGAAAGCATCAATGATGGAGATCACGACAGATTCGTATGCAATAATAGTTAGCTGGCATAAAAAACAACAGATCGGAGAAAGATTGCTCCGGTGTGCTTGCTTGAAAGTCAAAAGATACTAGTCGATGAATATAAAATGTCAGCTGAGGTGGGAATGTACAGCCAAGGTGTATTCCTAAAAATGGAGGCTCTTTAAATAAAAAAACTAAGTTCTTAAAAATCAAGTGTTCTGGGTGGCTGAAGTTCATTTGCCACCTATCTAATGCAAGCATCAGCCGGCCCTCCATTTTCTAATGGCAGAAAACCACCATGGCACAAGTATGGAGAGGCTTACCATAAGCACGTAGAGTTCATTATTACATATTTTTATTAAATTTACTTGGTTTTTTATTTGCTAGTTGTATACGTTTCATACCTATATCATTTTTTTCTTTTTTGGTGGAATATCCCTTCTGATCCAGAATCGTAAAAATGAGGGTTTTTCTATGTTCTTCAACATAGGAAAGAAAAAAAAACTCAGTCTTGGAGAAGACGTGCACCACTCCGTAAAGAAGAAAATGTTAAAAAATAATATAAAATATATTTTGAGATTTCATGTAACAACTTGAATTTTCACATGAGATGTTTTTTATATGGTTTCAAAACTTTATTGATCTAATGATAACGAATTCGAATCTCATCACTCTCATTTAATTTTAATGAAAAATCAAATATAAAATAATATGATTATCTGTACAAGTTTTAAGTTTAATAAGTTTTTCATTTAAAAACATGTAATAGAAGTATATCTCGAAAAATTTCTTGAATTAACCACAACGATATCAATTTGTTGGTATGATGATTGAGCTACTGATCGTGGCAAAAATACAGAGACAACTATATACGCATTTATAAGCATATAACAATGGAGAAAATTGAAGTCACAAACAAAACAAATCACATTAATTATAATACAAAATAATAATCAGCGACAACAATATGAATATGTGTGGTCAAATGATCATGAACAAAAATAATGAAAAAGGCCAAGTAAAATACCCTCGAGCCATCCTGTCCCACAACTCCAATCCCTGTACCGTCTGGGGCAAAAGCGCTTCCAAACATATAAATCAAAAGCCGAAGAGAAGAAAACAAAGACGCATCAAATCTCACATCTAGAAAAGGAGCTGCCCAAATGCAAGAGCAACAAGAGAAGCAAAAACAGCTGGTGCAAAAGCGGTGGCATCGGAGGTCGGGCTAGGTGCCGGGGCTTCTGCTGCTGCCACTGCGTTTTGGACTGCAGAAACAGCCATGAGCACAGCCACGATAGCCAGAAAAACTCTCATCTTCAATGCCTCCATCGTGAAGATTTTTCTTGCTGGAAAAAATGGATGCCCGGAGGAGAAGGGGAGAAGGAGAGAATGAAAGATTTCAGATAACGGGTGGTGGCCGTGGGATGAGATGACTAGAGATGGTTAATGCTTTATATAGTTGTTGGAGAGGAGAAAGAAGCGGGTGTTACGGGCAGGCTGCCCTGAAAGCCAGTTGATGGAAAGCACATGCATACGGATACCTTTTTTGAGGCTACAGCCTACAGGTCATTTTTTATGGCGTAAGGTTAGAGCTGCCCTATCTGCCCGTTTGTTGGACAGGGTGGCTTTGATTGCCTTGGTGGTGCCATCCAGCTGGTGCCAACGGTTTATGGCCATTTTTTGAGGGCGCGGCGCCCACTCTTTACTCTTTAACCACTGCCCTTTCTTTCTTTTTTTTTGAATTTTTGAATTCAAAATTTTGAGTTACAATTATGACACTCATGGGTGCATGTAATTCCGTTTTAAAAAAATATTTTTATTTTTTATTTTAAATCATATATATTTTATTTTTTTATATATTTTAACTTAGTGACATCCAAAATTATTTTTAAAAAATTAAAAAATATTATTTTAATATATTTATAAACAAAAAACACTTTTTAAAATCGAACTTGACTATCCTACGAAACAATCGCTTACAATCATAATATATTCTGTATTTTTTAATAAATTTATTAAAATATAACTTTAGTCCTCAAGGATCTCGACCGATCCCTCAATTTCAATTGGATCCTGAAACAAATCTTTTCTCGGCTGAACAACTAAAGTATAAGAAATTCATCACTTTATCGTTTCCATCGATGTACATTGATATTTTTCGCTATTTCATGAAACGAAGAATTTTTAAAAAAATTATATAGAATATGAATTTTCTACTAGAAATTATGATTATTTTATTAATAAAAAAACCAAATCGGAAAATGGGCGATACATTGGGGATGGCATGCATAAAACTAAATGGTTAGAATCAAGTAATACATTGGATGCTATAAATTCACCTTCAAAAATAAAATTATTTAAAATTTTACAATTTAATCTAAAAAAATATAATAAAATAATTTTTTTCTGAACAAAATTATGAACATTTATAGTATTACGAGAATATCATCATCAATCTTGCAAGGTCATTATATTCTTTGATTGCTCTGGAATTTTAATATAATATTTATAAATATATCAAGAGACTCCTCATAAAATTTCATCTTAATCTAACTGTCGAATTAAGGGATATGATTGATATTGTAAAGTTATTCATTATTTTAAAAAAATATTATTTGACCGAAATGGAATGGGCATAATGAAACTGGGTGTTTCAACCAGTATTTGGCTGAAAAATCCGAAATTTAAATTGAGGTAAAAACAACATCATATTGTTTTCATTTTTTTTATCTGGTATAAAACGTTTCGACTATTTTAACTAAAATGGAACGAAATTGACAAGTGTACTCTTTAACACTAGAGCACCTGTTAGATATTTCAAATATCCAAATTTTATTGAGCCGTGAAAGAATAAAATAAGAAAATGAGATAATAATTTCAATTCAATTCATGAGCTGAGAAAACGGTTGGGACAGATGAAATTGAAGAACCTTAAATTCACCATGCAACTATCAAGTTATTGCAATAAACCATTTGATTTACGAGCGATTTCACACAGAAATTCCACTCTCACAAATGACACACATCTCCTTAATTGATCTCATCGTCTAGCCTTCTGTTCGAAGGCAGAGAGATTAAAATTAAGAAAACCTTACCATATTTAATTTAAAACAATGTTGGTCCAAGTATTATTATTTTTTTTTAAAAAAAATGGTGTTTTGAAAATAAATTTTAAGGATATTAAACTGAACTCATCAGGTTTTAACCAGATTGATTGAGTTGTAACTGACTTGTTGGGTCAAACAAGTTTAACCAGGTCAACTCCCATTTAATTTAACATAAAATTCATCTCCGGTTGGGTCTCGTATACAAGAGCTTCTATGTTAACCCATTACAATATATTTAATAACATTGCTCAATTACATTTTTCTATAGAATCAAATATAATAAATAAATGGATCAAGCTTGCATACATTATACCTAGGTTGTGGAAAATATATCTTTGACATGACATGAAAAATATAATGTAAAATCATAAATATTTATTTTCAATACAATATGATATATTTTAATTTTTTTTGTTTAAATTCTTTTATCTCTTTTATTTGCTTTCATATTTAATATGATATGTGGTTTACAGAGAGAGAGAGAGAGAGGGAACAATAAAAACAAAAAAAATATTATCTAGCCATGTTAATAAAAGAAAAAAAAAAAGAGAAGCAAATAATTTAGTCGGGTTAACTTATTATTGCTATATTCATTAACCGAGTTGTAGAATTCACGTTAAGAACCCAAGTCGATATATCTTGTCATCATCTTTTCATTTTACACTCTTATTTTTTTTACAATTTAGTTTATTGGCAAGACAAGATTAGAAAATGATAACTATGTTATGTTTTAAAATTAGATAATCATTTGCGTGAGACAACTTATTTTTTATTTAACGACTTGCTAGATCAAGTGACACCAATTTCTCTTTTTCATTTACTAACAGCTATGAATTACAATTGTGGCCAGTAATTGGTAAAGTAGGGGATAATCTGTCGAAGGAAAGAAAATGGAAACCTAATCCGCTACTTTAATTATAGGTATTTTGTACTGCTTTTCAAAAAATTAATTTTAAATTATGTTTTTTATTTAAAATTAATTTTTTTTAAATATTATTAAATTATTTTAATATGCAAATATCAAAAATAATTTTTTTAAAAAAATTATTATTGTAATATATTTATAAACAAAAATCATTTTAAAAGATAATCTCATCCGGTTTCAAGCATGAAATGCACGATTTCCATTGGTGAGCTTACACGAATGAGATTTTCATGGTGGGCTGTTCAACGTGCCACCATCTTGCTGGGATTGTTGTCGGAATTTTGTTTTTTTTGAGGATTATCTATGACGAATTACAATCCCGACGCTTTGCTTAGTTGATGTTCGAATGATTAATCAACCGTTGATTTGTATGATCGATATTTTAATTGTTTACATACATGATTTTCTGACTGATTTTGTATGATGCTTCTTCAAAAAATATTTTCTCCACGTAAAAATACTGAGTTTCTCTTATTAATTGTAAACGTGTGATTTAAATCTTGATGTGAAATGACTCGATTGACACAGGAGATGACTCCATGGATATTAATTAATTGACTATTTTTTTGTGTTTTTTATTATCGATACAAGATAAAAATTTTTAGGATTATCAAAGTTAATTTTAAAACATTAGTGTATTATTTTTGGATGAGAAGAAATTCTACCTCCTTGAAAACGTATTTTATAGGCTCAAATAAATAAGTAAAATTCAAATTGTCTCAAACTTTTACAAGAGATGCACGCTCTGTCTCGAACTCGAGACTTTTCTGTGCAAATCGCAAATTCTCTATCATCACATCACATTTATTAGAGACTTGAGTTTTAAAACATGAGTTTTTTTTTATTGGTCATCCATAAATAGATTTTTTTATTCATCCTTTTCAACAGGTTCTGTTTACCTAGTATACCCACAAGTAATTTTTTTGATTAGCTAATTCTAAAAAACTTGTGATTGTTTGATTAGTTCACTCATAAAAGATATATTTTTAACCGATCCTTTGCAAAGATGAGGACTAAAAGGTGATTTTCTTGGCAAATAAAAATTTCTAAGGATAAATTGAGCTGCCATGTTATAAACTGAGTTTCTTATCAAATAATTTCTAAAAATGTCGTTTTACCATAAAAAATAGAGTTTCTTATTAAATTCAACCAAAATTATAACTTTATCGATCAAAATCAAAGACCCGCCCCATCCCAAATTTGTCAAAATTAGTCTACCATGGTCAAACCCATTATTTTACAATCAAAATCAAGTTTCCCCATCAAAATTGGCAACTATCTCTTTACGGTCAAAGGAAATTCACCTTGTCAAAATCAATTTACCAAGGTCAATCGATGGTCAAATATTAGTTTTCAACAGCTAAAAAACAGATTTTAGCTTTACCTGTATATAATATTACAATTATTTTTATTTTTATTAAAAAAAAACGATTCACTTTCACTTTGCCGAGGCTGAGTGGTGAGATTGGATCACATCCCTTTTGTCTCATAAATGGGCGGTGCATTGGCTACAATTTTTTTTTTTGGACGTGATTAAACTACGCCAAATGAAAAAAAATGTATTTTATGAATTTAGATGAACGATTAAAATACTGATTATCTTAAATTTTTACAAGGGAATACATATCCTGACTCGAACTCGAGACTCTGTTGTGCATATCGTAAGCTCTCTGCTATCACGCCATGCTCTTTTGAAGACTTTAAAATCTCAGTTGTTCCAGACTCTTTATAAGATGAACACGCCTGACTTAGAACTCGAGACTTGCAAGTCAGATCTGAAATTCTTTACTACCGCGCTATACCCCTTGGGGATGGCTACATATATAACAATTGTACCATTCACTAGTATTCATGACTCACTATGTATATATAATGAGCGTTCACATTAGTTCATGTTCGAGACGTGGTGGAGAGTGATTTCAAAGTGTTTTCATTAAAAAATATATCAAAATAATAGTTTTTTTTATTTTTTTAAAAATTATTTTCGATACCAAACACATCAAAATAATCTAAAAACACAAAAAAAATAATTTAAAATAAAACATATATATTTTTTTATTCTCATAAAACATTTTTAAAACAATCAGCCGGAAGTGAAGTTCAGTTTGACAGACAAATGCACCATTGAAAGAAAGAAATGTTCCAAGTCAACGATTGCTGCCTTTGAAAAAGAAAGTTTAAGCGTCATTGCCTGAGAGAAGAAATCGAAGATAAGTTATTCTAACATTTCAAGGTGAAGATTCTGAACTCTTTCGCTAAATTAGGTTAATATTCTAGAATTCGTGAAGTTTGATTGGTGGAGACGATGGGATCATATTGCCATTCAATCCCAAGATGCTCGATCGTTATCAGATGAAAAATAAGAAGATAAACAAACCATCAGAACGAATCATTGGAAGATGGAAGTGCTACTTGGGTCTTAGCCTAGCGGTTAAAGAGATTTATTTTTTTTCTCTGCAACAGGGTTTAAGTCCCTACCATGAATGCTTGTCATCTCCCGTGATGTCTTACATGCTCACTGAGTTTGCAGGATATTCAATAAATTCAAGAATTAATTATGGTACGTATAAACTGGCCCGAACATTCGATATTAATAAAAAAATGAAAGTAGAAAAAAAAAATGGCAGCTCAAGGAGGACAGCTCATCTCACACATTAATCATCACAAACCGAGTTCAAAGCCCAAAGAGGTCTACGATACTAAGCAAGCCCGGCGCACACTAGATTCGAAAGGAAGTTAGTATTTCCTTGGGCCTTTGAGAAGGAGCCCACGACTCTGCTGATCCTATCATCCTAACCGCTCAATCCTACGGTCAAAAAGCAATCACCCGTTATTGCATCACGGGCAGGCTGAGAGAGGGAGATAAATGCACACAAAGGGCGAAAGAAGAAACCCCACAACGAAGAGAGGCTTTGGCTGAGAGAAACTGAGCGGACAGAGAGAGATTTACTGAGCCACAAACACAAAGAAGCAGGGTTGTTTTTCTTCTTTCAGAGAGAGAGAGGGAGACTTTGGATTTCTCTTGTTTTGTTTGTGAGAAACTTTGCTTCTCTCGCTATACAGAGAGCAAGTAATATCATATAGTGTTTGTTCTTGAAGGAGTTTCATTTCTCATGCTGTTACCTCTTGGTAGGATACAAATCATCATCATCTTCATCTTCTTCTTTCTTCCTCATCTTCTACTCTTCTCTCTCTCAACAAGTCAGTTTTCTGTAATGGATTTGAGAAAGACTTGCTTTTTGATTTCTGTTTTGCACCTGTAGATGTTGAATTGATAACAACACATTTTCTTTCCACAAAACCTTTGAGTCAAGAGTTGGATATAAAAGTTCTAACCACGCAACTTCATCTTTTGCTAATTAAGAAAACCCCAGATGAGTAGTCTGAAATATCACTTCTCTTTTGGCTTCTAACCAACCAATTCAACAAGCTCTTAGACTTTCTCTTCTGGGTCGTTTTAATTCTCTCGTTTCTATCACTTCCCGCCTCAAAAGGTGTAAAATTCCTCAGATTTTCACTTCCAGGATGTTTTTGTATTTGCTCAAAGTTTTGAATTGTATCTGTTCTGACTTCTGAGTGGTGTTTGTTTCTTGTTTTCTGTAACAGACATGGAGAAAGAAGAGAGAAGCCAGCGAGCTTCTTATAAAGGTTTAGAACCAGAGTTTTTCTTGCAGTGGGGAAATAAAAAGAGGCTTAGATGTGTTAGAGTTAGGGACCCTCAAATCATTTCACAGAGATCTGATGGTGTTTTTCGCAGGAAAATCACTTCTAGGATTGATAGATTTGTTGTCTCTTCTGCTACTACAGAGAAAGACACTTCTCTTCCTCAATCTAATCGCCTCACAAGGTTAGATTGATTTATCTGTATTTTTAACAGGACAGTTCTTCAAGTTTCTGGCCTGGTGTTTGACGCTTTTTTTGGTGGAGTTTTCCTTGTATTTTCTCAGCAACCAAACAGAGAATTAAAAAGTCCCCAACTGAGAAAACGCGGTTGGAAGATTGCTTCTTGTTTTGTGTTTGGTTGCCGAGAAAGTTTAAAATAAAGTTTGGATTTGAATTAATGTGACTCATCTTGTTTCGGTAAACCTAATTTTGCTTAATAGGAGAATCCTGAATTATGAAGAAAAATGTCGGATTATTTCTTGTCATCCTTTCTTTGGTTCATGATCAAATCCAAGAAACTAAAAATAGTGGTTTTTTTCTTCATATGATGAAATTTATGTATGTGTTTCTTTTAGATCTCAATTCCCTGATAAAGACTAAACTTCGATTTTAAAAACTGAGATGAAAATCTGATTCTGTGGATATGGTTAGATGCAGGAATTCTGAGGCAGCAACAGTTAGGTCGAGTTTGACTGAGAACAGGAAACCATCTTCACCGGAGAAGGAGGACCGGTGCTACACTACAAGAGGGTCAGGGGTTCTAGATGAAAATGCCAAGGTTTCAATGGATGGTAACAATGGAGATGATAAAGGACATGTTTGGCCAAAACTATATACTACTCTGTCAAGCAAAGAGAAAGAGGAAGATTTTATGGCCATGAAAGGGTGTAAGCTTCCTCAAAGGCCTAAAAAGAGAGCCAAAATCATTCAAAGAAGTTTACTTGTAAGTCTCTCGACGATAAATGCTCTCTTCCCCCCCTTTTGCTTTTCTCTTCCTCTGAACGATTTCTGGGTTTGGTTTCTGCGATCTGGGCTTGCTTTTAGCCTTTCAGGGCTCTATCTTCTTCTTCTTTTTGTGTTGCTGAATGTTGTTTTATTTCGAAATTCTGGTGGGTGGCAGTTGGTAAGCCCCGGGGGCATGGTTGACTGATATGTGCCAAGAGAGGTATGAAGTCAGAGAGAAGAAGAGTTCTGCTGCTAAGAAGGTATAAAACTGTTTTCTTCTTTCATCCCCATCCCTTTCTCCCGGAGATCCGAATGATTTCAATCTCTCTCGCAGAATTGATAATCTTTTCCTTTGTTTGGGATACTATGATGCAGAGACCAAGAGGATTGAAGGCAATGGGAAGCATGGAAAGTGATTCAGAATAACATGTGTTACATTATAGCAGAGCAGAGAGATGCCTTTTCTTTCTATTTTCTATTGAAATTTTTGGGAGATGATTTATGGATGGTGGCTGGGATTCGTTTCAAGGAAGATAGAGAAATCAAGCAGGCTCTGCATGGATTGTTTGTTTCTGCTGCTGCTGTTGTTGTGGAAATGTACAGAAGTAAATGAGAAATTAATTTTCCTCGTGTTCTTGCTTCAGTTCTTCTAACCAAAGTACATCTCCTCTCTCTAATTTCAAGAATGATGTCTGGATCCGATTTTCATTGTCCTGGGAAAAACTGTGCAATAAGATTCCTTCACTAATTCCTATGCCAAAAAGACAAGAGCCTCTTGTAAAGGCAAGATATCGAGAGAGCATCTTATCATTGGTCAAAACTCGAAATAGCCTGTCAATAATGATGGCTCATCCCTCCACTGTCTTCTGCGGATAATCTTTTGACAAACTCTTTGTATGATTTTCTTATATATATATATATATATATAGTTTTCCATCATGCAAGCCATTTGTTCGCTAAAAAAAGAGCAAGATAACAACTGGTTGATGATCAAATCAATGATTGATGATCAAATCAATGATTGATGATCAAATCAATGATTTAGTGATAAATATAATTATTTGAGTGAGATGTTTTTTTTTCAAAGATATAAATATATTATAAATTTTAATTAAAATTAATTATTGAAATTATATTTATAGCTTAATTTGAATAAACACCATTCTGTTAATTTCTTTCAAATAAGGTTATAGTATTTTTATAATATTAGCAAATTCTTTTTTTTTTTTTTTTTTTTTTTATGATTCTTCATGATTATTTTTTACCTTTTAAGGACTAGCTGAAACTCATTATAATCAAATAGTAAAAGTTTTATTTACGATTTTATTCAATTAAATTTGTATTCAATTTCACAATTATTTTTAGACAAGATTGTAATATTTGTTTTATAATATTAGCAATTATTTCTTTGATTATTATATACAAATCTACCATGCATTTGTTTTTGGATAGTGGTCAAGAATACTTGGTGAAAATAAAGTATATATTTTGCTATATTTTTTTAGATAGTTTTCCCAAACTGGAAGGCTGGAAAGTTTGGGCCCAACTGGAAAGGTGTTGGGCTAGAAGCCCAGCTAGCTTGGAAATCAAGGAAAGAGGGAGAGAAATGAGAAAATGACAATTCGTTGGAGCACCGCCATCACATGGCAGACCAATAAGGAGGCCTTGTCAAGATAAATCCAACGACACCAGTGGATGCCATTATCGAAGGTCGCTCGTCGTCGCATCTGCTGCCACCAGGCAACAACCTTGTTCACTCGTTGGCACACCAAGCAGTTCTTCTTTTCGTCCATCCCAGTCCTCGATTCATCAACGATTCTTCAATTCAATTTCAAACTCAGCCCAATCGAACCCCATAAAGACCCAACTAGGGAGAGAAGGGAAGAGAAAGAGAAGAGATTCAGCCCAATTGAACCTAGCAGGGAAAGAGAGAGAGGGGAAAAAATGTTTCATTTTACATGAATTGAAGAATGAAAAGTAGAATTCATGGGAAGAGAGCGAGGTTGATGATGGTGACGACGACGACGACGACGACGACGAATTAGAGTGGCGAAATGGAAATGTTTCATCGTAATGGGTTTCTCTTCTTTCCTGAATTTTGTTAACAAGTCTTGCCTTTCCTCTGCAACAATGGATGGAATCAAACAGGATGATCGATGCTATGTGACATGGAAGCAAAGCATAGGAGATAGGACAAAGCTCAACCTACTTTCCGAAACTTATTTCATTAAACTTTCTTGCTCTCATTCTTGTTTTTAGTTTCACCATTCTTTCACAGCTGATTGTTTTTAGTTTGCAGATGTTTTCTGTACATTGCAGAAACATTGTATCCATCCACATCATTCCAGAGGCTCCACTTTCCGACGCACTGCAGAATCTAGAGAGACAAACAGCGAAAGAACACCTTACCCCGAACAGGAATGGTGATTTCCACACTATGAAATTCATAATCCCATGATTAATGCAATGTACAAGATGATACAGCGTAACAGCCAGAGTGAATGATACAGTACTGGGAATGCTTGGATTCTGGAATCAGTCAGCACTGTGATGTGGTGTAGAAGCAGTCTAATAATAAGAATGATGATGATCGTAGTAATGAACATTTTAAGGTCACTGTCAACATGTTTTTTTAATTATATATATATATATTAAATAAAATAAATTTGACGGGTATATTTAATAAAATTATTGAGGTTTATATGTGTTAATAAATACTAACTAAAAATCATATAATTAAAATAAAACCAACAAATTGGATCTAGTTGGATCAATGATCCGAGTCATGAATTTCTTTCTTCTTTAGAACATGCTTGCGATGCCTAAACATAATTGTTTTTAAATGATTTGGCATGCAACGTGGCGCGAGTCCACCAAATCTTGTAATAATCTAAATTTTATTTAAACAAAATGAATGTGTTACTGTAACTCTTTTTTGTATTATTTTTTCATTTATTTAATAAAAAATAGAAAAATATTATGATTTAAAATAAGAATAAAAAAGATATCAAAATCAATTTCATCTTATTCACATGTTTAACTTGTATTCAGAAATGTTTTACTAGAATATTTTTTTCTTAAACATCTTAAAAAAGACATAAAAGCTACTATGTTAATAAATAAATAAATAAAAATAATAAAACATCCATGTATTGTCATGGAAATCTTTCATGACAAAATTATTTAACTCAATTTAACTCAAAACGTCAACTTGATGCCCCGTTGACCCAACTACTTGTTTGACATGTGTTTCAGCTTTAATCGTGAAGAAGTTGACTTGGGAGTGACTAAATTGATTTGAAGAATCCTAACAAGACTTGGTCAACTCGATCAAAACCTGGTTTAACAAAAAATAAATAAAGACTATATTTTCTAAAGATATTGAGATAATAATATTTTAGATTTGATCTTAGTCTTTAAGACATCGTTGTCTACTCATCAACAATGTTATTAAACCTAACCAAGTTCATTGGGTCAACATGGTTATCCACCAACTTAATCTCTAGACCAAGTCAAGTTTCATATTTAATTGGGTGTGAGATGACCGAGTGTGGCCTACTCAACCTAACTAATGCATTTGCGACTCAATTGATCCCAATTAAAACCCGATTTGCCTTAAAAACTCAAAAAACTTTATCAAGTTAATATATGAATCAAGTGCATTCACCCGACTAGCGATCTTGGTTATGACTCTTATTAGATTAAATAACCATATTTTTCTAAATTTATTTTTTTATTTAATTGAACAATTAGAAAAAGATATTTGCAACGAAAAAAGATTATGGAAGAGAAATGTATTTCAATCTCAATCTCAATTTCATTTCCTTGTTAACACTTCTCTTTGTATTTTTTTATTTATTAAAAAACATGTCTTATTAAACAAAAACCCATTATCATCTAAAAAAAAGTTAAAAACAAACATATTAAAATATAACTCAACATTTTTGTATGTGATTGAAGGGGAGAAAATTAATAAATGTGATAAATTCATGTTAGAAATTTATTAAAAATTAAAACATGAAAATTTATTTGCATTAAATATTCATGAGAAATGTTTTATTTATGCATATTAAGTATATAATAATTAAAAACAATTGCCAACATTCTTATAAAAATGTATAATACTATTTAAGAACCATAAAAACATTTAACAATAATTTAAATGTCATGTCAAACAATTTTTAATAATGCATTTAAAAAAACCCTTGAAAACAAGAAAACAAAAACAAAAAAGAGTAGATGGATGTACCAAGGAGGTTGGGCTAACATGTCTAACAATATAGAAAAATAACATGTCCGCCCAACCTTTATTTTATTGTGCACAATTAATTTGAAAAAAACTCACAATTCAAACTAGTTTTTCCAAAAATATAAAAGATAAAAAATTCTCAATAGCACTTCTCTTGTCAAGATAAATACATTGACATCAAATTTTGCTATTTTTTGTTCATGAAATTTGACCAGTCAACCCAACTCGCTTCTCTTTCAAACTGATGGAATAAACTGTGAACAAAATATAATATTAAACCAAAATGTATAATTTTTAAAATTAAAAGGACAAAAAAAATTAAAATAATAAAGCCAAAATTCTCATAAAGTCACTAAATAAATAGTATATCTATATAAAAAAGAACTTGCATTTTTTGCTTCGCCATCAATTTGAAATACTCATTTCTATTTCTATTTTTCGCAAACAATAAAACTAATGTTTTTTTTACAAAACTAAGAACCAACTTAGTGCCAGTACTTTTTTTAGATTGTTATAGCTTCATCAAAAGCAATATGAAATAAATTATCAAGAGTATTCCCTAATCAATACAATATGAAATGATGAAAATGAAAGAAAAAAAAATAGTTTGATGACTGAAATAAAAAATACTTACTAGTACCAAAAACAAAATCACAAAACATTATGGAAATACAGTGTTATGTAAGGTGGTGAACAATGAGATCACCACATCTTTTAGGTTTTTTGTGTAATGAAATGGAAAATGTGATTCATAAATTCAAGAGGGAGTGCCAAAAAACAAAAGCTCTTATTCATCCCCTCAGAATACCGTAGTTGTTGATAGAATGGGCAATACAAGTGCATAATAGTTTACAAGACTCATAATGTGATCACATTGAGAACAAGAAGGCAAGGTTTTCATGCTTTTGAGTGACATTTTCTTTCATGGCAGAATATTTGAATAAACAAACCTCTATCTGTTCAGCAAGGAATCATTTAATTTAAGACTTGGCAGCCTGAAGCATCTCTATCACCAGAGTCTTTACATCCCTGCAGTACACAGCAAAACAAACTTACCAGAAGTCAAAATCAAATAACGCAGTCAGATAACAAGCAAAGTAACTATTAATACATCTGTGATTTACGATATGAAAATGGCACGCGTTCCCTTCAGATTCCCTGGTGATAGAGCATCAAAGCCAGTAACAAAATTATGATGCACGACATCATTTTCCCGGTAGCCAGAGGTAGGTCTACTAACACGGATTAGGATCAAACTTTAACTATGCAAAGGAACAAATGACCAGAAATATGCAACCAAATCCTCAAATTAGCTTGGCCAATGTCGCGACGTCGTTTTTTTTCATGCTCCGCACACCGTTCTCCCCCCCCCCTCTCTGGGGATGGCGGGCGCGCAGCGCGAAAAAAAACGCCGTCGCGACTGCCAATATCAACATGATCCATTCATATATACCTTGGTATGATTTGGAAAGAAGAATACAAGGACATGGTTTAGAACTCTTACTTTCTCTCTTCTGCACGTCTAGGGAAAGGAATTCGAAGCTTGTAAGTATTTCCTTGATAAACAGCCTGCAAGAGAGATCAAAACATCTTGAGAGTGGATTGAAAAAAACAACTCAGATGAAAAGTTTTGAGTTCAATGTAAAATCTAAATAATAAACTAACACTAAAACAAAACAGTTCTAAAAAAAGTAGACCTCTGAAAGAAAGTGCGATTTTTAAATACAAATAGAGGCTTGTACACAAGCAATACCTTAACATTGAATCCAAGACTGTCCACATCCAGCATATACGCAGAGTCCACCTGATGAAAAGATATGAAATCAGCCTAGACATCTTGTTTGGTATGTTTGCCCAATTTTAAAGGGAAGGGGAAACAAAAGAGGCGAGAGAAAAAGAGTCAATAAGATAGAAAAAAATGAGAGAGAGAGAGAGATAATCATAATTTTCTCCTTGAGTTTATATGCCATATACATGCCTAAAAAGATTGTCCCAGAAGCAAAAGAAAGGAAAGCTCGTACTTTTTTTCCTCTTTGATTTTGGTCAAAAAAAACGAAAAATATGAGAAACTAAATATCATGCATATACAGGCAAAGAAAAGAGTGTCACCAAGCTTATCAAACTCACTCTTCCTCGCAAACACATATATTATTTTAATTAGTCCTTGTGGCCAGCTAATTTTGAAGCTACAAAACTTGTTTTGTGGACCTCCAACATCTAAATTTATTGTCAGTCCCGCTTATAAATAATGTCGTGTCCCGCTTCTTACATGACATTGACATATATAAGTTGCTATTTATGGTACTGAGAATTACCGGAATTGAAGTTGAGTGTTGCACTATGAGTCTTGTATCTTCAGCATGATCCCTGTTCATGTGAGACTGACAAAGCCAATTGATTTCATTTAGAAGAGAAAGAAACTGAAATAATCAACAAGGGCATATTTCATGCGGGTAGAGCATTTAATTTTTAAGCAATATACCCCAATAGGTTTGGAAAATTGAGCAATTGGATCAACTTTAGCAGTCTGGTATTCTTCTTTGCTGAATTCTGCCATTATTAACATTTGTAAGTAACAAATGAAATAAATAGAAGTAGAATAACAGTGGAAAAATTAACAAGAGCACAAACAAATTTGTAAGAGGCACTAAAGCCATTGGCGAGCCTGAAATAGTATACAAACAGGAAAGCAGCAAAACCATTGGTGAGCTCTAGACCTCAGCTTGATTATCTAAACCCACTCCCCATGACTTCAAAAAAATTAGACAATGATGTGCTTTATAAATAAGAAAATCAGCTGGATGGTACACAGACCGCCAGATCCAAGCAAAGTAGTTGCAACTCCTGACACGTATTGCACAACTTTTGGTTCAATGCGCATAAATTGGAAATCACCAAAGTCAACCTTGAAAATGGAAGAGATAATTAAGTCCTCACCTTGACAAAAAGCAACAAAAATACATTCGAGGAAAACATGAAGCATGCTATAAAATGGGAGGAAACAAGTTACCCTGAACGCATCAGGATGCTTTGCCAGATATGCTGTTCGAACAGCAGCTACATCTTTCTCAGAAACCTAAACAATTGATCAGAAAAAAGTTCAAAGCTAGTATTGCCGGGCTAAAAAGAAAATTAAATAAGCAGAAGCATTTTGGAAATTATCGTAAGGAAAAGAGAGAAAAAACACTTACAGGAATAGAATCACCATGCAGGGTGATTACTAAATCAGTCCTATCTTCGGGATCTTTAGCAACAAGCAATGAGCACTTGGGATTGGCTAATAGGTCCTGCAAAAGCAGCAATTCTTCAAACATATAGGGACACCAGGACCTCCTAAGGAACCCCCCCAAATAGGTTAAAGAACAAAATTAGGCAAGGAGAATTCAGCTTAGTCTAGTGGCTCCATGGAACAAAGATGCACATGTAGAAGACTGATACAACAACTATTTTGAACCAAACATTATGAGATCAATCAATCTTGTTGAACAGACTTGTATTTCTCAAAAGCATTCAGTGAAATTCACTTTTGAGCTAACAGTTTCCAATAGGCTTCACAAATTTTAAGCATAAAACATGATCAATGTATAAGTCACAGTCTAAGAGAATCAAGCCTGTCCTTTTGACAGTGGTAAATCTCTGAAACCTAAATGTCACAATTGGATTTGTTCTTTTATTTTTTGATTACATAAACTGTTTTCACAATTAAAGCATATGTGAAAAAGATAGACGGTAAGCAAACCATACCTTAGCATGAACTGCCACGCTGTTAACTACTAATATTGGAGATCCATCAGCATCACATGCAAAATCAACCATTGACCCTGACGGATAACCCTCATGCTGCTGTCATATCAAAAGAAATTTCAGCAAGTTTCAGTGAATATGTAAGAAAGTAGTCTAAGAAATGAATCTACACTCAAATGCAAACCACCTGCTGTCTTTTCCATGCCACTGATTTCAAAATTCAGCACCTAATGAACTCGGTATTTGATAAGAATTTACCTTAGATTCACCATATGGTTTATAGCAGCAGCTGTCTTTTCCAATATTTCAGAAGGGCCAAAACATTGGACCAATAGACATGAAAAAGCCTAAAACCTGACCTTGACACAGTTAATGCACCTTCCAACCAGTTCATGATGAACCCTAAATTCAGAGAATTTTTGGCAAGTAGTTGCTTAACATTTATGCTGTGATTTATGAACATAGAATACAAGGGAAGTGCCATCTTACAAGATTCATTTCACAAGTTTAAGCAACAAAAAATAATTAGTTATCCTTTTATAATAGCAACTAGTTAAAGTTATAAAGAAATAATCTTTGAAACTTCTTCTGATTATTCTCTAGGATAAGAAATTGAAGGAAAATAATCAAATGAGCAAGGGACAGATATTTTATTTAGTTGTTCTCCTAAATCCACAAGGCAAGAAGAGTTTGATGAGCAATACGCACACTAAGGTGTTTGCTCAGTAATATGCATATTTACCATATTGAATTCAACTTAGCCAAATCTAGTCTCAGATAGTTGCAGACTGCTGCATTCATTTTTTTTTTTCTCCATCTGTTTAATTTATTTTTAGGGCCAAAGTTTTTATGAGCTATCATGATACTAAATTGCTTGTTTTTACAGCTTGATTCTAGATTATTCTTGGTCCACTTTTCCCCTAATTCGATCATTATACTTGCATCAAATTATTTTTTAAAACTGATGCATCTGCATGTCTATACTGTACGGGGGAAAACTAAATTAAACACACGTTCTCAACTTATTATTGCTATTCACCTCCACCTTTCCTCTGAATGCACTCATTATTTTTCTAATCCTCGAGAGAAACAAAAATGAACAGGCAGTGTTATTCAAAACCCCAATTATGAAATCCCCTCTCTACCACTTCATTCCTTGAAATGCTCTATTCTTATAGAGAAAGTGGCGCTTTCGCATCTTCTTAACCCGAAATGAAATGGCTAGGGAGAGGAAAGGTTTTATTTAAGGTATTCCCAGGAATAGATCCAGTGGAGACAAGATGGGGCCTGTAGCTCAGAGGATCAGAGCAGCAGCAGCATCATGAATTGTGTCATAATACCACTCTACCACAATCTTGCTCTTCTGTCGTAATGTTAAATGGTAATATCAAATTGCATCACCAACATCAATTCCAATACAAGTAGATGTAAGATATAACAAACAAATCAATCACAAAATTGAACGGATCCCACTATGGACTCTCCAACCTCCCATCCTTCCCCGAGAAAATTTTAAATATAAAGTCATAACTCTGCTGATAACAACCACGAACAATCCTACCATAACATCACCAACAACACCATTCAGTTGTGCCAACTTCAACATTCATGAAGAATTTAACTTCAGTACTTCTCATTTAATCAATAAGTTCAAATCCTTAGCAAGTAAATGAACAAAAACCTGAGAAATAGTTGAAAGCATGCCGTGCGTGCTCTGGTTAAGCACAGTTCTAATTTCCTCAACCGGAGGAAGCCGAGCTGCCTTTTCCTATAATCACACAAACACAAAATCAACGAGTAGCAATAAAAACTATCTATTCACACATGATCAATCTAATAAAACAGATATTATCATTAACATCCAGGAATTTACACATCTACCCACAAACAAACACACAGCACAGGTATAAAAGAGAGGCTACCTGGTGAGTCTGAATCAACTGGAACACACTTGCATCAGAGTTAACATCCCCAGTTGACACCGCCTGATCAAAATAACAACAAAACAACAACAAAACAACTTATCATTTAAAACCCCATCAATCAAAAACAAAAATTATAGCTTTCATAGCTTACACTAACACGAATAAAAATCCCCCAAACAAATAAACCCATCAAGCAATTAATTAAAAAGGACTGTTTTTTACAATCAAAAAAGGAAAATTGATTCACTTTACCTGAGTGGAAGAATGAGCAACAGAAGCCATGGAAAGGGAGGGAAGTCGATGATGATGGTGGCTGAGAGTAAGAGAGACAGAGGGGTGGCGAATTGGTGATAAAAACTTTATTCTCCTGAGATTTATGACGGGAGAAAATAGAAGGGGTGTGCACTGAGCAGGGAGTTGCCATTTTCTTTATGGCCACGCACCGCAACCAAACCGGCACCCAACAACCATACATACTTTATAATTTAATTAACCACCATCGCTTTGTCTCTGCATTTTTTTTTAAAAGAAAATTATTTATGTCGATGTAGGGATGATGCTCTATTTATTGTTTCACCACTCACAAATTACTATGATGGATAACAACAATGGATGAACAATGACACCGTTTTTTCCTTTTCTTTTTTATTGTGGAGACGTCGTTACTTCTCAATCACATTTCTCTATTTTCTTTTTGACCTTTTGCACCTAAAATCATACTTTCAATTCACCTTATTATTTTCTTAAATGAAACAAAAAGAGAAGCAACCGAGGTCATGTTAGAGAAGAAAAGGTTGTAAGAAAATAAAACAACAACCATAGATATCATTGCCCGAAGAAATAGTGGGGAGAAAAGGTTCAGTGGTAGGAAGAGCTCTAACTTCATATTCTAATGAAAGGTTTACATGATAACA
>CM055339.1:5259132-5438925 GCA_029228605.1 Salix koriyanagi
CCTTGAAGTTTCAATTTTATTCAATTGAATGTCACACTGGCAATATGCATTATGGTCCTTTTATATATAATTTCAGTTTAGTATCTCAACAAACTATAACAGAAATGCAACAACCTTTAATAGCAACTAACTAACTGATTAGCCACTAATTTTATCTCAACATACCCTCCCTTAAACTAAATCAGTTTACAAGTTTCGGTACGTCACATACTCCCAATTGCTTTCTCAGATTCACAAAAGTTTCCAGCTTTAAAGGTTTGGTCATGATGTCTGCCACTTGCTCTTGTGAGCTGCAATACTTCAGCTCTATCTCTCCATCCTTTGCCAAGTCACGAAGAAAGTGATACCTGACAGCTATATGCTTGCTCCTCCCGTGCATTACTGGATTCTTTGACAGTTTGATTGTCGAGGAATTATCACAATATATCACGCAACCCTTTTGATTCCACTGCAGTTGCCCAAGTAACCTTTGCATCCAAATGGCTTGGCATGCGCATGCTGCTGCAGAAATGAACTCAGCTTCAGTGGTCGAGAGAGTGACTATAGCTTGCTTCTTCGAACTCCATGCGACTGTCCCATAACTCATCATGAACACATATCCTGAGGTGCTTCTGCGGTCATCTACATCACCTGCATAGTCACTGTCAGAATAAGCAATTAACCCATCTGTCCATCCTCTCTTCTGGTAACATATGCCCATGTCAGTAGTGCCTCTTAAGTATCTCAATACTCTTTTCACTGCCAGCATATGAAGTTCAGTGGGCTTCTCCATATATCGGCTCACCAAGCTCATCACATACATGAGATCAGGTCTCGACACAATCAAGTACATCAAGCTCCCAATCATCTGTTTATACTTGGTCGAGTCAACCTTAATTCCATCCTCATCTTTTGTCAACTTATAGTCAGGTACTATAGGAGTTTTGGTGGGGTTACTGTTTTCCATACCAAATCTCAGAAGGATTTCTTCAGCATATTTCCTTTGGCTCATGTAGATACCCTTGTTGTTTTGCACTACTTCCACTCCCAGGAAGTACTTCATTTTCCCCAAGTCTGTCATGTCAAACTCATTCTTCATTGACACCTTGAATTCACTGATCATCTCCTCATCATTACCAGTGAATATCAAGTCATCCACATATATACTGACAACCAACACCTTCCCTCCTTCAATCTTAGTGAATAATGTGTGTTCACTAGGATATTTTTCAAACCCACATCCAACAAAATATGCTTCTATACGGCTATACCAAGCCCTTGGTGCTTGCTTTAAACCATATAGAGCTTTGTGAAGTTTGAATACCTTCCCTTCTTCCCCTCTTCTCACAAACCCCTTGGGTTGCTCAATGTACACCGTCTCCTTCAACTCTCCATGCAGGAAAGCACTCTTCACATCTAACTGATATATGCTCCAATCATGATAGGCTGCCACTGCCATAATCAACCTTATGGTGTCCCATCTTGCTACGGGAGCAAATATTTCTGTGTAGTTGATTCCATACTTCTGAGCATACCGTAACACAACCAACCTGGCCTTGTGTTTGTCCACCTCTCCCTTTTCATTCAACTTGGTTTTGAAAATCCACTTCACCCCAATGGCTTTGGTGTGACTTGGTAATTCTGTCAAAACCCAAGTTTTGTTCTTCTCTATGGCTTGCATTTCAGCCACCATAGCTTGCTCCCATATAGGATTTCCCGCTGCTTCTTCATATGACTTTGGATCCCCAGCTTCTGTGTACATAACCATGTTTTGTTCCTCCTCACTATCAGTCAATCCCTCTCCTGAAACATAGTCTCTCATCCATCTCGGCTCTCTGCTCACTCTACCCAGTAACCTGCCAGTTGTGTTCAAATTCCTGCCCTCACTCACTTCTTCAATCTCATTTCTGCCCACACTTACTTCAATCATATTTCTGCCCTCACTCACTTCTTCAAGAGATTCATATTGCACCTCTTCTTCTACCCCAGTTGCTGTGTCATTTGCACCTGCTGCATCAGCTTGGTTTTCCTGCATATTTTCCACATTTTCCCCAAAATCAGCCTCCAATTCATCCTCATCAGCACACACACTAGACCTATCATCACCCTCAGAATCATCTCCCCACTTCAATGTGTTGCTGCCAGTTTCATTTTCAGTGGTTTCTCCCCATTTCCAGCTCTCCATTTCATCAAAAACCACATCTCTACTTATGACAATCTTTTTGGTTATGGGATTATACATCCTATACCCCTTGGTCTCCTTACTCACCCCCATATACACACACTTAATGCTTTTATCATCTAATTTCTTTCTTTTTTGATCCACATTATGCATATATCCTATGCATCCAAATACCCTAAGATATTCTACAGAAGGTGTCAAATTTCTCCATGCTTCCTCAGGGGTTTTATCTTTCAAAGCCAAGGTTGGACTTCTATTCAACAAGTAAACAGTCCAATTTACTGCCTCAGGCCAAAACTCTCTCGGCACATTCCTCTCAATCAACACACTCCTAGCCATGTTCATTATAGCCCTATTCTTTCTCTCGGCCACCCCATTCTGCTGGGGTGTATAGGCAGTCGTAAGTTGTCTACTTATACCATTTAATTCACAAAATGAGTTGAATTCCTCAGAACAAAACTCTCCCCCCTATCAGTCCTTAGGCTGCCAATATTCTCACCAATTTCTCCCTCAATCAGCACCTTAAACTTCTTAAAGGTCACAAATGCTTCAGATTTTTCAGTGATGAATTGTACCCATATTTTCCTAGAATAATCATCAATGAAAGTAATCAAATACCTCCTATTGCTGAGGGATATTGGGGTTATTGGCCCACATATATCAGCATGTATCAGTTGCAGCCTCCTAGAGGCTCTCCACTGACTTTGTTTTGGGAATGGATCCCTATGGTGTTTTCCCAACATACATCCCTCACACAATTTGGTAGGAGTTGTTATCAGTGGCAGCCCCCTCACCATTTTCTTATTATACAAAGTTTTTAGCCCTTTGTAACTCAAATGGCCATATCTACAATGCCATAATTGTGCCTCATCCTCAGCAACCAATTTAAAGCAATTTTGTTCTTTAGCAGCAGGTTCTTTAATAGCTAAAGAGGCTATTACTACAAACATTCTGTTTACTGACATTTCACTAGTCATAATCAGCCCCCTAGACATGTGAAACAGTTTGCACAGATTGTTTTTGATCAGTATAGTCAACCCTTTTTCTTGTAATTGACCTATACTTAAAAGATTGTTTCTCAATTCGGGAATATAGTATACTTGGGTAATAACTTGTGTTATCCCCTCCACTATCATCCTAATACTACCTATTCCCATTACCCCCATTCTAGAATTATTTCCTAGTTTCACAGATTGCCTAAATCCTTCATCAATATCAATAAACCACAATCTATTTCCAATCATATGATTGGAACAGCCAGAGTCTAGGAACAATACCTCCTCTCGGCTTGCATTATTTAGCTCCACATGTGTCATCAAGAGCATTTCTTCCTCTTCCTCTAGCTCGACATAGTGTGCTCCTCTTTCCCATTCTGGGCACTCAAACTGAAAGTGCCCCAACTTGTGGCACTTATAGCATTCGGTGAGTTCCTTGTTGTACTGGAACCTCCCTCTGCCTCTTCCCCTACCTCGGGTCCCCCTGGGAAAATTGAAGCCACCACCTTTGACTGGATTGTAACCCCCTCTGCCCCTGCCTCTAGTTGTTCTGTCATCATAAACAACTTTGAGGGCTTGATCCTCTTCTCGGTGCTCACTCATCCGTTGCTCATGGACCAACAAGCTCCCATGAAGCTCATCGATACTCAGTGTATCCAAGTCATTTGACTCCTCCACAGAACACACTACATAGTTAAATTTTGAGGTTAATGTTCTCAAAATCTTACCTACTGTCACATTCTGCTCCATTTTTTCTCCATTGGTACGCATCTTGTTCACCACTGCCAAGGTTCGTGATATGTATTTGTCAATTTTTTCCCCTTCCTTCATGCTCAGTAGTTCGAACTCTCTTCTCAGGGCTTGCAACTGTGCCCTACGAACCTTGGTTGAACCTTGATACTTCTGCCGCATTGATTCCCAAATGGCCTTTGACGAGGTTTTATCAAGGATCGTCTCCATTATTTCTCGATCAATTGCCTGGAATAGGCAATTTTTTATCTTCAAATCTTTGAGCTCAGTTTCTTCTAAGCTCTTTCGCTGAGCTTCACTCACTGCTGTTCCTCGAGCCACGGTTGGGATGCCATCTTCCACCAACGTCCACAGCTCCTTGCTCCTCAAGAAATTCTCCATCATCATCGACCAGTGGTCATAATACCCGTCGAATCTTGGAATGGCAGCTTGTACAAATTTTTCAGCGTTATTGAGCATTTTCTCAGCAAACAGTGGACGATTTGCACAAGTATTTTCCACTCTTACTCACTCTCGGTGCTTCTCTCTTTCTCTCGTGTTTCACTCGCTCGCACCTCTCTGTGTTTCACTCTCACTCACCTTGCCTTCACTCTCTCTCTCACCAACCTACTGTGGTGATCTTCGGTGGTGGTGGATTTTTTCCGTCTTCTCCACCAATCAAGGATTTTAATGGATCGTTACTCTCGATTTCTTCACAAATCAAGAGTTGCTTCTTCTTCTTCTCCTCTATTTCCGCAGAAAACACTGATTCTAGGCTCGATTTGAGCTCTTTGAACCGATTTTTGCTAAGCCAGAGCCGATCTCCCTCTCACTCTTCTCTTTGTTTCTCACGAAGCTTCCGAGAGAAGCTTTCTTTCTCTCTCTTCCTTTATACGGGCTCTGATACCATTTGATAAAATCCTTGAAGTTTCAATTTTATTCAATTGAATGCCACACTGGCAATATGCATTATGGTCCCTTTATATACAACTTCAGTTCAGTATCTCAACAAACTATAACAGAAATGCAACAACCTTTAATAGCAACTAACTAATTGATTAGCCACTAATTTTATCTCAACATTACAATCAACTTTCTTCCAGGACTTGAAAATACAGAGTTATTCACATTAACAGATGAAAGAAAAATGAATTTTATTAGAAATTATCAATGTTAAAAAATAAGAAATGGCATCAGCTGATAGTAAATTCATAAGGTCCAATACTGATGGACATCAAAAGGCTTTAGAAACCATAGAAATACATCTTGCAGCTACATGCAACATGATCTCGTGATTCTACATTCAACCAAGAATTCAAAACTGGATTAGGTTTCTGTTATATTCTCAGAACTATCACAATGGTAATTCACTCAATCTTGTAAAATGAGTTCTTGGCTTTATATAGCCAATTACAACAACCTGAACCAATTCTATCTTCACATACTGAAGATTTTGGAATCAAGCAAAACTGACACAATCAATTACAACAATTAACAGAATTAACTAACTCCAGCTAAGCAATTGAAACAGGAATGATAAGGACTTTATTCTGCAGTGACCTTGACTGCTAAATTGCTAACAAAACCTCCCCTAAACTGAACTTGTTAAAAACTTTTGTGCCTTGTAATCCCAGTAAAGTTCGCATCTTCACAAATGAGTCCAATTTCAGGGGTTTTGTCATGATGTCTGTTATCTGCTCATTTGTTCCACAGAAAATCAACTTCACAGCCCCTTCCTTTACTAACTCTCTTAGGAAGTGAAATCTCACGTCTATATGTTTAGTTCTTCCATGAAGTATGGGATTCTTTGACAACTTTATTGTGGAGCTGTTATCACAATGAATTTTAACACATTTGCAGAAAGATAAGCCTATGTTGTCCAGTACCCTCTTCACCCACATGCTGTGACAAGCACATGTAGCAGCTGCCATGTATTCTGTCTCAGTGGTAGATAGTGTTACTATTGGTTGTTTTTTCGAACTCCATGCTACAGCCCCACCACTTAACAGAAATACATACCCTGAAGTGCTTCCTCTATTTTCTACATCCCCCGCATAGTCACTATCAGTGTACACTTCTAGTTCATCCTCCACATCCCTTGCATTTCTTCTGTAGAATACTCCCAAGTTTTTCGTTCCCATCACATATCTAAGCACTTTTTTTGATGCTGCCATATGTGATGTCTTTGGATCAGACATGAACTTGCTTAGTAAACACACAACAAATATAATATTTGGCCTAGTGATTGACAGATACATTAGGCTGCCTATTATTTGCTTGAACATGGTTGGGTTTTCACTAGCTTTTTCTCCATATTTGATTAATTTTGTGTTCGACACTATGGGATTCTTTACTGGATTGCATGCCCCCATTCCAAATCTGTCAAGAATTTCCCCAGCATATTTCAATTGGCACAAATGTATTCCTTCACTACTCTGCTGCACTTCCACTCCTAGGAAATATTTCATCTTCCCCAAATCACTCATGTTGAATTCCATCATCATTGATTGCTTGAAGTCTTCACACATCTCCATATCATTCCCTGTGTAAATCAAATCATCCACATAGAGGCTGATTATTAAACATTTGCCTTCACCTTCATGTTTGAGAAATAATGTGTGTTCATGGCTGCATTTCTCAAATCCATTTTTAGTGAAAAAGCTCTCTATTCTACTATACCAGGCTCTTGGAGCCTGTTTCAACCCATAGAGAGCTTTCTTCAGCCTCAAGACTTTATGCTCTTCTTCCCTTTGAACATACCCTTCTGGTTGTTCCACATATACTGCCTCTGTCAATTCCCCATTTAGGAACGCACTTTTGACGTCAGGCTGAAATACATTCCATCCCTTCTGTGCTGCTACTGCCAAGAGTAGCCTTATGGTGTCCCAACGAGCCACGGGTGCAAACACTTCACTATAAAATGAACTTAAAATTCTTATTAAATTTGTTGTCATATCTTTTTTGATGTGGACTCCTTTCCACCAAGTTTGCTTTGGTGGTAATCTCCTTCTTCCTTGTAGCTTGGAGCTCCTTTCTATGTGTGTCTTCAATAATGATGTGAGTGATAAGGTCAATCAATGACAATTGTTTGTGCTTGTGCTTGAGTTGTTGCTTGTAGTCGCTCCATGAGTTAGGTAGTTTTTCGATGAGTATTCCAACAATGAAAGCTTCAGGAAGGTTGATATTTTCAGCCTTCATATCTTCAAGGAGCCTATGGTATTCATTAATCTGAGCCTTGATATCTTTGTTGTCAACCATTTTCCAATGGTAAAATTTACCAATGGCAAATTTCTGTTTGCCAACATCTTCGGCGGTGTATTTCGCAACCATGTTGCCCCATATTTCCCTTGCTTCCTTGTAGCTGCAATACACATCAAACAACTCATTGGAGAGAGTGCTTAAAATAGAGTGCCTATAAATCTTATTTCCATGTGTCCATGCTTCGGCATTCTCAGCATCTTTGGGATCGACAAGAACCCAAGCCACACCATGCAAGTCAAGAACACCAAAAATCCTCTCTTGCCATCTTCGGAAGTTCTCGCCAGAGAACACCTCAATCTTTGAGATGTCAGGAAAGGGCTTGGCCAAAGAGACAGTGGTTGGCCTAGGCAATGGAGTAGTGGATGCTGGAGGGGGGAGAACAATTGCAACAGCAGCAATGTTGAGGGTAGGGGCACCAGTGGCAGCAGTGTTTCCGTCCATTTTAGAAGTAAAATATCCTTAAGATTGTTGTATAAAATGAATGAAATGCAAGGAATAAAAATTATTAAGAAACAAAAACAAAAACTTGAGGCGTGCTTAGCACTGTCCTTAAGGATATTTCCCCAATAATGAGGTACCCTCCAGGATTCAACAAGCTCTTCCTCAAAGAGGGGAACACAATAACAACAAAGAAAAATAATAAGATAAGTCCAGCAAATGAGATGAAGAAGAAGAGAAGTATTTTCGGATGTATGTCTGAAAAATATTGTGTATTATTTATAGGCTACTATAATGTAACAGCTATGCCATATTTAATTTATAAATTCAAAATGGATGTTACAATATAAATATAGCAGTTACCATAATTTAAATTATAGCTATTACCATAATTTAAATTATAGGTGTTATAAAATTTATGGTGACAGTTACCATATTTATGTTTATAATAACTATGTAAATCAAAACTGAAATTGCTTTTGAAATTTGTAACTGTTAGAAATAAATTTCCAAGGTTACAAATTTAATGTTTTCAGTTTAAGGGTTATCAAAATATTTTAATCAAAACAACAAAAAGATTTCAGAGAGTATAGGCGTTGCCTCGCGCGCAGGGGGGGGGGGGTGAATCAGAGGTTTTCCTCTTACTCAACTCATCCTCATGTGCGCGAGCTCACTTCTACTTCCTTTGTTGGTTACTACCCCATCTCAAGTTTTAGTATATAAACACTTGATGAGAGTCTTCTTTTACCAATGTGGGATAGTAGGTCCTATATATACTCTCTACACTCAAGGGGTCTTTTGTGTTTTACCAATGTGGGATAGTCTTTTGAAATATCTATTTATAGTTTTTACAACAGCCTTATGGTGTCCCAACGAGCCACGAGTGCAAACACTTCACTATAATCAATTCCATATCACTGAGCATAGCCTTTTACAACTAACCTTGCTTTGCATTTATCCACCTCTCCCTTCTCATTTAATTTTGTTTTGTAAATCCACTCCACTCCAATTTTCTTGACCCCATTCGGTGGATTTACCAGTTCCCATGTTTTATTCTTTTCAATGGACTCTATTTCTAAGTCCATTGCATCTCTCCACTTCTTTTGTGTTGCAGCTTCTTCATAACAGATTGGGTCATCAGTCACCATGAAGCATGTTGGTTCTTCATCAATTTCTGCTTCTTGCACATAGTCATCCATCCACTTAGACTTTCTTTTCATTCTTCCCCTTGTTTCATCCTCAGCATTATCTGCCTTATTCCCAGTTAATCCAGTGGCAGTGTCACTCTGCCCTTCTAAATCACATACATTTCCTCTTGTTTCAGGAATATGACCTTCATTTTCACCTTTTTTGTCTCTCTGTCACATGTAATACCCTCATGTATGCCTTCATGTTCACTTTCCAGCATACTGTCATCCCTTTCAATACCTTCACTTTCCAACATATTGTCATCTTCCACTGATCTCTCCTCATAGTCACTAATCTCTCCATTATCAATATCTGCCAAACTAAAGACATCATTTTTAACATCATCATCACTTCTTTTCCAGTCCCAACTTATACTTTAATCAAACACCACATCCCTACTCACAATTACCTTGTTGGTTTTAGGATCATAAAGCCTATAGGCCTTAGATTCTTCACTGACCCCTACAAAATCACACTTATGACTTCGTTCATCCAGTTTTTTTCTTCCTTTGTCACACACATGCACGTGAGCAATGCAACCAAACACTCTAAAATAGTCAACATTTGGTTTAATTCCACTCCAACATTCTTCAGGAGTCATCTCTTCCACTACCACAATCGGGCTTCTGTTCAACACATGAATTCCCCATCGTACTGCCTCAGGCCAAAACAATTTTGGCATTTCCATTTCTGATAATAAGCATCGAACCATATTTAATAGGGTTCGATTCTTACGCTCTGCCACTCTATTTTGTTGAGGAGTGAAGGTAGCAGTGAGCTGCCTTTTGATACCATTCTCAACACAAAAATCATTGAACTCCTTGGAGGTGAATTCACCTCCTCGTTCTGTTCTCAAGCAACATATATCAGCCTCTACTTCTTTCTCTACATGCTTTTTAAACACTTTAAACATGGTAAAGGTTTCACTCTTCTCAGCTAGAAAGTAAATCCAACCTTTTCTGCTAAAGTCATCCATTAAGCATACTATATACCTTTTGTAGCTGGTTGAGGTGGGAGTGATAGGGCCACACAAATCTGCATGTATGAGTTGCAATCTCCTTGAGGCTCTCCACTAGCTCTTCTTGGGGATGATTGTTCTGTGTTGCTTGCCATGGTGACACACTGTGCATACTCCATCTGTGGCTTGCATTGCAGGTAGCCCCTTCACTAGTTGTTTATTCCCCAAAGCTTTGAGACTTATGTTGTTCACATGTCCATAACGCTTGTGCCACAGCTCTGCAGATTCTTCTTCACTTGTTTTCAGGCATATAATGCTTTGGGTGCACATAGTGGCTTGAAGAACAAACATCCTGTTGGCTGACATGGCTGTCTGCATGATCAATCCCCTCTCGGGATGATATATTTTACAGTACATATCTTTTATAACAATTGTTAATCATCTTTCTTGCAATTGTCCAATGCTCAGTAAGTTGTTTTTGAGCTTAGGAATAAAAAACACATTCTTATACTTTGAGTTAAGCCTTCAATCTTGAGTCTAATGCTTCCTTTCCCCATCACCATAATTTTCTCACCATTTCCCAGTTTTACAGAACGCCTGAATTGATCATCCATCTCAATAAACCAACTCTTATTTCCTATCATGTGATTCGAACACCCAGAATCTAGGAACCACACATCTTCTTGGTTTATTATCTTGTCCTGTACATACACCATTAACAGCAGTTCTTCCACTTCTTCCACTTCAGCATAGTTTGCACCTTTTCCCCAACTAGGACATTCATACTGAAAATGTCCTAGTTTGTGACATTTATAGCACTCCACAGTTGCCTTGTTGAAGCTTTGTCTGCCCCTGCCACGGCCACGTCTCTAGGTTACTCGTCCCCTACCTCTTCCAGGTCTTTCTTCATAGGTAACCTTGAGAACTTGTTCTTCTTCCACTTGACTATAATTGAGCTCTCTTGACTATTGTGGAACCTTGAAATTTCTGTTTCATGGAGGTCCAAATTGCTTTTGCAGAGCTTCTGTCAAGAATTGTTTCTAACACCTCTCGTTCAATTGCTTGTTACAATAGATTTTTTGCCTTCAAATCTTTCAATTTGTTTTCTTCATGTACCTTCTTCTACGCCTCTGTGGGTTGCTAGGTTTCTGCCACAATTGATGATAAAGATCGTGTTTCTCTTGTAATCTTCCCCCCAACACCTTGATCTACAACATTCCAATACTCCTTGGATCGAAGTAGATTTTCCATCATCTGAGCCCAGTGATCATAGTGTCCTGCAAACTTAGGCACATATCCAGTGCTGTTCCCCTCTGCCATTTTGAAGAAAATTAGTTTCTCCCTTTCTCTCTTCTTTGAAGAAAATCAGTTTCTCCCTCTCTTTTCTTTTCTCCCTTGCACTCATTATTGCACCTTAAAAGGCTCTGATACCAATTGTTAAATTTACAGAACTATCACAATGGTAATTCACTCAATCTTGTAAAATGAGTTCTTGGCTTTATATAGCCAATTACAACAACCTGAACCAATTCTATCTTCACATACTGAAGATTTTGGAATCAAGCAAAACTGACACAATCAGTTACAACAATTAACAGAATTAACTAACTTCAGCTAAGCAAATGAAACAAGAATGATAAGGACTTTATTCTGCAGTGACCTTGACTGTTAAATTGCTAACAGTTTCTTTAAGTAGACATGCTTGTTGCTTGTATTAATGTAACCTACACACTAAATATCATTTTACTAAATAGACTAAATTTTAGGACATCGTCATTTAATGTTGTCTGTAGGAAGCTTTCTAAAAAGCCATTAATTGCTCTATTGATATCCCATTAATTGTTCTATTGATATCCTTACTCATCATCAATGGTAAATAATCAAGATACCCCTAAAATATAACGTGTAATTGATATTCTTGACACAATGATCTTTCAACAACTCATCAACCAGGTGCAACTCCTTACTCAAATATTTACACCTTAGTAGTAGCAGGTCGCACCTGGTGTATATGGACAATTACACTACCTAAGACTATATGGGTGGAATGGAATGATAGGGGGGTTTTAGCCTCAAAGGTTATCTAACCCTTCCAAAGAGTGTTCATGCCATCATGATGCTTGTGCACATAGAAAATATTCTAGATGTGTATATGGTCGTCACATGAAGGAGTCTATCCATCAATCCCACAATTCCATGCTATAAATCTCAAGCTCCCTAAAGTCATATAGACACGAGAGTGGACAGAAACATATAGGGGATTATATACATGAAGACTCTCTCCTATTAAGACGAGCATTGCATGCTCGTATATCCAAGGATTACAATTCCACTAAAATACCCTCAGATAACTATGAAGGTCCTGCATACCCAAGGGAACACGTATAGAATGTATGAAGCAGTACCATAAAACTATTTCCCTTACATTTTTCAAATCAAATTATATTTTTTTAGGGTTAATTTGACTTGGTTCGAGTTACCCTTCATGATCCATGACTCGGGTCTTGTCCCAAATCAATGATGAATATTTCATTTAGCTTTTATGGCTAAGTCTAGCACTATTACGTATACTCTTTTTAAGATGATCATTATTTTAGGATTATCTTTCTTAACCTATATTATTTGGGCTTAGTTGTCTCCAAGTTAATAGGATAATTCATAATCGTGTTTGATCCTGATAAAGTTGTTATGTATTAGATGTTTGAGTTTAAAAATAATAAAAACCTTCTAACTCCATCTCCCTAAAGAAAAAAAAAATATTTATAGCACTTATATTTTTTGAACAATCTTTCACCTCCATTTTTAAAACAACAAAACTCATTAAAAAAAATTTCAAATATTTATACCCACTGAATTATATATTCTCAAATATTTCTAAGTTAATAGAAAAGTAAAATATTAAAAAATTATAAAAAATTATTTATTTATTTACCCACGTAATTTGTTTTGTAATTTTCACATATGTATTATTACAAGAATTTATACATGAATCTGTGTTTTTAGTTGAATAAATTTATAGCATTAGGATCATACACATGATCGATGAGATTTCATGATGATTTGGATGTAAGAAATAATGCTTTGTTTTTGTCGAACAACAAAAGTCAAGAAAATAATTTGTTCGCTAGAGGAGAGAAAAATAAAATATCATTTTGGTCCTCGCCTCTACGATAAAAAAACACAAGGGAAATTGATGGCTAGATGTTACGGAGTGCTATGACAATTATTTTTTAAAATATTTTTTATTAAATGATGGATTAAAATAACATTGACGGCTAACTTCACAATAGATAAAAACTTTAGATTTAAATATATTAAAAATTTAATAAAAATAACAAAAAATAAAATAAAAAGACATTGAGAACAGAGATGAAAATTCATCAAGGGATTTAGAAGATCAGATCTAAACACTTTTAAATTTTAATTCTTGCGATGATTTGCTGGTTAAAAATACAATTTTATGTTAGGTTTGTATTTACGAGGTCATGGGAGCAAGGCAGTCAAAATCGAGATTTTGACACGGATCGGAAAGGGCTCCGAAAAATCGGATCGTAAGATCGGATCGTAAAATCGTAGAAAGATCGTAAAATGTCCGTACAAAAATTATTATTTTTAATTATATTTAAATTTAAAAAATGAATTTAAATAATAATAAAATGCTAATTATTATTATTTTATTATTATTATTATTATTCTACGATTTTTTTACGATTTTTCTACGATTTTGAACGATTTTTCTACGAGTTTGACTGGGTTTCGATTTTTCTACCGGTTCAACCAGGTTTTCGGAGCCAACTCGTAAAATCGTATGATTTTGCGAGTTGACTCGCGATTTTGACTACCATGCATGGGAGTGTCTGACATTTTTTAATTTTGTAAGGAAAAAAAAAGGTGCAAATTATGATTTTGTGTGGTTGTCGGAGAAAATAATATGAGATAACACGTCTTTTATTCGGACAACTCAATACATCATCATATTTTTTCTATTCATTTCTATTTTTTTAAATATGATTTTCCTTATAATATTATATATATATATATATATATATATATATAATTGTATTAAGCAACTTTCTTTATATTTCTTCAAATGTATATTGAAAAATATTAACCAAAGTAAAATTAATCTTATTATTATTATTATTATTATTATTATTATTATTATTATTATTATTATTATTATTATTATTATAAATAAAAAATTAATTAATTGTAGTGAATTTTAAATTATTTAATAAATAATTTCCTAAAATTACAGAGATTTTTTTATTATGATTTTCTCTCTGAATAAATAATTTATTTATATTGTATGTTATTAAGGTAAAAAAAATATTATTATTGAAAATATTCAAATTTATAATATAGTCAAATGAACATAAAATGTTTCTAGTGTCTCGAATATAATATATAAAGATACTTTTTTTTTTTCATTTAGTATTGTTTGGTTCCACTATTTATCACACAAGCAATTATTCTATCTTGTACACCACTTCTTCTCATCTCTTTTATATATATTTTTATTATTTTTTTTGTGTGAAAAGAAACCAAATGCTAAGGTATGGTAAAAACTATAATCAATTTTATCCATTATTATTTTTGCATATGGTTATAAATGATTTATGCCCTATTATGTTTAAATTTCGAATTAAAATATCTGATTCAAGTGTTCAATAAGAAAAATAATATATAATGACTCTATTTAAAATACTGCAAAGAATTTGATACTCGAATTAAAATATTAATACTTATGTTCTTGCTTCTTTAGAAATTAAGAAATCACCATGTGATGTGTTTGTGTGATTGTTATTCCCTTAGAATCCTAGTGCCTTTCTTGAAGTATTTTTATTTAATAAATTAATTGGTTTCAAAGATTTTCTATAAATATTATAAATTTGAAATATTTTTATTTAATAAAATAATTGGTTTCAAATATTTTCTATAAATAGCTTCTTTTTTTTTAATAATATTTTGCACTTAGCTTTCTATGTAAGTATTCCTAGATGTTTGCTAAGTTTATTTATTGTTGTTAACACTAGATGTGAAACCATAAAAAACAAGTAGTCAATAAAGTGAATAAAAAAAGCAATAAAAATAAACCATGTAATAATATATTGAGATGAAAAAAAATATTAAAAGGAAAAAATGAAAAGAAAAAAACAAGTTCATTGTTTAAATAGTAAACACAAAAGAGAAACCATGTAATCTTTCATTTTGATCAAATCAGTCCCTCAATTTGTTTTTTTGCAAGCAATAAAAAGAGTTTTTGCTATGCAGAATCAACAACCATCTCAATAATGGAGTGGTTTTTTGGCACCACAATAACTTTATATGAAAAAAAACTAAATTACAAAGTCAAATTCTACATCAACATAATATCAAAAGATGTATTTTGAAGTTATATATATGGTGCCCATCCAGTAAGCAGTTTTGATTTCAAGTTTAGAAAAAAAACTTGGATTTGTGAGTTCAATCTTTGAAACACTCAACTTGCTGTTGTATTTTTGTTTTTATGTATGAGAATTATGGAACGAAGTCCATGTTGATGGGTGGACTTAGAGGAGCTTGTTTTTATCTTCATTTTCTTTCATTTATTAGAGGATAAATGTAGAATTTTGAATAAAAAGGTTCCCAGAAAATAAAAATCCAAGTGGCAGATAAATTAAACAAAATAAAGACAGGCAAACAAACAATGAATCAAGATTCAGAGCAATAAAATCCATAACCAGGCATTGGCAATCGAAACTAAATCACATATAATTTATTTTTTATTTAATTTATGCGGCCATGAAATGCAAAACCCAGATATACAACTGCACGAAAAGTAAAGGGTATTCTAAGAAAATAAAAAGAAGAAAGAAAACTCATCAATCCGAGTGGGGAATCGTTATCTGAGTCAGCGTCAGAGTCAGGCAGGTTGGCCGGGAAGGGGTTGTAGCAAAGATAGGTCCAGAAAGAGAGCGCAAGACGCCCAAAGTGATGGAGAGGGAGACAAAAGAGGAGATGTAAGACTTGATCGCTGCTTAATCGTTCTGGGTTGCACGCTATGTATTGACACAGATTCGCTGATACGTTCGCTACTGTCACCATCAAATTGCTGTTGAGAACCATCTCTCTCTCGTCTGTCTCTTCTCTTGTTCAGTTTATCTCGCTGTGTTTTGTCTTTGGCCGTCGCCTGCCCTGGAGTGGTGGCTGTCTGCCTATTGGATGTTTTGTTGGGTAGTCTAGAATTTAAGACATTCAAGTGCTGTTTGGTCTGAATGATACGATGTCGTACTATAGCTGTTTCGATCTCAAATAAAGATGGGCTTTTGTAGTTTTCTTCCCTTGGTTTTGACCCAAAAATCTAATTGTAGCCATCAAGTCTTGTTTATAATAGATTTATGAACGACGGACAGTTTAAAGAAAATAACGTTAGAAGCACCAAATATTTCAGGTAAGCTCCTAATATTCAAGTATTTGATTCATTCTAAATAAAAAAATGCATCTTGTTTTACCAGTAGGGTCATACACATCAGCTTTGATGATTTCAGTCCAACATAAATATGGATACTCATATGAAGTCAGAAACCTTAAATAAAGACGGGCACCATGTGAAAGTAATGAACCTTTGGTTTTTGTATAGATTGTATTTGTAAGCTGTTGCAAACATCTTTCGTGAGAAAATAAGTGGAAGTTTATTTGGGGGGACATGAAATCTTAAAGAAAATTTGTCTAACATGAGTAGTTCGAAATTATGCAATTAGAAACTGCCAAAAGCCATATGACAGGAGGTAGCCAGGAGGTGTCGATGAAGATGAAGACTGGTTCGGGTTGTTATTCGGACGAGATCCTCGAGCTGAGAGTGCCGCATTATGACACTGACAGCAGAATAGGTGAAGTCAATCACTGATCTTCCAGGTATCCTTTCTCTTCCAAGTAAGAAACTACTTGCTCACTCATAGCAGTTGGTGTGCGGCAGATTCCATCTATCAGTTGTAATTCTATCTGCACGGATAGGATTGGAAAACAATAACTCAGTTGTGCAGACTCTGGATATTGGACCAGGAAATACATCAGAGGTATTTATGAGCACATCAGTAAAGCTTAATTGTCTAAAATCATACCTCACATTGCAAAGGTGGTTCGTAAGGATCATCTATACCAGTAAAACCTGCAAGTTAAACATGGTCACTTTTGGATGACTGGGGAGTGGCTGAGGACAAGGTTAGGCTGGTCCATTCAGCCATCTGGAACAAAATGTAATAATAATGGAAGGAAACACATAAATAATAGCAAGGGGATACTAAGATATTTCTCACAATTTATGTAAGCAATCAATTTATGATTTCTTGTTCTATTATTACACAACTTATGTGTTTTTCCCTTATTAACTGGGTGCAGATGAATTGACTGTCAGGGAAACTGCTCAACGTATTAAATATACAGCTAAGAAATTTTCTAGAGCACACCTTTGATCTTTCCAGCACGTGCAAGCTTGTAAAGGCCTTTAGCATCTCTTGACTCGCACAGTGATAGAGGAGTGTTCATGAAAACCTGTACAGATACAAGTAATCAGCATTCCATCTCTACGAAAAAACAAGCTCATACATAACAGCCTTCGTGAGGAAACTTGCTTCAATAAAGTTTGAATCTGGCAACATTGCACGGCAAGCATCCCGGTCTTTCCTGTATGGTGATATCAGACTAGCAATGCATATCATACCAGCATCTGCAAAGAGCTTTGCCACCTCCCCTAGATGAAATAGATGCAAAATAACTTAGTGATAAATAAACAAAAAAATCATGTAAATAAGCACATATTACCAAAGTTGAAGTTAACAATCCCTCTAATTATAATAACCTTGAGTACAATGTCTTTCTTTTTGTTACTGATACAATGTTTAACAATAGCTCAAATATGCAAGAGACACTAATAGTTTGTTTATGCATGAGTCTTGGAGCTGAAACTTGACCGTGACCTTATACTTCAACTTGCAAGGAATTATAAAAATTTAAAAAGTGAGCAGCAAACCTGCCAAAGTTGAGAAATTGTTTTTGGTTTTTTATCATGTTTTAAATCTAGCTTTTATCTCTTACAATTGTCCCATTACTGGAAGTTGGGACACAAAAATTAGCAAAACAAAGATACCGAAAGCTTCCTCAAAGACTTCCCAAAAGAACCCACAGACCATATAGCAATCAGAACTGCTTTAATGGGAGACCAAAGGACAAGAATGCCAAACAAGGTCATATCAAATGCTGATGTTTGACTAATTTACTACTAGTAATTAACATCTTCCAAATTACTCCAGCGATGGAATAAGATAACTCGTTTATCACAAACACTTTCAACAAATTGTAGATCAGAGCCATCAGAAAGCCATGTCCAACTTCTGTTGAGTACAAGATTATACATACCATGTCCAATCCCATTGTACAAGTTTGTTCATTATCTTGGAGAAGATAAAAATTTTTACTCCCATTGTTGTTAACTCAAACTCCAATTATGAGGTTTCGTGTATAATCAACTTACCAACCCTCCTGATATTTTCAGTTCGATCTTCAGCACTGAAACCAAGATCCTTGTTCAGTCCATGCCTAAGGTTATCCCCATCAAGCACATATGAAAGCTTCCCCCTAGAATACAATTGTCTATTTAGCGCAAATGCCAGTGTGCTTTTCCCTGAAAAATTGACGAAGCAGTATAAGTGGGTATGGAAATTCATTAAATACCTATGATAACAGTCCAGCATCCAGTTTTGGTTTGAAACTAGTTAAACTACTTGTGCCATGTAGGCACAGCTTCAACGATACTTACATCAGTCTAGATTCTAAAAGTTGATGGTACTTTTGCAAAAGATATTATTTAGAAGGTAATAACATCATTGTGAACAGAGTTGCATGATGATAAAAGCAGAACATACTAATTCTAGTTCTCAACATCCGCCTGGTGATGATTGATGCAACAAAAGTAAAAAGAACTCAGTTTCACACAAACCTGATCCACTGAGACCTGTAATCCACACAACACATCCCTTCTGGTTAATTAGTTTTTGCCTTTCCAACTTCCCAACAGGACATTCTTGCCAAAATATATTGTTGGAATTCCCCAAAGAAGACATTGGAAATTCTTCTTCTTCCGTTACTTTCTACAGTTAGACAAGGAAATCAACGATCATTTAAACAAATGAATTTTATTTGAGTTCAATGGCATGCTTCGGTGAAAACCCATGAAGGGATGCTTCTACTGCTAATTAAAATTTATAAAACTGCTCAAGTTTTTCTTGAATCGATTTTCTCTGTATAATCTATTTCTTAGTCTCTTCTTGGTGTGATCCTTTTATTTTCCCCTCAAATTCTGATTTGTTCATGCATGCTACAATTCCCCTAAAAGAATCTAAAACAACCAGAGTACATAAGAGAAAAGAAACTAAATTTCAAATGGATAAAGATGATTTTTTTTCTTCTAAATATTTTCAACAGCTTAGCAAAAGCCAATGACAAGGAGGATCATGTGTGTATCCTACTAATATTTGGACAAGAACTTCTACATAAGGATTAGTTTTTTTTTAATGAGTAGAACAACAAATTATATTTTGAGGCATCATAATATGAAGAGATAATGTACACTACAACTAAGTTTTTTGGAAAACCCATGAAGAAAATCACCATTTCACATCATATGAAACAAATTTTTTTTAAAGAGAAAGTGTAAATAAATACCTGAGAGTGAAAAAGAGAGAGGCCCTTTGAACGTCTTTTGTATGGTGTCTCACAATTTGGCCTTCTTTGAGAAAGAGAGAGAGTGTTTTATTAACTCAAGTAGAGGGTGGCCGGGAGAGGCGGTCTGAATGAGGCTTGAATCAAAGCGTGGATTCCCCTTTGCCTGTTGTTTTGGACAAGAAAAGAAACTTAAAATAACCCAAAATAATAATGCTAATAATAGTAAATTTGTTATAGATCTATATTTATATGTATTAAATATTTATGACTCTTGGGTTTAGTTTAGGATTTTCATGACCTTTGAGTTTATTTTTTTCTCCTATAAATAAATTTACTTGTCTTGTCTTGTACAATTTACAACTTGAAAAAATAGAAGAATTCATAATAAAAAAAATATTTCTCTCTTGCCTCTTTTAATTATATTTTGAATATCTATGATCTTATACATTAATTGTTTCTTCTCTTACAACATGTTATCGTCATGATTATTATGTGACTTACATCGATTTTAATATTTTTGCTTTTTATTATTGTAATTTATAGAAAGAGATTTATAATTCCCGAAGAATAATAAATCAACAATAGTTCCTGAAGAGTTGGTATTGCAAGTTCTTGAAGAAATAAATAAATTTAAATATAGTTCCCAAAAAACTAGTATTTCTAAAACTAAATAAATAATAGTCTTAAAAGGACTCATTTCTTTTCTTTTCTTTTCATTTTATACCCATGATTTTACTTGATAAGTTATTTCTTATTTTTTTTAGATAAATATAATGTCAAATCTAACAAAACTTGATTTTTTTCGCTCTTGATAGCTCTAGAAATAATTATTTGTCATAGATCCTTGATGCCAGCTATGAATCTTAGAGAGACCATCAAAGAAAAAAATAACACATCATTGCAAGATTGTGCAAAAGCAATGATTTTGATTCGCCACCATCTCCATTAAGAATTGAAAAATAAATATCTCAAATAAAAGATCTTTTTGTTATGGGGTGAAATATAAAGAAAAAATATCACCACCAAAAGCTTATCATACTTCATCAAGCTCGTTATAATTGATTGCACTTGAGGTTGCAAGATTAAATCGGTTAGTGAATATAATTCTATTCTTTTTAAAATTACCTCACAACTAAAATTGTGTGGTGAAGATATTACAGAAGATCAAATATTAGAGAAAATATTCTTCATTTTTTCATGCCTAAAACATTGTCCTATAGCAACAATATAGAGAGCGTAATTTTAAAATATACTTAGAACTAATTTCATGTCTTCTTGTGGCTAAACAAAATAACAAGTTTTTGGTGAAAAATCATCAATCTCATTTCACAGGTTCTAAACCATTCTCTGAAGTGAATGGAAACCATTATCTAAAAGACAAGAAAGAATAAAGGATATAGGTATGGAAAAAATAAATAGAAAATAAGAAGAGATAATCCTTTTCTAAATAATTATTATACTTTTCAATAAACATTATCAACTTGTTTAAGTTAAATAATAAGAAAGTGACATGACTTTTCATGATGGAGATGTCTGTCTGGCAGACAGTGTAACAACACACACAATTTTTATGAAAATAAATACTTTGAAATATTTAAAATTAAAAAAAAAGAAGCTAATGTCATTACAATATCAGGTCCAACAAACATAATTAAAGGTTCTTGAAATGTTAATATTGTGTTATCAAATAACACAAGACTAAGCATCACAGATGCATTATATCCACCTAAGTTCAGAAGAAATTTATCTAGTTTTAAAGATATATGTGCTAATGATTATCATATTAAAACAACAAATGAAGATAGAAAAAAAATATCTTTATATTACTACATGTATTTTGGGCCAAAAGCTTATACTTGAAAAATTATTTGTTTTCTCTTCAAGAATATATTACATGATCATGAAATCTATCAAAACAAACATTATAATACACCAAAAGTGTTCCGGCCCAAAAAAATTATGTTCTAGCATGATTGACCTGGACATCCACGATCAATAATGATGCGATGAATTATTGAGAATTCACATAGGGCATCCTTATGCTACATGTTCTTAAGATAAATTAATTACCAAACCATTTCCATCAAAATTCTTATAGAATCACCATCTTTTCTCAAAAGAATTCAAAGAGATATATGTGGGTCTATTCATCCACCATGTGAACCTTTTAAATATTTTCATGGTATTGATTGATGCACTCAAGTAAATAATCACATGTTTTTTTTACTTTCTAGTTAAAATATTGCATTTGCTAGATTAATAGCACAAAATGATCAAACTACAAGTGTGATTTCCTACTTATCCTATCAAGAAAATTTGATTAGACAATGCTGATGAGTTTACTTCTCAAATATTTGATATTTTTTGCATTTTCTATTGGAATTGATGTTGAACATCATGTTTCTCATGTACATACTCAATATGGTCAAGCAGAATCATTTATAAAAGCGACTTCAACTAATTGTTAGACCATTACTTGTGAAATCAAAATTGCCAACATTTGTTTGGGGACATGTTATATTACATATTGCATCATTTGTTAGAATTAGATTAAGTGTTGACCATAATTATTCTCATTTACAACTTGTTTATGGTATACAACAAATATATTTCATTTATGAACTTTTTTTGTGTGGTATATGTGCTTGTAGCACCCCCACAAAGGACTAAAATGGGTTCACAATGAAAAATAGAAAATTTATATTAGTTTTGATTCTCCATCTATTATTAGATTCCTTGAACTTTCGACCGATGATGTTTTGTAAAGCATGTTTGACCGATGATGTTCTTAAAGCATGTTTTGAAGACTGATATTTTGATGAGAATATTTTCCCATCATTAGAGGGGAAAATCATTGTCTAAAGCACGACAATAAATTATTTGGAATAACCCAAAGTTATCTTATTCTGATCGAATGACAAATCAATATGAACTTGAAATTCAAAAGATAATTCATTTATAAAATATTGCAAATCAATTACTGGATGTTTCTCACCAGTAGTGAAAAGGTAGTTAAATCCCCCATTCGAGTTGCAAATGCTCCATCTAGAATTGAAATCCCTAAAGAAAAAAAAGTCAACATAACAACAAATAAATCTATACCATACCTTAAGCGTGAAAAACCTATTGGCACTTAAAACAAAAATTACAATGAATAGACAATGGTACTCTTAGAGAGTCATTACCCACAAAACAAACATCAAAATCTTGTGTACAAATCATCTTCTAATATTGATTCTCCTAAAGAGAATCAAACACCTGGAAATAATGAGATCTCCATAACCTATGTTCATACATGAGAGATTTTGGAACGAGATAAAATTATCATAAATAATGTATTTGCATTTAAGATTGTTTTTGGCATCATTAGAAATGATGATGAATTTAAACCATAATTTGTTAAAGAATGTTGACATAAAAATGATTGGCCAATAAGAAAACAATTCAAACAGAGTGAAACTCACTTGTAAAACATGAAGTATTTGGACATGTAGTTCATACACCTAAAGATATTATACCCATTAATATAAGTGAGTTTTTTCTAGAAAATAAAATGAGAATAATGAAATTGTACGATATAAGACATGACTTGTTACACAAGGTTTCTCATAGAGACCCAACATTTATTATGAGAAAACTTATTCTCTAGTTATGGATACAATCACTTTCATATTTTTTATTGGTATAACAATCTTAAGAACTCTAGATATATATTTAATGGATGTAATTTCAACATATCTATATGGATCATTAGATGAAGATATTCATAGAAGAATTTACAATGTCTGAAGCCTTTTATAATGAACCCAAAAATGTTTATTCCATTAAACTATATAAAAAAATTATATGAGATTAAGCAATCTGGTCGGATGTGATATAATTATCATCATGAATACCTCTTAAAGGGGATTTAGGAATAATGATATTTTTCTGTGTATTTTTATTATGAAAATAATATCTAGATTTGTTATTGTTGTAGTATATGTTAAAGATTTAAATGTTATCGATACTTCTAAAAAGCTCACAAAAACTATAACCTATTTAAAAAATAAATTTGAGATGAAAAATATCGGAAAGGTAATTTTTTTGTATTTTTCTTCTCCTATAAATAGATCTACTTGTCTTGTACAATTTAGAACTTGAAAAAAATACAGGAATTCACAATAAAAAAATATTTCTCTCTTGTCTTTTTTAAATTATATTTTGAATATTTGTGCTTTTATATGTTAATTGTTTCTTCTTGTACAACAAAATTAGCTCTTTTTTTCTTTCCTTTTTTTTTCATAATGATGTTCTAAAGGTTTTTTAATTAAAAAAAAATGAGAATGTTAATGGGTGGTCTAAAAATACAAACAGACTAATATTTTATTTTTAAGAAAATTAAACATTTAAAAACAATTATGCTCAATACATATTTATTTATTCACAAAAATTATAAACTAGGTTTATAGTTTTTTAAATTTGTATTTTTAAAATAATATATTTTAAACGTTCTTAAAAGTTTTTCAATACAAATTCTTTTTTCCAAATGGAGAAAAAAGACGTATAATATTTTTTTCTTCTTATTGGAGGATGATAAAAATAGTGCATTAGACCAATCATTTTTTTCTCTTCAATTTACCTAAAAACAAAATTGCTAGAATAAGCTATATACTCAACGGATTGAATTGAATTGTCTGATATATGTTTTTTTTTATGAATCTTATGTGACGTTAATTATTTATAGTTTTATCTTTCACAAAAAAAAAGTCAAGTTTTACAATAGATTATGAAAATAATTTATTGATAATATATGGAAGATTTAATTCGTACATGATCTAAAATTATTTACTTTTTTTTTCTCTAATTTGACCAAAGATTATTTCAAAAAAAAATCCATGAGAAGTATCATTTATTGGCTTTTAAGGACTTGGTGGCTGTATGATAAATAAATGACAATTTCAAAATCTCAAGTTTGAATCATGCTACAACTATTCTTATTTGTAGAGGTCAAGTTTAAGCCCATAAAATAAAAGAAAGGTGTTGATTTTTTAGTATTTATATAGTATTTGAAAATATGATCCGGGTAAAAGAACTTTAAATTTTTTAATTTAAAATTGATTTTTCTCTATTTTTAGATTTTTTTCATTTATTATGTTAAAATTAAAATTTTAATAATAATAATAATAATAATATTTTAATATATTATTAAACAAAACATTTTTAAAAAAAGTCATTATTAAATACCATATGCAGAAATGATTTCTGCAAATTCAATTATTGTTAATATTAAGGAGTGGTTTGAAAAAGAATTTTTTTTATAAAATCATCGTATTCTTGCAAGACAAAAATTGTCTGTCAACATAATGAGAAACATGTTCAGAGGAAAACTCGTACAACAAAATGGTAAAAGGGAAACAGTCCCGTGTTATGAATGTAGACAGCCCTGCCGTCTACGTAAGGCAACAGCCATTGATACTGCAATCTTGCTTTTCCCATGAATGGTGGGTCCCATGAATTTAGTGGTGCTGACCTGGTGTCATAAATGGTTACACGTGGCGCGCTCAGAGCAGAAGGTTGACTTGTTCACCTCTTTTGCTTCATGCCACAATCCATACGCACACACTTTCGGCAGTCCTGCGCCATGTTACAAACATTTGTTAAAGATATTTTTTTAAAAAAAACTAAAAAACTAAAAACTAGAGATGGTTTTTCAAGTTATGATACCATGCTTGAATGGATCTACAAAATTTTAAACACATAGTATTGTTATCTTGTATGACAAGCTCTAATCTATTATGAATAATTTTGCATATGTTTTTATAGGTTTGTAAGCGAATAAAATCTTAATTTAAACCCCTACCTGATGAGAATTGTATTCTCCTTTAATAGCTTGTGTAAAAACATATTTAAAGTCTTTTTAGTACAAGACTAGTTAAGGAAGACTTTGAGTTGGGGTAATGAGGATGAAGGTGGTTGTCCTTATAGTTGAGACTACATGTCACTATTTTCTTGTAATGGTGAGAATTTTTGTAATAGCTTTTGATTGTGATGACAACCCCTACCATCTCTCTTACATGACATTCTCCTTTCTTAAGAATTGAATGTCTATATTTATTTGGTGATACAAGTTATGGAGCCAACAATTATATCACTTATTGATGAAAAGGAAAAAAATCTTAGGCAACTCTTGTTTAGCTAGAAAAGTCTTAGTGGGAATTCTTATTTATTGGGTAAGTTGTTAAAGATCCAAAAAGATGATGGAACACTTGTAAAGAGATTTGAACGCTCTCATGTCTTAGTTGTTTTAGATTATCAATCATGGAAAAAGTTGGAATATTTGTGGAAAAGAAAGAAAATTGAAGTAACTTTTATTTGTTTCTCATATACGACTTTACTAACACATTATAGAGAAAAAACTTTATTAGATTTTAGGTTTTTCCATGTATAATTATTGGATTTTGAAAGTTCAAAAAAAGAAATCTAGGATAATTTTCTACTAACCCTCTAAAACAAGTTCTTTATGTTCATTAGGCTAGTTATCTACTAACCCTATCAAACAAGTTTTTTATGTTATATAGAAGACCCTGTATTGCTTAAGTCAATAAGATTATGGAAAAAAATGTAGCCCTTAAAGGTTGTATGATGTGTATGGCAAAGATAATGAATTATAATGATAAATATAAAAGGATTGAAAGAGGAGAATGTTTAAATGTATTTTATCAAGCTCTCCCTTTACCTAGTGGTTTATTAATATTTTTATGTTCACTGATCATGTCAACTTTCATGGAGTAAATGAAAAAAGTGAGAAAAAGCCTTATAGTAGGTAATTACGAGTTGACTTGCCTATGCGTTTCGCTAGGCCTTTTTGATTTAACAAATCAAGAACTTCAAGGACTTGATTATACTTTAAATTGGTCAAATTAATTTTATTAAGGGCGAAATCAATAAAAAAATCAAGTTCTTGAGCTTAATTCGGGTTCAATTGAGAAGATTGTAATTTTTGAAGACCGAATTGAATTTTTCCAAGCCAGATTGTGTGAAATTAGGGGTCAAATTGAAGATAATTGAGAGTTTAATGGTCAATTAAGGGTTAAATCGCACAAATTAGAAACTGAGGACCAAAATAAAAAAGGAGTGCAAATCTAAGGTTGTTTTTGAAATTCTGACAAGGATACGATTGCACAAAATTAAAAGTTTAAAGCCAATTGAGGGTGTGATTAGAACAATTTTCACTTTCTCCCAAATCCTCTGCAGACGTGACTGCACAGTTCAATCATCTGAAAAGTGCAGGCACGCTACTGCAAGTGAAGAGGTAATACATCGCTGCACGCAATAGGTAGCCGAAGAGTTGTCTCCTCCTATAAATAGCATGAATGTATATGAACACAAGGGGGAAAGGAGAGGATGAGGAGAGCAAAATATTTACAAGGGAGGAGAAAAATTTACGTAATAGAGGGGAGGAAAATTACACAAACGTAAAGTTTGCAAAAAAAAGAGAACACATGAAAGGAAGACAAAAACAGGAAAAACACTAAAAAATACACAAAGAGGGACACATGCACTAGAAAAACCAACGAAGAAGAAGAAGAAGCAACTAGTGACAATTTATATTTCTCCTTAGCATCGGCATAACCACCAGCGGAAGACATTGTCACCTTCCTCAACGCCATCAAAAGCAACGTCAACTCTCTCTCTTTCGAAGCATCAACTCTCTCTCTCTCTCTCTCTCTCTCTCGCAGCGTCAGCTCTCTCTCCCTTTGACAGCGTCAGCAACCTTCTCTCTCTCCTCCAGCTAGCCGATTGAACACCTTGCATCATCCCCCTCGGCACCGACAGTCTCTCCTCCACGCCAGCAGCTCACCAGTAAGTCCAACTCTCCCTCTCCAACTCCAGCGACGAACAACAGCAGCACCAACAATGTTAGCCAGCCACCTTCCAACACCTACTTCAACCATTATAGGCTACTATTTTCAACGTCACCACCACAGGAAGAACCATATCAACATCCTCTACATGATGGTAATGTCATGTACTCCAGTCATCACTCTCCAAATACCATCATTTTACTGTTCACCATTATGGTGAATAATGGGGGGAGAGAATTAATTCACTCCCCTGTCACGTGAATAGTGGGGCTTCCCACCTAGAATAGGTGGGCCAATCAGCCCACCGGGCTGGGAAACCAACCCATAATTTTCATGGGTAGTCTAGCCCACATAGAAAAAAATTTAAATAAATACAAAAATATTAAAAAAACAAAAATACAAAATCTGCATAAAAAAATCTTTTTCTTAAAAACATTTATAAACAAAAATATTATTTTCGTGCATATGGCCGAATTCCAAGGTTTTTCCAAACATATTCTGGGTAAAAAATATATGTTGTATATTTCTTATATTTTGAAACGAAAATTGGATATCGTAACTAGTTTATGATTATCCATTGAAATTTGGCAAATATCAAAATAATTTAATAATTATTTTGTTTTAGCTATAGCGGTGTAAAATTACAATGTAAAATACACTCGCTGATAGTTAAAAAGGGGGTTTTCAAAATGCAGTGTAAAATTCTTTTTGGTTAGTCTTTAAACTCCCAATGAGGTAGAGATTTTCTCACGAAAAGAGATCTACTTCGAACCTTATAAAAGATCAAAACATATAATATTTGGCTTAGGAAAAAACAATTAAACAACAATGCAATTTACCTTAGGTAGGGTGCATTAGGAGTGATGCGTCTTCTCCTTGCACAACAAGTCTCTTTACCTAGACTCTCGTAGACCAATAGGTTTCCTAGTGACTTTAATATTAGGTAGCGACTCCTAAAGAATTATAATCATAATTTTTACGACTATAAAACAAATCTTCTTTTTCACCACGCGTTGTTCTTCCCTTCTGAGAGTGGCGGGACATGAAGCGCGAAAAAAAACCCATCACGACACCTTGCATGACTAGAGATTCAAACTACCTTTAGTATATATCTATCTTCAATATAAATTCATTAAGATCAAGATAGATGTGTTTATTGTCTAAAAGTGGTTATCAAAAACTTTCCCTTGCCTTTTCTTTTGATGATTTTCTCTATTACTTTTAAACATTTAGAAATTGAACATAATAAATTTAAATTAAATTTTCAAAACCAAAAAATAAATATATAAAACTATAGGGACAAAATAAATACAAAAATAAAAAAACGAAGGGGTCAAAGCATAATTTTACTTTCCACCGTGTAGTAATCAATTTGTTTTATAATTATAATTATAATTAAGAACCTTGCTTCAAGAGATTAGTAATAAGAAAAGTAATTAATGGTATCGATATTAATAAGAATCTAAAGATTTTAAAAATGTAATCTTGCAGAACACATCATGAAAATATTTTAAACCCGACTTGTACTATACTCCACGTAAAAAAAAAAAAACCAAATAGCTGGTTTTTAATGCAAATACGGCGCCGCATATTCATGTGTGATTCATGAGGTCGTCGTTGTTCATGACAATGCAAGAAAACATTGCCACATGATTATTTCTCAAGGTTTGAATTTTACGCTTAAAAAATAACATAGCATAGATTAGAAATATATGTTTTTGCTTATTTTTAAAATATATTAAAAAAAACACTTTTAAAATATAAATATAAACATAATATTAGTATATAATTTCAAATATGGGACCATGAAGATGTTTAACATTGTATTTTAAAAAATAATAATTTTATTTTAAATTAAATTTTTTATGTGTTTTTAGAATATTTTGATATAGTGATATAGAAAATAATTTAAAAAATAAAAAAAATAATATTTAATATATTTCTAAATAAAAAATATTTTAAAAATCAAATTAATCCACACTGGTAATAATAAACTAAAAATCCAGGTAGAATAAAAAAAACCCTACTGTGCTGCGAAATACAATGGATTGGGTGATTAGCTGCCACCTGTCTATATAAACTAACGGTGTTCAGCTTCATCTGGCTTGTCAAATCGACAGAAAAAGACAGACACTGACATCCATCATGTGTCCAAACACAGCCGCCTTCTACGTGGCAGATTTCCTTCCATAGATTGCGCTAGGGATGGAATAATTATTATTCGGTGGATAAATTATATATGACAATGGGAATATAATAAAATTTATTAATGATTAAATTATTGACAGACCATGAATTTCATATAAAAGTTTTTCGATAAACAGTAAATATTTATTAGCTCATCGGTAAAAATTATACTAATAAATTATTTTAGTAATTTAAAATTAAATTTTAATATAGAGTTATAAAAAGATAATTTCTCTTAAATATACTGATCTACATTTGGATAGATCACTAATAATTAGATATAGAAAAAAAAGGTTAGAAAGTTGGATAAAGTACCATGAAAAATATAAAAAAAAATAAAAAAAATAACTCTCCAATATCTAGAGCTTTTCTTATTTCACCCCTAAACCCCTAAAATAAATTAAAAACTTTTCTAAAATTCTTCCAAGATTTAAATCTATAGCTTTTAAACCTTATAAACTAGTTGAGAGCAAATTAATTTAGGGCTTGTAGGGGATAAGATTGATGAAATCTCCAAGCTTCAGGGAGTATTCTTATAATTCAAAAACAAAAAAGGTAACTGATTTCCTCTCTGCATCATCTGCCAAATACTCGATGTCCACTGGGCCACACGATACAGGGAGAGAGAGAAAGGAAGAAAGAAATGCATGAGCGATAATGCAAGCGCGCCTCTTCCTGGTGGGACCTATCCCCACCACAATCGACGCCTCTGCTTCATCATCCTCCTCCGGCTCCCCCATCACCGGTGGCCACATGATCGGTAGCTGGTCCCACCATACTATCCTTAACGATAAATCCCGCCATCGCAAAAACAACAAATGGGGCTCAACAGTAGTGGTTGCATCATCATCTTCATCATGGGCAGCAATCAACGGCGGCGAGCAGGACCATTACGCGGTACTGGGACTCGATCGGACAGCCACTTCAGCCGATATTAAAAAAGCTTATCGCCTTCTTGCTCGAAAGGTGATTCTAATTATGTAGCAATATTTTTTTTTCAAGTTTGTAAATTGTAGTTATTTCTTAACTTGAATACTAATCACTGCTTGCAATTCTGGAGGTTTTAGGTTTGTGTTTGATATCAAGAACCTGTTTCTTGTATATAAATTTGGGACAAATGAGTTTATGTAGTAGTGTTTTAAGGTTGATTGATTATAGTTTTTTTTTCTTAAAAAATTAAAAAAAAATTGGATCTTGCTTAAAATTAAGTTGTGGGTTTAATGCTAGCTAAGGTAATCTACAGAGTTGTGTTTAGTTAGGTTTTGAGTTCCCAAAACTTTAACTTGATAAAACAGTATCATGGAGATTAATCCATATTGCATTGTGGAATGGAGGTATAATTAAACTTGAATATTTCGTTGGCGAATTTCTCAAAGGAGAGGGTTGTTCATTGTCATCCTGGTTTGTTATGTCAATTCCCCTATTAAATGTGTTGACATATTTGTGACAGAATTGAGTGACTCTAAATGGAATGTGCTTAAAACGGGCTACCTCCTCTGTGTTGGTTTGGAGGTATGCAGTAAGAGTTGAAATGCTGTGTTAGAAATAGATTGATGCGATTGTTGGAAAATGATTCATACTAGAATGTGCTTAAAAAGGGCAGCTACAGGATAGAATGTTCTGGTTTATTTTTTGTTTGTTGGTTACGCCAGAAGACATTGTAAAAGGAATTGTGCATTTTTGTTTCTCCACGATTTACTTCAGTGCTCATGCTTTCTTTGGGGCTCCAAGCAGTGGCATGACAACCGCACACGAGCAATCATGCATCAGCTGCAATAATTTAGGGTCCAATGTCCTTGATCTTACCATCACTTGTTAAATTCATGCATGTTACATTTTAAATCTCTCTCCTCTGTCTCTCTCTGCCTGTCATGATTCATTTTATTTTATACCTTCTTTTAGCCTTGTGACTGAGGCTTTAGATATTGACTGTCATTTACCATGAATAACTACTCCTTCTAGATTCATTTTGTTTGAAAGGTTCATAAAAGATTACCATACATTTTCAAGAACTATCCCCAAGATGTTTGCTAATGGTTTTCTCCTTGATACTTGTTCTTGTAATATGGTTGCAGTATCATCCTGATGTCAGCAAGCATTCACAAGATGGTGAGCTGTTCAAGAGCATTCGGCATGCATACGAAGTGAGAAATCCTTAATAACCTTCTTGGTGTTTGTTCTGCTAATTACTGATTTTTATTAGAATGATAACAACTTAAAATAAGTTTATATTCCTATATGGAGAAAAACAAGCTTTGGGTGCAGTGGGGTAGAATGACAACCCATGTTGGACTGGAAAAACTTCAAGTGGTGTACTAGTCTTGTTTTAAATTCTTGGCAACGTCCAGTGAGTTTGTTGGGTGGAAAAGTTAGATTATATTGAAAAGCTGACTTTTCATTACTGATTTCCCCGAAATCCACTTGGAAATATTAAGTGTGTCATTTGATGAGTTAAGGCCTTGACCGAGTATAATGTAGTAGTTGCAATTCTTTACCCTTTTTTTTTCTTTTTAGTTCCATGGGTTTTATATTATTTTAATTTCCATTTTTCTGACTGTATATTTACCTTCTCACAATCCATGTATTAAATAGATACTCTCTGATGAAGTGACAAGGACTCATTATGATCGACTACTGAGGTTTCAAGAAGATCCTGGCAGTTCATATAGCAAAAAACAATATTACACCCCTGAAGTTGAAAGCTGGGCAAGGATATACAAGTGGGCTGAAATGAAGCGGAAAATGAGAGGCGAGAGATACTGGGAGCATTACAACGTGAGTGAGGATCCTGCCTTCGACAGTGAGACAGAAGAGGAAGCCGAAGGAGGAGGCTTAGATCAGGAAAGAGGCCCATTCAGCGAAGTGCTAAGATCTGTATTTATGTCTCTCTTTTTACTGCGTACTTTTCGGATCTCTATCATCTCTCACCTTCAGCAGTCTCATGGCCTTGTTCGACAGACAATTGGATGCAGGGTATAAGATTGGTTATTTGATTGCATGGATTTTGGGCGGGAGAGGTGGGATTTCACTTGTTCTGTGTCTCCAATTTGCTAGCTGGGCATGTGGAAAGAGGAGCAGCAGCATGGTTGCTCTGGTAGTGGTAGCCATGTGGGTTGGTTCAAATCTTGCGAGGTTTGCTCCACTCCCGCAAGGTGCTCTCGTTACACTTCTGTATATGTCTATTAAGCTGCAAGCTGACCTCAATTGAAGCGTTCGCCGCTGGTTGTTCATCAGTGCCATTTATTATATGGGAACCTTGTATTATATTTATGTATATATGTCAAGAATTTTAGCCTCCTGAACTTTCATCTGCTCAAACACAGAAATTGAATTGAAAAATATTGAGCTCTTCAATTTGAAAGTTCCAAATTTAACTGTTGGACGTTGACTGTCATCTGCCCTAATGTTTGAGTACAAGCACTGCCGGTTGGAAATTTGAGGTTTCCACAGCCCATGCAGGTTTTGCTTCATTCACACGTTTCACAGAGCCACAGAATTGAATCAGCTTTGTGGTTTTGTACGTTAGCCAATTTATGGTAATTCTATTGTGATACGAAAATAATGCTAGATTTAATTTCATTAATGCAGCATAGATTCGCAATCCAATTGACGTTTAGTTTTTGCAGCTTGTCATTGCATCTAAACTAGGAAGAACAAAACACAGACCTCACATTCCATGTCTTCCCCCATCCTCAACAGCAGGCGAAAGGGAGATTACACTTTTTTTTTCACCCTTATGATACAGAGATTATTATTTACTAAAAAAGAAATCAAAGAAATCGAAAAACAGCCATGGTTAAATCCTATAAGCTCTTCAATGTCTCATCTTTCTTCATCTCCTTAAAATTCCTCCACAAGTACCTCCCGCTAGCCATATCGACGAATACCCAGAACCCATTTTGAATAACCTGGAAAGAAAATCCAATAACGAACTATTATCAACACTGCTACGAAAAAAACCCAGAAAAGAGATCTGGAAAAGGCATTAAGTGAAAGAATTCATTAATTCTAGATGGAAACATACCCTTTTGAAATTGAGTTCTTGTTTCTCTCTCAAAGGAGTCTTTTCAGCATTTGAATCATCGGAAACAAAACCATCAATCTCGGGGGATGATCTTACTGTCCTCCATGCGAAATATCCAGCTAAAACGGCAGAGAAAAACACCAAGATAAACCTTAAAGGACACATATCGGTCTTTCGAGAAACACCAGAACAAGAAACCCTTTGTGACTGTCTTGCAGTGATTAAACAAAGAGAGGCTGATCTGACTGGCCCGAACAAGATCCCGTTTTCTGCAACGCTGGACTTTCGAGATTGGAAGCAAAGGCCTTGAGAGGCTTTGCTTTATTAAGGCGTCCCTGCAAATGGAAGGAGTCTCGAAATCGCGTTTTGGTTGAGAGGAATTTTCTCATTTTTTTATTGTTTTTACGAAGTCAATGGCAGCTTCATCGTTCACCAACCACTACGTGTGCCCACATGGTTATCCATGGGCACGGATTGACATTTGCGGTGGCCATTTTCTGGTGGGAATGATTTAGATAATGCGAGAAGTGATCAATTGTCAATTGTTTAGGCTTGAAATATCCAAAGCAAGCTGGATCAAGAACGAAGAAGTTTTCTTTCCATTTTATTTTTTCCTCAAAGTCAACAATAATGAGCATGTATTTTGTACTTAATAATTAATGAGCCTTAAATAACGCATTAATTAACCTATACCACATGATTAGTTGCACCAATTATCTCGTCGTTTAGAAACATCAATATATATATATATATAGCCATGATGAAAACTTCATAGCTTTGATTTTACTAAATCATTATATAATTGTATAAGTATATGCAGACCATATGGATTTTATAATTTGATAGCATTCTTAAAAAAGAAATTATAAAATCATATATCATTGGTTTAGAAAGCAAATAAATTTAACGTATCACTCATAAATAAAATTTAGCATTGGTGAAAACAAAATTATCTTAGAAATGGATACTTATAAATTTAATTTAGGTTTCATCAAGCTGGATAACAAGTCAGGTATTTTTTAACTGTTTTCACTTTCAACACCATAAAAATAAAAATATATATTTTATTCATTCGGATAAATCGAGGTTCGGATACAATTGAGACAAAGGACACAAATCCAATTCCCCGGCTTCTCCAGCTTCTCTCCTTCCTTGTCTTAAGAATTGAGTTTTTTCTAATCAATCTAGTAGGTAATAGTGATAAGAGTTTGAGACTAAGTAGGTGTTTGGTTCTGCGGTGCGGCCAGTGGTTGAGGCTCATTGCGGAGCCAAACATGATGTTAACCAAACGGGCTAATAAAATTTAGTTGTGGGTCCCACCTATAATTGTGTTCCAACCACAGATAACGAAAAACATCTGTGAGATGCTTTTCAAAAAACTCAGCCGCAGTTCGTGCATGAGATTAAACTCAGCCGCAGCAATGAGTGCATGAATCTGCAATTTGTAACGAATCAAGTTGGATCACAAATCTGCAATCCCTCTCTCTCTCTTTCTTCCCCAACACAACTGACAATCTTTCTCTCTCTCTAGAGTCATTATTATTGCCCTCTCTCTCCTCGGTCACCGACAACTCTCGGCACCACCATCATCCACCTCATCATCGTCAGCTTCTCCTCCATGCATCAAGCTCCAATGTCAACAGCACCAGAGGCAGCAAGCCCCGGCGTCAGCAGCACCAGCAGCAACAACACCAATTGCAACCTTCTAGAGCTCTTACCGGCCACCACACAACACCATTTCCAATGTCACAATCACAGGAAGAACAACCTTGGTCTCCTCTATCCCGTTGGTACCGACCGTTGACCCTCTCGTCACAGTCGCTCATGTTACTATTCACGTGTTACATGAATAGTAACTTTGTGAATAATTCACGAAGAACAGCTGCACATCGTTTTGTGTTTTATTATTTTTTCTTACACTCTTTGACTGGGCTGGATCTTCTCTTGACCGAGCCCAAGTCCAACAGGGTTGGGCCTTTTGGCCCAACTTGGCAAGGTCCGCCCATTTAGTTTGGGACAGGCTCGGTCCAATTTTTTTTAAAAAAAATTATGTAGATAAAGATCAACTCCGATGAAAGTGATGTAGAATAAGTGGCAAAGGCGTACATGCTCAAGAGAGAGCATCCAAAATTCAAAAGATCAACTGAATTTCCGCAGTACGTGCGCTAAAGTCAGAATGACGCGAAACTAATCTAGTTGATGCGTCTCGACATTTCCGGAGGAAATCAAGAGCTTCGCTGCTGTTGCATACCATTTTTTGGTCGAATTCCATCGTTTAGGTCCCCGAAATCGTTGTTTTTGTCATTTTAGGATAGATTTGTTTTAGCCATAACTCTTGATTTCTAAGTTCGAATTGACTTTCGTCAATTCCGGCTTGCTCAGGATTTATATCCTTTTAAATTTCTGTATTTATCTCAAATTTTCTATTTTTTTTAATTTTATAAATTAGCGTCGTTTCGTTATCCAACATGGTTATGACTAGGTTTTCTGCTTTAAATATGGTTGTAAGCTTTTGGCCGAATCATCTTTGAATTATTGAATAAAGTTTGAACTTTTCTGAGAGTTCCTCTCATCCTAGATTTATTTACGGAATATCGATGTTGATCGTATTCCTTGTGATTTTCAGCTGCGTCAAAAAGAGAAATGTGCATAACTTCGTTTTACTCCACAACCCCGTTAGGTTTCAAATTGATTATGGATCAAAAACTTGCAACTAGATTTTGCCTTGGAATTATATCTCTACAACATGTAGATAGAGATATTGAAACAATACTATTTATGGATCACAGATGTTGTTTCTAATGATATTTTACTAGATGTTGTTCATCGATCAAATAACAAGGGATCGTAGAGGCCTTGATGTATAAATTTAATTCGTGATGAAATTGCAAGTAGTTTGATGGGAGAATAAAAATGAGTGTCTAATTTACTTGAATTAGTAATTACATTTTATTATTATGATAATTAAATCTATAATATTTAAAAATATATGTGTGTGTCTTTTAAAATAATTTTACAAGTTGATAGCAATATGAAAAGCATTGTAACCAAACACTCGAAACTGCTTTTCATAAAACCTCAAACTTAACCACAGTTTTAACCAAACACTTCAATTTAAGTTATGAACCGCAGCTAAAAGTGTTTTTCATGAAACTGTTTTTTTTAACCTCAATCACAACAGCAACAGTTGTGCCAAATTTTTTTCTTTATGATTTAAGTCTATTTTTAATATTTGAAAAATCCCAAATTTCTTATTGTTATAAGCTGCTTAAGTGAGGAGTCTATACTATTTTTAATTCAGGAAAATATTTACTTAAACCACCCTATATAGTTAGATTATTGTTTTACTCTGTATTTATTTTTTTTTAAATGACTGAATCAACACTATTTCTGAATTTAAATAAATAAAAAAAACTTAACTATCCTTATATATATAATATATCATAAACAGCAGGATTAATTTCTCATTATTTACAAAATTCTAAACCCTTAACCCTAATTATGTTTTAGACTTCAAACGTGGATCAATCAAATCCACTTCCATTGAGGAATCAACACTGGGATCCAGACTTCAGTGGTTGAATTGATGGAATAAGACCATTTATCTTGAAAATCAGTGCACAAAAACCACGAAGATGGATAATTGAAGTTATTTCTTAAAGTATTTTTTATTTAAAATTTATATTAAAATGATGTTTTTTTTTAAAAAAAAAGATTTTTGATATCGGCACATGAAAATGATTTAAAAAGACCAAATTTTTTAATTTAAAATAAAAATAAAAATAAAAATATTTAAAAATATATTTTTTTAAAATACAGTACCAAACATGACCTAAATTAATTTAAAATAAAGCATGGGTGATATAGAAATTTTAATTCTGAAAGATTTAGCATTTTATTTTAGCTATAACGAGTTGAATGGCCCGCTTCGCTGGGCATTTTTATCTATGTAGAAAATTAATTGATTTTATAAATGTTGTATTTTGTTATTTTTATATATAAGTAGTATATTGTAATTGATAAAATCTGTTAGAAATAGTTTTTTTCAACCAAAATGTGATTGAATATTGCTATTGCTAAAAAACTTTTGATAAAATTTGTTAGAAAATTTGCTAAGAAGGTGAAATGATTTATTAGCAATTTGTTGTCATGGATACTATGATTAAAAAAACAAAACAACAAAAGAAACCCGGTTAAAAAAGAACAACTGAGTTGGACAGTCAAAAATCAAAAATACATGTGAAAAAAAGGTCACCGTTTCTTAAAAGGAACAAACAAAGGGTCTAAAATATAAATTTAAATTCAAAGACAAAAAATTTTATAAGATTTATTCATCATATTATTATATTAAATATCTTGAAGAATGCCGATATTAATTTTTTTTCAAGAAATCGTAGGTCATTTTTTCTCTCTCTTTATATATTCTTAGGCGATAATATTAAATAAATATTAAACACATATACTTAGTCTCACATATTATATAGTGTGATCAAAATGGGAAGTGATTTTTATATTTTTTAATTGTAGATAACCTAGGTAAATTTGTTAAAAAAAAATTATGAGGTGCCTTTTCTCCCCCGGTAATATTAGATCGACACACTATAAACAAAAAACATTGCAATATTTTTCAAAAAAGGAATATATATTTAATTGTCGAAAAGCTAAGTAAATTTGTAAAAAAAACAAAAACATTAGCTGCATTTTTTTCCCTAATAATATTAGATTTTACACATTATAAATAAAAATATTGAATTTTTTTTCACAAAATAAATATAATTTTTTTTGCGTGCTATAATTACTTATTTACCGTTAAAAAGAACAGTGTAGCTGAAACGGAAAGTGCCTCGTGTATTTTTTAATTGTAGATAATCTAGGCAAATTTGTTGACCTTTTGTTTTTTTGATCTGTATTTTTTCCCGGGTAATATTAGATGTTAAACATTCAAAATCTAATTTTTTTGTTTTTTTTAAGAAATAAACTTGAACAAAAGAGCACAAAATTAAAAAATCAAAGCGAAGTTTTTATTTTATTTTATAAGATTTATTAATCATATTATTATATTAAATTTATTTAAGAATGTTGATATAAAATTTTTTCATGAAAAAAAATCAGAGGTCCTTTTTTTTATTTTTTTTATGTATTTTTTAGCCGATAATATGCAATAAATATTAAAACATATAATAATGACTTGTTTGTCGTTTAAAAGGAACAGTGTAATCGAGACAAAAGTGATTTGTATCGTTTTTTAATTGTAGATAACCTAGGTAAATTTGTTTATTTCTTGTTCTTGAGTTGTCTTTTATCCCAAGTAATATTAGATATAAAATTATTATTGTTATTATTGCAAAAACAATTAAAATCATCATATTATTCTGAAAGAGAAAACACTTATAAACATTAACAACAGAGTAAGCAAGAAAAAGAATATATTATTATCATTATCATTATTATTATTATTATTATTATTATTATTATTATTATTATGATGATGATGATGATGATGTTAATTTTAGAAAACAAAAATATTGTTTTTTTTGCGTGCTATAATAACTTATTTGCTGTACAAAAAGAACAGTGTAGCTGAAACGAAAAGTGTCTTATATATTTTTTAATTGTAGATAATCTAGGCAAATTTGTTAACGTTTTGTTTTATTGAGTTGTATTTTTTCTTGGGTAATATTAAATCTTAAATATTAAAAATCCAAATTTTTTTTTTAAGAAATAAACTTTCACAAAAGAGCACAAAATTAAAATTCAAAGCCAGATTTTTTTTTATTTTATAAGATTTATTCATCATATTATTATATGAAATTTATTTAAGAATGCTGATATTAATTTTGTTAATCCAAAAAATCCGAGGTCAGTTTTTTTATCTCTTTATATACTTTTAGGCAATAATATGCAATAGATATTAAAACATATAATAATGACTTGTTTGCCGTTTAAAAGGAACAATGTAATCGAGACAAAAGTGACTTGTATTGTTTTTTAATTGTAGATAACCTAGGTAAATTTTTTTATTTGTTGTTCTGGAGTTATTTTTTATCTCTAGTAATATTAGATATAAAATGACTATTGCTATTATTGCAAAAACAATTAAAATTATAAAATTATCCCGAAAAAAAAACATTCATAAACATTAACAAAAAAGTAAGCAAGAAAAAGAATATATTATTATTATTATTATTATTATTATTATTATCCCGAAAGAAAAAACACTCATAAACATTAACAAAAAAGTAAGCAAGAAAAATAATAATATATTATTATTATTATTATTATTATTATTATTATCCCGAAAGAAAAAACACTCATAAACATTAACAAAAAAGTAAGCAAGAAAAAGAATATATTATTATTATTATTATTATGATTATTATTATTATTATGATTATTATTATTATTATCCAAAAAGAAAAAACACTCATAAACATTAACAAAAAAGTAAGCAAGAAAAAGAATATATTATTATTATTATTATTATTATTATTATTATTATTATTATTATTATTATGATTATTATTATTATTATTATTATTATTATTATTATTATTATTATGATGATTATTCTTATTCTTATTATTATTATTATTATTATTATTATTATTATTATTATCCCGAAAGAAAAAAAACACTCATAAACATTAACAAAAAAAGTAAGCAAGAAAAAATAATATATTATTATTATTATTATTATTATTATTATTATTATTATTATTATTATTATGATTATTATGATTATTATTATTATTATTATGATTATTATTATTATTATTATTATTATTATTATTATTATTATTATGATTATTATTATTATTAGTATTATTATTATGATTATTATTATTATTATTATGATTATTATTATTATTATTATTATTATTATTATCCCGAAAGAAAAAAATACTCATAAACATTAACAAAAAAAATAAGCAAGAAAAAGAATATATTATTATTATTATTATTATTATTATTATTATTATTATTATGATTATTATTATTATTATTATTATTATTATTATTATTATTATTATTATTATTATGATTATTATTATTATTATTATTATTATTATTATTATTATTATGTTAATAATGGAAAATAAAACACAAAAATCAATTAATCAAGGGATTAAAATAAAAAATTAAAACTATAAGGGCCAAAATGAAAATTCAATATATTATCAATTTCAATGAAAGGATCCAATTGAAGAAATCGAAACTTATGTACTGTATTGATTGACTAATGTAAACTGAATCCGAAAATTAAAAGAGGGAGGACCGAACTGAAACATTGACATCCAATCAATTCCAATCGGAGGACCCAATCGAACTAAATCGAAACTTATGCAACCAAAATCAGGAGAAAAAACAAAATGCAAAGTCAAGGGACTGAATTAAAAAGTGTTACAAATTGGGGGACTCTCATGCACTTCTATGTGCAGGAGAGAGAGAGAAACGTGGCTGGCGTCTTTAACCGGTCCCCGGCGCGTCCCCCGGCATTGTTATGTCAAACGCGCCACCGCGGGAGGAAGAAGACGTCAAGGCGCACCGCTCTGTCTTCGGAATCTCGTCTCCGTCCACCGTATGACGATGCACGCGCCACCTGAACAGGGCGTGGGGCGTGAAACAGGAAGGCGCGTGTTACACACGCACTGACAATAAACGGGAAAATAATTAAAAAATGTGTTCAATGACCATACAGTCCCTGGACCGAAATAAAGGTTTTTGTCTTATGCGGGGACATCACCGTAATTAGCCATTTTAAATATATTTAAAAAAAAAAGAAAAACGCGGCGGACCGGCCCGGCCCGGACCGGTACGTACGTGTGCAATTACAGGCGTAACCCTTACCCTCAGCGATATTTACCCTCGGACCGAGTTCTATTTTGTCTTATTACCGGGGATAAAATCATCTGTGCACTGTTCATATAAGAGAGAGCAGACGAACAGCCGCGACGCACGGCCGAGAAATGGCCAGTCCACAGTGACAATGGGTGTAGAGCTACAGTGGCGACCCCGAGCTGTTTTAGCTCTTTTGTTAATGCTTATATAAAACTTCTTAGCTATTAAATGAAACATGATAATGATTTTATAAATAATTTATTTTTTCTTGGTTTTTTTAAGCATAAAATATTGTGAACTTGTAAATTATAATATGTAAACTAAAATCTTAAAAAAAAAAAAAAAAAAAGAGGCAGTGAAAGAATGACACAAGTACAGGCAAGGTAATTTTCTCTTTTAATTCTTATCTTTTTTTTTTTGCAAATTATAGACGATGGATCAGGAGGTCTCCTATTATTGTCAAGTCTTTTATCATACAAAGTGACATAGAAAGTTCTTTAATCAACTGATTGTGCTCATTGAAAACAATTTAAGCTCTAGCTAGCTGCATTAATGGTGATCATTGCAGCTAAAAACTATTTATATATACATAATCCGACTGAAAAGCTCTAATTACAACTATCCTTTTCAAAATAATAAAATAATAATTTTTTTTATAATGATCCAAAAACAAAAGTCCTTGCTTCTTTCCTGTAATAAAATCTATGTTTCCTAAAGGGCATAACGAGATGACAGAAACCTTGTGATCTGCATAGTAATCTTGAGCTCAAATTGGAGCATGCATTCTTTATAAGAACATGATTTGAACATATTTTGTGTGGAATTTAGTGAATTTGAGCAGTGAAATAGAGTGGGATATAAATGGAAGGCAATTTGTTTGCCATGAATCCAGCTGTAAAATAAAAAAAGTAATAATTATTTAGAGTTACATTGACTGAAACAAGAAGAAATCTATTTACACGACATGCACTTATGGAAGTGGTGGCATGTCGTCTATAGATTCTGAGATGGATTTCCATCAAGATTCCCATATTCGCAGCACCATGCATGGTCCCCAAGCATTTCTTATTGTTATTTCCATTATTAATAGTTTCAAGGGTCAGTCTAGTGAAAACGTTCTTGGGTTCATAGACTCTTTTTTTTAATATTTAGGGTTTAGATTTTATTGACTATATTTTCTTAGAACTTGGTATAAAAACTAGTAGCTTACCTGTTTTTATTCTTGTATAGGTAATTTATATGGGTATAGACAGGAAAATCTGGGATTTTAATCTGGAAAATACGTAAAAATTGAATCAAATAAAAAAAAAAAAAAAAAAAAAAAAAAAAAAAAAAAAAAAAACTTTCCTATGTTGTTTTCAAGGTTTTTCTAATGAAGTTGGCCACTCCTACCTTTGGATTTTAGTAGCCATTTTAATTGAAATTATTCAAAAAGAAAAGGGAATCAACCTCTCTTTTAGAGGAGCACTATCCACTTTATTCGACTGATCAACTTGGTTTCTAGTGTAGTTCCTATAGGGAATCCATTTTGTTGCGCACTCCAATTTATTTGGAGCTAAAACATGAAAATAAGAGTCTCCTTTTATTCAAGCCACCTCCCTCCCAATGTGAATTAATTTACTTTTTTCTAATATTGAAATTAGGGCAAGAAATAAAGAGAAGAGATATATTTGCAGGAAGTTTTCTAGGGTTTAGTGGGGATCACTTTATATCCATTTTTCTTTATCTCACATCACACACTCTCAAGGCAAAAGTAGTTTCCAAGAGTTGATGTAGTGGTGGAATTAATCCAACTTTCTGACCGTCGATCTCCATCCTCAATTGCTTAATTTCAATTTCAATCAAATATTAAGATAAACATCAATGATTTCTTGGTCCAGCTTGCTAGCTTAATCTTTCGAGCACATCAATTATCATATAAAAACTTAAGTTGCTAGGTAAGATTCTAGAATATAATTTATATTATTCTCTAACACGCTCCTTTAAGTGAAAGCTCTTTGAGCTTTAAATTTGGATAAAATCATATTATCTTGTGCTTGATTTTTATCAAATAAAATAAGGATGGTGAGATTTGAACTCATGATTGTTGGGTCAACAAGGCTCTGATATTATATTAATGAATTATCTTACCTAAAAACTTAAACTGTTAAGTAAGATCCTATAATATGATTTATATTATTCTCTAACACATTTAATATCATCATTTATTTAAAAAAAACTATTTTAAAAAGTGCTTTTAAAAAACAATTTAAAAAATATATTTTTATTTTTTGCTTTAAGTTTTTTTATGTTTTCAAATTGTTTTGATGTGTTGATATAAATATAATTTGTTGAAAACCAATATTATTTTAATGCGTTAATGAACTAAAAATATTTTGACAACAACATTTACCAATCTTTCAAAATACCCTTAAAGTTATTTTGGTCAATAATAAAAATAAATAATGAGATGAAATTGAAAAACAACATCTACGGACTTTCAAAATACTTTAAAATTATTTTGGTCAATAATAAAAATAAATAATAAGTGGGATTGATGAAATTTGGAACATGAATAACACCTCTCTCTCTCTCTCTCTCTCTCTATATATATATATATATATAGCCACACACTTTCATGAAAAAAGAAAAAGAGAACCCATCACCTATACAAGTAGTGTTTAGATTGATTATAATATGATTCTTGATTACTTTCTTACTTGTGGGTTGATGATCTCACGAACTTCAATTAATGGAAGGCAAATACGTCACCAAGTATAATTAGGTCATGACTCGTACGTACGAAACAATGGCCTTCGGTACTCTTGAGGTATCGCAGAGCAAGGCTTCATCATGTTGCAGAATCAAAATCTGAGATCCCCCTTTCTCCTCTTAAGCTTCCTTCCAAGTCCACTAAGAGCTTCTAAATTATTTAAGTTTTCACTTTAACCTTTGATCTTATATATTTTATCCAAAGCATTTCTTTTCTTATAAATGTTAAAATAAGTTATTTTCAGGTCATATAAGTTATTTTTTTATATATAAATACCAAAATATGAGCTAGAGTTGTATTTTTCGTACTTGCTGCTTGAGAGTAGGAGTACTTATTAAATAAGAAGCTTTGAGAATTCCAATGTATTAAACTCCTTGAATTCAATTATCACAATTCCATTGGTAAGAATAACAATATGTGGATTGACGTGCACCAATTGAAAAGAGGATTCAGCAATTTCACAAGAAACTTTGATCATTAATTTGTCGTGACTGAGATCATGCATCTTCTTCTCCCTTTCCTTTCACTCTTTCTTTATGTAATCTTTATGGCTGATAAATGATGGCACATGAAAAGCAAAGATTTAAATAACCAGGACTAATGGACACTAGTCTTTCTATTCACACACCACCACGCTAATCTCTATAAGAACCCATAGCTAGCTAGCTAGTTAGCACTTATAAATCTTCTACAAATTAAATTAATCATGGGTTTCGCGTAGGATTCACGTTCATGCAGTAACGCTTGCCAAAGTTGAAGATTTTGGTTTCCACGTATGATGATTCTCTCTTTCTCTTTCTCTTCTCTCTTAATTATCTTGAAACATTCTCTGATGACGATCACCAGGTGTATAAAACCTGTGACACCATTAATGGATGGACAGTGGCCTGGTGCTGTCTGAGTAGGGGTATCATATTCTTGCCTGAAAAGCTAGCAGCCTGTGGAGAGATATATGTGTGTGTGTGGGTGTGTGTTGACAGAATTTATAATTGGTTTGCCTAGTGCATGGGGGAGATAATAAAGTCTTCTTTCTTGGATTCGTAAGGAATTCGATTCTCATTCTGTTCTTCTATTCTTTTTTTGCTGCCCTATTTATTCATAGATTGGGTGCTTAATCTGGGAAGAGATAGAGTTGTCATCTTCAGCATCTCGAGGTAATTAAGATTTTCTCTCACGTACACCCTCTTTATCGTATGATTTTATGTTAGCATTTGGTTTATAAGTTTTTCTGCTCCACTCTTAATTATTGCATCCCACCAATCACGTGTTAACAATGCATTGATTGTGATGCTGAGTTTAGGGTTTAATGTCAGAAAAGGAGAAAGATACTCTTTTTATGAGCGAGTTATTTGTGGATGTGCTGCATTTGTCTGCAGAGCCATTAACATCGGCAACATTGATTACCACATCCGATTATGATCCTCGTAATCTGACTCTGCTCGTCATAATTAATTCCCATCCAAATCTGATCCTTCCCCCCCAAAACCCTCCTCCAGATCCATCCCTTTATGCTTTGCTGGTACAGAGCACAGAAAAAAATAAATAAAAGAAGTCAACTTTCCTTCTCTCTCAACTTATATAATGGCTGTTTTTGCTGTGGTTCATCATCTTGGAGTTTTGGATTGTCTCCTCTCTCTAGACGACTCCTTGTAAGCAGCCCATTCCCTTCTCTTTGGGTCTAATTTGGTTGCTACTTACTAACATTGATGTTACACATCATACATAGCTTCTGTTTGTTAGTTTGATTTAATTGTTTGTTTTGTAGTATGGTTATGATTGTTTTTTAAAGTGTTTTTTATTTAAAAATTATTAAAATGATATTTTTTAAAAAAAATCAATTTTAATATCAGGATATTAAAATGATCTAAAAACATCAAAAAAAATTTAATTGAATATAAAAAATAAAAATAATTTTTTTTTAAAAGCGTTTTCCAAATGTATTCTCAAACATCTCCTAAAATATATTTTTGAAATTTTTTTTCATTAAAAAATCATTTTTGACAATATTTAAAAACATTAAAAATTCTAATTTAAAAAAAAAAACATTTTTTTTCTAAAAACATTTTTAAAATGCAATAAGAAATCCTGAGTTTCTCCTGGTTCAAGATTGCCCTTTGCTAGGAGATGATGATTGGTCAAGTTGTATTCAAAATGGACAAATTTTCCAACAATTCAACGGTCTACGTTGGGGTTGTGATTTGCTTTTGTCTATATACTTGCTTACGTGTCACCATCTAAGCCACTCAGAAAGCATTTTTTTACCCCCATTTGATCTTGCTATCTTGGAGTAACTTTTCCCATTTCTTTTTTAGTTTCTTCATTTTTTTTAAATCTGAAAATAATTTACTGTACATGTTAATGACGGCGACTATGATTGTGAGATCCACCTTCAAAATCATTTTGATTTTATGATATGCATTTATTTCATTACTCAACTGATTTTCCTACACGTGTTCTTCATCCTCGTAGTAGATGCTGATAGGGATGTCACTTTGGATACACATCAGATTTCCAGTAGGTTAACAAGCAGCCACTGCCACGAAAATCGCAGTCAAACAAAATCACATTTCAGAGTTGCCACCCACCACATTTTCCTGTTTCCATTATAGTCTCATGGTTCTTTGATCCTGGCGTGGACTTTTCTTCGAGTTAATCGGAGAAAGCTGGATTTAGTTTCTGTGAGCAAGATTCTGATCCAAAATTATCACCGGATCACTAGTTTTGGTCGTCGATAGCATGACTAAGGATACCGTTGGATTTCAAAACTAGAAAAAAGACAAAAAGAAAAAGGTGGGCACATTTCTTTGACAGGATAGGCTGCGGTAGAATACAATCATAGCTTTACTGCATGGTTTTTCTATATGATTTCTGCACTTTAGAGAGAGATTTTCTTGTTTGATTTACGTTTTCATTGAATTTTCATTAAGTTTTTATCTTAAGAGGGTTTGTTAGTGGTGTAGGGTGGAGTGGTGAAGGCTAAAAGTAGGGTTTAGGGTCCTCGGTTAGCTCAGTAGATGACGAGAAAGTGTTCCCAATAATGACTCATCGTGGAAATAAGGATCAATTTTATAATTTTCTAGCTTGGCGTTATCCTATAAAAAAATCTGTAACGATGTAATAAAGTATCATATATGAAACTTGTTAAAGAGTTTGTCTTCTTTGACCAGTGAAAGCTTTAGCTACAATCATTTGTTAGTTTTGCCCTTTCAAGACGTCAAGGTGACAAAAAATGAACCTTATCAGTCTCCTCTCAGAAGATTTATATATTTTATTTGCAGTTTCTTAGTCTTCAAAGTGGTGTGAATTGATGGCATTGCTGATGAATTAGTTTTCTCATTACGTTAATGGAATCCCAAATCTTGTTGATGCGGATGAGTCGATTTCTTGTATCATCTTCCATAATATATTCAAATGACTGTTTTTTGTAGACTTTGACTGATTGTCTATTTTCCTCATCCTTATCCACAAACAAGGGACTGACTTCTGTGATTAGCTCCTCAGACAGTTTCAGGAGCAGCCATGAATGCATTAGTGGCAACCAACAGGAATTTCAAGCTGGCAGCTAAGCTGCTGGGGCTGGACTCCAAGCTTGAGAAAAGCCTGCTTATTCCGTTCAGAGAAATCAAGGTGATTACAGAAGTTGTTTAAATCTATATAGTTTTGTAATACCCTATACAACTGGCTTATACATCTGTGTCCTGCTGTTCTAATGGACTTTGATTAAAAAAACAAAAATGCAGGTTGAATGTACCATACCAAAAGATGATGGCACTCTGGCATCTTTTGTTGGGTTCAGGGTTCAGCATGACAATGCCAGAGGTCCTATGAAGGGAGGAATCAGATATCACCCAGAGGTACCTCACATTCTAACTTCACTTTTTCTCTCTTTCTTTAGCAAAATTTAGTGGTCAGGTCTTGAAGAGAGCATGGCTAAAACAAGTATGTATTGAGTTTGAATTCTGATAATGTTATGGATGATTTTAGGTTGACCCAGATGAAGTCAATGCATTAGCACAACTTATGACATGGAAGACAGCGGTGGCAAATATTCCCTACGGCGGAGCTAAAGGTGGAATAGGATGTAATCCAGGGGAGTTAAGTGTGTCTGAACTCGAACGACTCACCCGGGTGTTCACTCAGAAGATTCATGATCTGATAGGAATACACACAGACGTTCCGGCTCCTGATATGGGAACTGGCCCGCAGGTTTGCAAATGATATATTACTTCTTATCACGAAACAGACGAACTGAAAAGAGTTTCTGTGTTTGTTTTTACTACATTGATGGCTATACTAAGATATTCTTGTTATCTTGGTTAAACAGACTATGGCGTGGATACTCGATGAGTACTCCAAATTCCATGGCTACTCACCTGCTGTTGTTACTGGAAAACCAATTGTAAGTCCATCTAAGTGGGCATCTTGTAAACGTTTTTTTAATGAGAAGAGTTTATGTTAGTGTTTATGATGGGAGATACAAGGTTTTAGTATTGAAATATGTATTTTCTGTCGAGTTTCTCCTGGTCCATCCAAACGGGCATCTTGTAAACTTGCAGCATTTTAGTCTTGCTGATGAAATTTGTTTCTTGCAGTAAATTGATGATCCTTTTGGTTTTTTTTTCCTTGTTGTTTGCTTTAAATTAGGATCTTGGTGGATCTCTTGGCAGAGATGCTGCCACTGGTCGAGGAGTGCTCTTCGCAACAGAAGCCCTGCTCAATGAGCATGGGAAGACCATATCAGATCAACGATTTGTCATACAGGTGCACTTTGAACGTTATTCCAGCTTAGTTGATCATTGACTCAAACACATGAAAGGTCACCTAATCTAAATGGAGGTGCTGGTTTCAGGGTTTTGGAAATGTCGGTGCCTGGGCCGCACAACTAATCAGTGAGCAGGGTGGGAAGATTGTTGCTGTCAGTGACATCACCGGAGCTATAAAGAACAGCAATGGGATTGATATTCCGAGCCTACTCAAACATGCCAATGAACACAAGGGTGTGAAAGGATTCCATGGCGGGGATCCCATAGATCCCAAGTCAATACTAGTCGAGGACTGTGATATTCTCATTCCAGCAGCCCTCGGAGGTGTCATCAACAGGTCTGTTTGTCATGCCAGAAGCTCTTTTCTTGTAAAAAAAAAAAACCACTGACAGGGAATTTTCCTCTGAAATAGATTTTAAATGCAGATAAAACTGTGTTTGTTGGGGACTAATAATACGATGCTCCTTTTCAACTAAACGTTGTTGTTTTTGTCTGATAAAAGGGAGAATGCTGATGATATAAAAGCCAAATTCATTATTGAAGCTGCCAACCATCCAACTGACCCTGAGGCTGACGAGGTTAGTGCCTGCTTGAGGTTTTTAGAGTTGTAGAAGGCCAGACAAATGTCTGTGAAATGATAGTTGGCTTCTCTGTCTTTCTACAGATATTGTCAAAGAAGGGAGTTGTTATTCTTCCAGACATTTATGCTAACTCAGGAGGCGTTACTGTTAGTTACTTCGAGTGGGTGCAGGTATAGAATGTCGCTTTTCTGTGACATCCTTGTCTACATTTTACATGTAACACTGGATCAGGATTTCTTTGCAATACTAAAACTAGGTGCATGTAATGATGTATTTGCTGTCTGTGAATTGCAGAACATCCAAGGATTCATGTGGGATGAAGAGAAAGTGAACAATGAACTGAAGAATTACATGAACAGAGGATTCAAAGATGTGAAAGAAATGTGCAGAACCCATGATTGTGATCTCCGTATGGGAGCCTTCACTCTAGGCGTTAACCGTGTTGCTCGAGCTACCGTCCTTCGAGGTTGGGGAGCCTGAGATTTCAGCTACTCTGAATAAAGATGTGGCTTCGATGAGGCCACTGATTCTTGCCGAGATTTCTCTTATGGAAAGTTTAAACAAGGTTTTTGTTATATGTATTGCCTGAGTTTCCACCCCCATTGGCGTTTTTTGGGTGGAATAGTTTGAACTCGGACACCCAACTCTCTTAAATCATATTTTCAGTCTTAAGATGTGTTTCAACTTTCAAAAACCCATGAAAAATCCCAAGGTGGCAACTTTTTTTTAGCTCTGTTCGCTCTAGAAAAGCTTCAAGAAAGCCAGAGCATCAAACAAATTATTTACTTGGATGCTAAATGATGTTTTGTATTATTATTATTATTATTCTATACCTTGACTATTATCTTTCAAACAATCACATTATAGGTTTCTATTCATCTTTTTTAAGTCTCAAATTATTTTTTTGTAAGAGGTCCTATAAACATGTGAAAAACAATTAATGAGTAATATAAAAATAAATCATAAATCAGTCTCTCTTCTTTACAATTCCAATATATATATATATATATATATATATATATATATATATATATATATTAAAAACCAGTTTTTTTAAAAAAATACTGTACTTTTTTTTTAGTAAAATAAAATAATATAGAAAACAGAATAAATTTAATAAAATATTTGAACATGTGAATTCCGTAAAGAATAGGTTTCAAATGATTCAAACAGCCTGTAAACAGCTAAAACCTGGATCTGCTACGATTTGGCTCGAATCTATATTATTGAAATACAGGAATCGGTTGAGTACTCTCATCAAAATGCATTTCCATTCACTATAATTTAGGAAAAGTTGACACCACTTCTGAAGTTGCTTAAAATCCATGGCCATGGATTAAGGTATAATCAAAAGAGGGACAGACTGCTTGATCCGCCCAGCGCGAGTCAAGGGCCAGCAGGCTCTTATAGATAATCAATGCCATTGCTTAGCTTCTTTTTTTCCTTTAACTTGAAGTAAGCACAGACAGAAGGGAAGGTGAAGCCAACTAATTATTCCAGGGGGAACAAAAATCAAGATAGCAGTGTGAACAAAGTGAAATGATTCATGCACTAGAATCTGTACGAGTTACAGAGCGCAGAAACCCTGAAAGCACTAGATAATCCCTACAGGCACCGTGATCCTCCCATAATCTGAATGAAAGATCTGACCAGATTCTGATAGGTATGCATGGAATTTTAAATAAAATTACATTGCAACAACTACTGCATAACACAAAATCTGTTCAAGTCACAATCCAAATGTTGATTGTTGTTTGCCCCTTGCAACTCGAAATTGATACTTTAAAGGAAAAGCAAACTGGAAATATTACAAAAAGTTGTTTTATCCCCTCCCTCTTCCCCTAAAGCCACCACGTCCACGGCCACCACCTCTAGGTGGACCTCTGCCTCTGCCTCTCCCACGGAAATCACCTCTGCCACCACCAAAACCACCTCTGCCTCTTCCTCCACGACCACCAAAACCACCTCTTCCACCTTGTGCCTGTCCCCTGCAACAAGAACACAACCTTTGTAATTTGATTGAATGCGACAAGATTCTAAAGGTCGATAGCATGGTCAGATACCAGACATGATATGCAATGTAGTACAAAAGTATACAGTAGAGTGAAGGCTGGTGAGAGGATTTGATTTCAGCAATTGAATCTATATGTTAAACAAAATACCACGAAGGGTTAAAGTACTTGAGTTACTCAATTGAACATTGCAGAATATTCTGTAGTATTCTACCACAATCCATAATTTCTTCCACAGATACTTGGAATAAACCCCCTCAAATTAAGCTTGAGTAACAACTATATATATGTTAAGCGAAAAATCATAAATGGGTTCAATTATTTGTCCAGAGTAATTCTATAAATGTTCTGATACTTGGGTATAGCATGTTTACAAACTATCACAAATGAAGAATAACACCTGCGCAACCCGTGTTCCCCAAACTATATGAGGGGAGACGGAGCACTAAGAAAGAGAAAGCGTTATCACTATACGAAATGATGCAGCAGCTAGCACACTAAGATCAACCAATGTTCAAACGTGGAGCCTTTCTTTCTCGATCGTCTAGCTTAATCTTAATCTAAGTTGCAAAGCTCTTGCAGCTATTTCTCAGTACAGCATGTATAGAATTGACAACTGATGTATATATATATATAACAATAAGTGGTGCCAATGCTTGTCATCTATGTTTCTAGAAAATGTTGAGACAACAATACATAGAGAAAAGACACGTAACAAGCCAATGAAAACATTACAAAGATGGGGATTAAGCAACTTCCAGCAAACTGACTCATTAGTCACTGAATCTAATATGCACAATATAAAATAACTAATGACATCTTCTAAGATGCAAAGATATCGTGTCAAACATGATGTAATGACAGGGTTTTCACCGCAGAATACAAGCAATGCGTAATGATATAGTAGTAGAATGCAAAACACTTTATTTCAGTATCATAGGAAAGGATAAGAAGCATACTTTGGTTGTGGAAGAAATCTTGCAAGGGGGCAAAAAGTTTACTCGGGTCAATATAAAACTTATCCCCTGGAGCATACGAAGTTGCCACAATTCCTTCCATCATTTTGATAGAAAAAAACTGCAATCGGAGGCAAAAAAAAAATAAGTGGAAAAGCTACTACAAAATACTAGTGACATAAAGAAAAACAGGAAAGCTCACAGATTCATTAATGGGACCGAAGATTTCATCAACTTTCCCTATCTGGGTCTTATTCTGCAAAAAGATTGGAGCATTGAAGTATGGGATTTTCTCATTGGTCAGTTTTGTCACTGCATCTCCCTCGCATGCATGAAGAAACGATGAGATCTCTGCAAATAAAATAAAAAACATAAATAAACCAACAAACACCAGTCCCTCCATGATCAAGTGCTATAAAAAGTTTTAATCTTCAATTTACTCATCAGCTACTGTTCTTCACAGTTACAGCTGAATCTCAATCATTATGTTTCAAAGTTCAAAACTTTAAAACACATTTATGAGTCTTCTTGGCTGAAACAGACAAGAGATCATATACAGAAAAATAAAACAAAGTACAGAGGGGGGAAATAGAATAAAAAAGAACACACCAACTACTTCAGAAGGAGGGCCTTCATCGCGAAACCCGCCGCCACGTCCACCACGTCCACCCCTGAAGCCTCCGTCTCTACCTCCCCTAAAACCGCCGTCTCTACCTCCCCTAAAACCACCGTCTCTGCCTCCCCTGAAACCGCCGCCTCTCGGTGGTCTCATTGTTTGCTGTTCTTTAAGTGAAGAAGAAGAGAGGAGTAGGGTTTTTCTTACAGAGTGGGCAAAGTGAGGTTTTGGGCTTTATGGTCTAGGGGTTAAGAGGTAGGGTTTTGGTGTCTCCTTTTTGCGGTACAAAACTACGTAATTACCCCTAACCTTTGCTAGTAATTATCCAATAGTAATTGGGTCCAGTTAATGGGTAGTTGTCCATGGGCCTTTCTTTCCACCATTTGAGTTTTTAGAAATGCCTAAAGGTGGCCCAATAAGAACCTAGTTGTTAGGTATACAGGCCCAGCCCAGAATAGGTAGTCAGCAATTTAAAAGAATTTCCACTTAAAAAACTGCTTAAATTATTAGACTTACAATTTGTTTCATAATGGTTATTTTTAAAGTATATATCTTTATAAATATATTAATATAATATTTTTTATTTTTAAAAAATTATTCTAACACCAGCTCATCAAAAATGATCTAAAATATTAAAAAACTATAATTTGAATCAATAAAAAAAAACTTTTAAAATATTTATATATAAAAAAAAACAATAACTTAAAACATATAGGAAGGGGTGGAAAAGGATGCAAAGGGGGGAAAGTATTTTACGTTGGAAGAATAATGATGATACAAGGAGATGTGATGGTACGAAACAGAAGTTTAATAAATCAAGGTTTAGCAACAAAATGCAAAAAACAATATGACAGACATAAGTTTGCAGAGAATTAGCTAGTCATCACCATGGAAGTCAAGTGAGATAAGGGAACGTGAAGGAAATTAATTAGATATTAACTAGTTAATTGTCCGCATTATGTTGCAGGTGGAGCAAATAATTTTAATAACTGTTGAAATTAAAATATAATATTTTTATATATAAAGTTTGATATAATGAAACAGATCAACATACTTTATTATAACAACAATAACATTAAAGTCTTAACTTCTAAAATTATCATCACTATTACTGCCAAAACAATAAAAATTATTAAACTAACCCTAGAAAAATAATTAACAAAAAAAGCAAGTAAGAAAAAAAACTAAAAACTATTATTATTATTCTTAATATTAATATTATTATTGCGTTGATAACAAAAAAAATTAAATCATGGACTAAAAAACGCCTAAAAAACATAACAAAGAGAAAATAAAAAAATAAAATAAATGGGATTTGCTTGTCCAAAATTAAAATATAATATTTATATATATAAAATTTAATATAATAAAACATATCACCACACCTTATTATAAAAATACTAACCTCTAAGTCTTACCATCTAAAATTATCATTGCTATTACTGTCAAAATAAAAAATTATCAAATTATCCTGAAAGGAAAAATTCAAAAATATTAACAAAGAGTAATTAAGAAAAGGAACTAAAATTATTGTTGTTATGTTAATAATTAAAAAAAATAAAAATAAATTAAAGACTAAGAAAATCCTAAAAACTTTAACAAAAGATCAAGCAAAAAATAAAATAAAATAAAAATTATCAAGCACAAAAAATTCATTTGACTTGAAAATAATAATAAAAAAAAACCAATAAAAAACTAAAAGAAAGAACAAAGGGAGAAAAAACATATCAAATTTCAAATGATCATAGATACAAAATAAAATTTAAGAGTTAATTTTTTTCAAAAAAAAAAATATCACTTCAACAAATAAGAAAATAATAAAAATTAAAAATCAAAGCTAAGAGCACACTTATTCCTGAAATATAAAAAACTAAAGGGATTAAAAATAAAATAATAAAGGTATAAGGACCAGAAATGAAAATCAAATATATTATCGGTTTAATTCGAGAGGACAAAATTGAAAAAAATTAAAACTTTTGTACCCAGAATATATTAAGCCATTTAAACCCAATTCAGATATTAAAAGAAGGAGGACCGAAGTGAAAACATTAACATTTAATTAATTTCAATTGAAGGACTCAATTGAACTAAATAAAAAACTCAAATAGCGAGAAATTAGGACCATACACAAAAATTTAAAGTACGGGGGACGAAAGTGAAAAAGACAACAAAAATGGGGGTCTCTCCTACACTTTTGCGTGCAAGAGAGAGAGAAACAAAGAAAAACGGCTTTAACCACCGGCGCCACGTTCACGGACACCGGGTGATAAAACACGCCGCCCGGGAGGGCGACGATGCGGAGCGCATAGATAGAGACGCTAGTAGCCCATTTCCGGCGACCCCAAGCATCCCTCACGAGCCACTTTAACGAGGGCATGGGGTGAAATCTCGTCAATCGCGTGTGTTGCACGTGTCGTTAGTATTTCAAAAAAAACAATAAAAATAAAGGTCAATTACTGGGGTCTACCCACATGTGCCTAAATCATCAATTTTTGTCTTATTAGGAACTATATCCAGTATTTAGCTATTTTCAAAATAATATAAAAAAAATAAAAAAAGTGTGGTGGGACAGGGCCGAACCAAAGCTGGAGCGAAATGTGCAATTACCTCGCCCCCTCCTTCCATTAGGCGATATTTGCTTTTTTTCGAGGGACAAAACCACTATTTCACTGTGCAAAATCGAAAATAACCACTGAACCGGCGACCCGAGTGACCCGACCTGAATCGGCCTGAAAATTGAGCAATACTATTCCAATCCACGGTGAAAACACTCACAAGCTACAATATTTACTTTTGATCTCTTTTAGTATATTAGATAATGTTGTTACACTTTATTTGTTATTATAGTAAAGATTATTTTTTAAGGTATTTTTGTTTATAAATATATTATAATAATATTTTTTATTTTTTAAAATTTATTTTTAACATCAACATATTAAATAAATTATAATACATCTAAGAAATTAATTTGAAACCAAAAAAAAATAAGAATTTAAGCTTTTGCATACTTTTACAAGTAAGTTAACAATTAGTAGGAGGAGTCAGTAGGTTGCCTTCATTGTAGTTCAAACTTGGAGGCAAGAAATAATTCAAGAACAATTACAAAAAATACATCTCTATTGTAATTTACTTTTAAACTTAATGTTTATTCAAGGACGCAATATGGTAAAAAAACATGGGTGAAATTGAAAGATAAAGGGTAAATTGAGAATCAATTTGCAAAAAAAAAATGATAAAAAAAAAGTGTTGAACTTTATTTTTTGATATTTGAATTTGGAGAGAGTAAAATCACATAAAATTAAATTTTTTGAAATCAATTAAATATGCAATTAAAAAAAATCAAAAAGATAAAGGATTGAAATGAATTTTTAGTCAAATACTAAATTAAAACCATTAAGATGTCAAAATGACATTGTTTCATTTAAATGAAACCATGTGTTTTGACCGAAATAGTTTGTTTTGGTACTTAAAATAAAAAATAGTTGTTAATTGAGCATGAACATGGGTTAGTTTTATTTACTTTAAAACTTCATGGTATCATTAGTATTGAAATTGCAGATGCCTTATTTGAATATGAACGGACAAAGAATAATCTCACCTAATTATCTTGGTTGAAACTCTTTTATCCCAAAATAATTAAGATTGTAAGGATAGTAAGTCACTTAGAGACACCTAAATGAGTTTTTAATGATTTCTATTCGCTCAGCATAAAATCCTTTAGGCTTATTTTGAGTGAGGAATAGAACAACCTAGATGAGAAAGCATAGGTCAAAAAATTTCAAGCACTCCCTCAAAGTAATTTCAAGTATAATTCCTCTTAAGTAAGCAACTCATCTTATCTTATAAGTTACAATGATAAAGCATTAGTCTTACTTATTGGTTTGACTAATTGCATTAGTTACTCACCTTTACTTTTAACTAGACAATTTGAAGGCATTTAGTATGTGTCAAGAACTTGGGGATTAACTAAGTCTACCAATTTGTTCAAAGATCATAATTTTTTAGTTAAGGTAGATGTCATTAAATGTGATTAGGAGCACCTTATTTTAGTCCACAAAAAAGAATAGCATAGGGAGTCCTTAGCCAACCCTAATTACTTAGTGTGTGAGTGTGTGTTTTAATTAAAAAATCAACAAAAAAATATCTATTTTTTTAAATGATCATTTCTCTCTTTTCCACAAATTATTTTCTCTCTTTTATTAAATACAAATCACAAAACCAAACACATGTTTAATTGATTGAACACCTTGGAAAAATTGGGCTTATGAAATTTGGTATTTTTGATACATTTCGAGATTCAATTTCATTGCACTAATATGATACACCAATTAAGATTCCTTACAGCAATTTCAATTGAACTTGAGGTAACACAAAATCTAGATCAATGTTGTATGTGTGTACTCGATATATTATATTGTCTTATTTCTATTTAAATTTTTTTTGCCAATATATATATGATCTTATTTAAATTGTTTATTTCATAAAGGTTCTATCATGAAGAATATCGAGTCGCAGTTCACAAACAAAGGTGTTCATAATGCAAAGTATTATTTATTATTAAATTAACTCTTTTTAAAAGGATTTTAGTTTTTTTAATATATATTTTCTTTTATCCTTAACCATTTGTTTTTATAAGAGATTAAACTTTATGATTTGTCATTACTTTCTTGTTATATGGTTATTCCGGTTTATGACCTATGTTGCGGGGTTTAATGGGTTAAGTCGATTCCCTTGAGTTTTTTTTTTTTCATCATTTAACATCATATTGATTATGATTTAAGATTCATAATTTATCATGTTTTACTTTCTATTATGTTATTCAGATCTTATAATATGGATCATGAGTTTTACATGTTAGCCTAAATTGACTTAAATCATTTTATCGTGTGCTTTTTTCATATTGTTTTTTTTTTCAATTTTAATCTTCAACAATGGGTCATTTGATAAATGCACTTCATAATTTGTTTTTTTTTTTTTATATGAGGTTATTTTGGTCTCATGATTCAAGTTGTAAAGTTGAGAGGTTAACCTGAGTTATTTGTTGGTTTGTTTTATATGAGGTTATCTTAATCTCATGAAATGTATTTTGAATTTGGAAAGTTAACCTAGATTAACTTGAGTTTTAGTGTCCTTTCATTAATTAATTTGTTCACGTTCATATTTCAACATTAAGTTAATTGAGAATTAAGCTAAATAACTCATTGTAATTTATTTTTCATAGTATTATCATGGTAATAAACTTAGATCATGGATTTAGCATGTTGACCTAAACCATTTTTTTTATTCTTTTTTAATTGATTTTGTTTCAAGTACATTGTTTAATATTGAATTCATTGAAAATTAAGTTTTATAATTAATTTTGATTTTGTTTTATATGGAGTTATCATGACCTTATGGTCCATGTCACAAACTTGACAAATTAACTCAAGTTTACCTGAGTCGATCCAAGATGTGATCATTTTAATATATATATTAAAAAAATATTTTAATTTTCTAAGTTAATTATATTTTTATTAGTCATTTAGATTAACTTTAGACCTATAAAATTAATTAGATCATATCAAATCAAGTTAACATGATTTAGTTTTTGTTAAAAAAAAGATATTTATACTCTTTTTTTTCACATTCAGAACTTCACTCGAGCCAATAATCTACTATAATTAAGAAAAAAGACAAATCATGTTGATTGTTCACTGTAACTGTAGACATAGTTCATTGTGGATTGTAGCGATTGTAATTACTATTATGCTCTTTAGTTCATAAATATTAACTCTTCGGTTTAAGGGTGTTTGTGTCATTTTCATTTTCTTTCAAACGGTTAAACTATGATTTTGCTCCTCGATTCGGTCAAAAAATGTTATCTAGTCAAGGGTATTCTAGATATTTTATTTTTTAATGAGACAGTAAAATAACTCTTTTGCCCTTTAATATGACAAAAAAATAAGACAATAGTATTGTTGATTTTTTTCTATTTTTATGAAAGGTGAAAACACTAGTTGTCATTAGAAAAAGACAAAAACAAATAGTTGTCATGAAGGTATTTTTGGTATTTGCATATGTATTTTTTGTTGTTATTAGTACGAGCTCTCTAGAGTGTTTACATGATTTTATATTTTTTATACTTTTTTTATGAAAAAACAGTGGGCTCGTCTACTTGATGTGTTGTCCGCATACTTCCATGGCCTCTTCACCATGGTGGTTGAAGCTTTACTAATGGTCAATTGTTTTGTTTTTCTTTTTCTCTCTCCTCGAACCGAATATGCATACTAATCGTCTTTCAATCATTGATCTTTTGATTTTATTTTTCATTTTGATTTCTTATATAGAAGTTTTTAATTGTTTCAATTTTGTCCTTCAATTGAAATTAATTATATATTTTCTATTTCATTTTGACCTATATTCTTTTAATTTTTGTTTGGTTTTAATTCCTTTAATTTTTTAGTCATTTTGAAGTAGTCTCTATTTTTTGTTCATATTTATGTATCTATACTCTTAGTTTTAGTTTTAAATTTTTATCATTTTCTCTTTTGTTAAGGTTTTATTTTTATTCAATTTAGTTTTTAAATTTTAATTTGTATTGATGATCATTTTAAAATTGATATATTTTTTTTTAATTTTTTTTACCAATGCCTCATTGGCAAAGTCTTATTGTCATTCATTCATCGAAATAATTTTATGATTTTATTGTTCAAACAACATCAACAACAATAATTTTAGTGATTGTTTAGACAACAACAACAACAACAACATTACTAATGATAATGATAATAACAACAATAATTTGTGCTAATGGTTATAGTGTTTATGATATTAATAATTATAGTTGTGATGATAACTCATAAAATAATATAAAAATATCAATAATAACAAAACAATTGTAATAATGATATTAATAATGATAATAATACTAATAAAAATTTTAATGATATTAATGACAATAATAATGCTAATTTTCATAATAGTGGTTATAATTGTAATGACAATGGTGATGGTGGTGGTGATATTAATAATAAATAAGTAAATAATTGTACTAATAATAATGATGATGATGATGATAGTAAAAATAAAAATAGTGGTAGTATTGGCTATAGTGGTGATGATAATAACTGTAACGATTATTTAGCCAGTAATGGTCATTGTGATAATGAGAGTGACAATAATAACAATAATGATGGTGACAACACTAATGATGCTAAAAGTAATTAGAATATTGATTATTTACAGTAATAATAATTATGATAGCTATAATGATAGTGACAGTTTAACAATCATAATAATAACAATGAGAATAATAATTGAAATAATTTATCATTTGATATTGTATTTGTTAAGGATTGAGTTTTACAACTTCTCTATGTATAGTATTTTTATATTATTTTATGAGTTATCATCACAACTATAATTATTAATATCATAAACACTAATGACTCCTCCCAGGTCCTGTGTTCGAAACCTGAGGGAGCAAACTTCTTCTTGGAGTCACCGTCCCCGAGGTGGTGGCCCAGCCCCTCCTCGTAAGAGCCTGGAACAGCCGGAGGTTTACGCATGCCCTGGGCCCATAAAGTGCGCTTTCAGGGTCATGTGGTTCCCCAGTTCGCAAGGATATCCAAAACTTCTCTATGTATAGTATTTTAGATCTAATATCCTAAATTAATAGTTTAAAGATATTTTATGGCTTAATGTTATCTTTTATTTTTTGTCTTATTTTTCTAAATTTTATGTTGCTTAACCTTTTTTTTAAAAAAATCAATTTTAGTTTAAACCTATTAAATAAATAAATTCATATCAATTTAAATTTTATATATTTTATTAAAACCTTGTATTCATGGTTGTCAAAATGACTGAGTCAACTACGCAAAAATCATACGATTTTTGCGAGTCGACTTATCAAACCTTGTCAACTTCGGGTAGAAAAAAATGATTTTGGTCAAAATCGTAAAATTGACCAGTATCGGTCCGATTTCACGATCACTGCTAATTTTAAATCTGCCGCATCGCCGCTTCAAATTTTTATAACTAATTCAAAAATTTTACAATTTCATTCGCGACCCCCTCCTCTCTCTACATATATATATATCATAGAATCACTCTTGAAAATTAGTAATATTAACTTTAAAATTTATACTTAAAATTTTTGTTTTTTTTTTTTTTACTTTAAATTAAATTTTTTTGATGTTTTTGAATCATTTTCATATTCTGATGTCAAAATAATTTGTTGGAGTTGGAGCTAGTACTAGCAATATTGATGTTGATACCAGTATTAATATTGATAATCCTTTCAATAATAATGCTTTTGATGAATGTACTAAAAAATAACAAGAAAAAATAACGGTCATGAAAGCTGTTTTTTAATATATATAGCACATCGGCAAAATATTTATTTTAAATTTGTTAGTTTTACCTAATGAAATTCTATGGACATAATTGTTTTGTAATGTATTTTTTAAGTTATTTTTGAATCATGTATGAACCTTAACTAATGAAGTTTTATGCCCATAATTATGTTGTATTGTATTCAAACATTTTACTTATGATTTTATGATTTTCTACGAACGATTTTAGTTGTGATTTTATGATTTTTGTACGGAAAAAAATTTAGATATGATTTCTACGATTTGATCTTACGATCAGAGTTTTTGAAGCCCCTTTACGTATGTCGTGTCAAAATCATGATTTTAACAACCATGCTTGTATTTGATAAAAAAAATCAGTACAAATTTATTATTTTATTCAGATTTATAATATTATAAAAAAATTATCGCTAAGAATTTTTATTTTATTTTTAGGGCAGAGAATCGCGAGGGGCAATTAGCTCGTCTAATTATAGAAGAAGACTCGTGGCGTGGGCTGTTTGGGAGTGTGGTTGCGGTAGTTTTTTAAAAGTGCTTATCGTGCTAGAAATATATCAAAATGATATATTTTTATTTTTTTAAAAATTATTTTTTGAAATCAACACATTAAAATAATTTAAAATATATAAAAAATATATTCATTTAAACTAAAAAAAAATAATTTAAATTTCGATCAAAAACCCAATGGAATCACAATGCCAAATAGACACTCACACCGTTTCATGGTAGGTATCGTGGTGTGTTGCCTTTAAAATAAATAAACCCTAAGTCTTGGGTTTCTTTTTGGCGGCTACCCCCTTCTCCAAGACTTTCTTTCTTTCCTAAAACCCTACCACCCAAAAACTCTCCCTTTCGGGTTTCTCCTTCTCCCCTCAATTTATATCTCATCAAGAACGTCATGGAATCTATTCCTTCTGCTACTGATAGTATCCTTACCAACTCCTCTCATCTGGGTACTCTTTGTTTTTTTTTGTTTCGAGATTAGGAGTGTTTTAATGGTTCGTGGTCTTTGAAATAATTGTGATTTGTTTTTTAACTGTTTTTTCTATGCTTTTTGGTTCCTTGGAACATGTTTTTTCTTGGGTTTTATTATGTATAGATTAGGCAAGCCAATAAAGATACTATGAATTTTTGATGTATTATGTATGCATATAACGTGGATTGGCTGATTGAAATGGTGTTTGCTGAGTTCATTTTTTGGTGCTTGCTATGAATTTGATATCGTAAATGAGAGTTTATTTTATATGTCCTATGGGATGTTGTTAATCATGCAAGCTAGCTGTGCTTTAAAGGATAAAGACCAAGACTTGTTTTGTTCCTTCACTTGTACTCTTGCAGAAGCTGCAGGTTTACTAGAGAACTTGTCACTAGATTCTCAGACCAAGACTACTGGAAATCCTGCCCTTGCTACGAAGGTAACTTATTTGACTATTGATTTTCAAGATTCCTAGAGTTATGAGATTGTCTGATTGTAAATTGATTGGTATAGCTTTCTACTAGTCAATATGGATCAGTGACTTGGCTACTAATACAGCCAAGCCATTACAGCGGTCTAAAAAGCTTCCTCATGTAGACCCAAATGCGCACTATTTGCCTAATGGGTACCCGTCGATTGCATATAATGGAGGTAAGATGTGCACCCAGTATGTTGCCCTGCAAGGTCTCTTCAAATGGGTATTTAATTTAATTAAACTGGCCAAGTGATTAGTAATTGTAATTTTCCAGGTCAATAACAATGGTATTCAAGATGTTCACTCCTCTCCAGTCTATGATTGCTATAGAAATGAGTAGTAAACTACTCTAGAATGTTAAATAGACAAAAAAATAAAATTAGCATATCATTTTCAAACTCAATAATGGCTATAGTTATTTTTTTGTAGATTAATGGTGTTGTATTTAAGAGTGCATAAGAATTGGTTACTGAAGTTGTCAAGCTGGATAAAGGGTTGAGAACAATGTGTTATTGAATCACCTTTTCCACCATAAAAAGGAGATACTCACTTTTGACTTCAAGAGCTTCTAAAGTTGTGGCAATGAATCTTTGTTTACTTGGAGTAGTGTTTATCTTTGAATTATTATGATCATGTTTATTGTCGAGATGTAATTATGTCTTGACTTTATTAGCTTGATTGTGTTTTTTATACACTGCAGAGTATTGAGGCTATAATTTGTGAAACTGCACACAGTAATTGCTGCCAGTTAGCTTATGGTTGAAATTTATTGTTTTCTATTGGCAGGATGTCTATGGCGATAATGGAACCTTCATGTACAACCAAGGCTATGGTTATGCACCTTTTGGAACATATCCCTCTCCAAATTCATCCATCCCTTCCATGGGATATGATACCCAGCTCTATGGAGCTCAGCATTACCAGTATCCCAGTTCTTTTTACCCCTCTTCAACTTCTGCGGGCTTGTTCTACCCCTCTAACCATTCCACTCATTCTCAAGGGCACATAGCATCTTCAGGTACAACTGACAAAGTGCCTTTTTCTGCTGGCACTTCTACAAGAAACCCCAACAACAGAGTGAATGCTGGTAGTGTGAATAGAAGCAATGGACCTGCAAGTGGTGCAGGATTTTCATCACCACTGGTACGTGTACAGCAGTCTCCCTATCGTGCATTGCAAAGCTTAATGTTTTTGACGTTTTCTTGCAGATCAAACTATTGTGTTTCATTTCAATTTCATTTGTTTGATTATTTATTTATATTTGGAGTCCCTTATATAGTTATAGAAGCCTCACTATTTTGGTACAATTTTTTCAAGCACCCAGGTGAAGTGAAATGTTTGTGTGACCTGAAGTTTTCTGTTTTTTCTGTTTATTTGGTTGTTTTAAGCTGTTTAGGTTTCTTCAAGTCATTGTTTCATAGTTCTTGCTGTGTTTTATTGTAGTTTCCAATTTGGATTATACTAGGACAGTTTAATTATTGTTGATTTATTGATGTACTCAGAATACTGATCCTACAAGACCAATATCTGGAATGGGTCAAGCATCTGGGTACATGAACCTGATGTACCCAAACAACAGGACATATGATCCATACGGAAACAGGTTTTATGGTCAATATGAAAACAGAGTTGGTTCTGATTTTGGGTCTTATGCCTATAACTCCTGGACAAGTGGACGTGGATGGGCGGCTGTTGATAACAAGTACAAATCCAGGGGCCATGGGTATGGAAATGAGAACAGGGATGGTTTGAATGAGCTAAATAGAGGACCAAGGGCTAAGAGTTTCAGGAATGACAAGGAATTTGGAGCTGTTGCACAAACTGTAGTGGGGCAGAACCTTCCTTTGTCTGATAATAATAAAGAGGAGAATTTCCCCCAAGTTCCAGACAGGGAAGAGTACAATCGTGAAGACTTTCCTGAGGATTACTCAGATGCAAAGTTCTTTGTTATTAAATCATTCAGTGAGGATGATGTCCATAAGAGCATCAAATATTGTGTGTGGACAAGCACGGCTAATGGGAACAAGAAGCTGGATGCTGCTTATAAACAGGCCAAAGAGAATCCTGGTGGTGGTTGCCCTGTATTTCTGTTATTCTCAGTGAGTATTAGTGATGTGCCACCTACAAGATGAGTTTATCAATTCATCAATTCATATGTTTTCTAGTTTTAACAATCTTGAATATTTGTTTTTAAGGTCAACACCAGTGGGCAATTTGTTGGTTTGGCAGAGATGACGGGGCACGTTGATTTTAACAAAACTGTGGAATATTGGCAGCAGGACAAGTGGACCGGTTGCTTTCCTTTAAATTGGCATATTATTAAGGATGTTCCTAATGGTTGTTTGAGGCATATAACTCTTGAAAACAATGAGAACAAGCCTGTAACCAATAGTAGGGATATCCAGGAGGTAAAAAACTATTTTCTCCTCTCCTCCCTCTTTTCTTCATCCCTCTGAACCCCCCACCATCCTTCTTTGTGGTTGCATTGTGGTGTGCTACTGGCCATAATTTCTCTGCTTGTGTTTCTTGTATTTAATTTTTGTATGTTTTGTGGTTGTTAATAGGTTATGTTTGAGAAGGGTGTTCAAATTCTTAAAATCTTCAAGGATCACAAGGAAAAAACGTCAATCCTGGATGATTTTGGTTTTTATGCAGCTCGTGAAAGAATAATGCAGGAAAAAAAAGGCCAAGCAAAATATTCAAAAAGCAGGCAAGATTTGCTTCTGTTTCATAGTTTTACCCTGAATTTTTTGTTGTGTTATGCATTTAATTTAGGAGAGGTTTTTTTTTAATGTCATGGTGGTGCTGATTAGGCTTTCAAACTTAATTGAAGTATCAGGTTTCAGAAGGGAAGCCTGCTGCAAAGATGGGAAATGACAGTTTGCAAACAGATACAGCCTCCATAAAGGAACAAGTTGGGGTCACACCACTTGAATCTGTGAAGCCTAATGGAGAGGTGAATGTGAAAGATGAGAATGAATCAGATTCAACTGTTGCAAACTGTGCCAATGACGCTACATCCACTATCTCATCCGACAACAAAGTTGTTCCAAATGTGTTTGCTAGTGCCTGATAAAGTTTGGGTCGTTCGCCTTTCACATTACACAATTTTTGCATAGAATTCTTAGGATAGAGTTGTAGGTGGTTTGTTTCATTTGTCCTGGTATTGAATTTTCTTACTACCATCAGCATACACATCATGCTTTATGGGAGCTCCTATTTCAAATGAAAGACCTCTTCAGTTTTCTCATGGTGTGGCAGAGGGTCTCAGACATCCATAGATCATTTCCCCTGTATTGTTTTTTTGGTAAGATTAGCGTATTGAAATAGAATGGGTTTGGAGTTCTAGTTTCAGTTTTTTATTTGCAATGTAGTCCGTTTGCTGTATCGAAGTGACCACTTGCTGAGATGGCATAGTTTTCTGATCTAGACGTTTAAGCTTCTGAAAGAAAATCAATTGCTGGGGGCATGTGATAAGCTTGTTCCTTCATTTCTATCCCGAGATTTTTTGGTTAAAAAGCTTTTGGATGAAATTGAACAGAGATTGAATTGTTCTATAAATTATCAAAGAACACGAGAGTAAGGATTCACATTTTACAGTCGCACGGTAAACCTTGCCGCCTCTAAAAAAGTCCAATATCTAAACAATGGGTCAATAAGAGTTTGTAGTCGAAAATTGGAAATATACTAGACTTTTTTGTTAGATGTCAGTTATTTTATTTAAATTAATTAATGTATTAATTGATAATTAATTATGTAATGGTGTTAGTGGGTAGTTAATTATGGGTATAAGATTGTATTGAATGCCTATTTAAAAGTTGAGAGAATTAATGAAACCATCAATCTTATTCATCAAATTGAGATTACTCAATTGGAGGAATTCAAGTTCGGTCTCTATGATCAGAATTTTCTTGCTTTGATGGGGTGATCCCAACAAGTGGATTTTAAAGGCACAACAATTTTTCAACTATTTCGAGACATCGGATGATCACAAGATGGAGATTGCTTCTTTGCATGGAGAGAAAGGTGTTAACTTGGTATCATTATCTGAAGGAATCAAGTCCAACAATATCATGGAATGAATTTGTGGAAGCCATTCGTACCAGATTTGAACCTTCAACTTATGAAGATCTCATAGGTACATTCACCAAGCTAAGATAGAAAGGAAGTGTAGAAGATTACCAGGGCTGAATTCGAAAGTGCTGCTAACAAAATCGAGTGGGTTAAACGAGAAATTTTGCATCGGCACCTTACGAAGTGGCTTGAAGGATGAGCTACGAATTGTGTCACCATGTTCAAACCCAACTCATTAGCGATTGCTTTCGGATTGACACGCCTGCAAGAGGAAGAAGTTAACAGGAAACAATACCCTTATTGAAATAGTCAAACACAAAATAATCTTTACAATTCCACAATAAAAACACCAGCCCCAAGCCCAACAACTAGATTACCACCACCACAACCAGTCCTCGGGCTGCCAGATCCTCAAAAACCTATCCCTATATTCCAAAAAAAATAACCCTTACCCTGTTAGGAGAAAAAGTCTCAATCAAATGCAATAAAGAAGAAAAAATGGTTGTGTTACCTTTGTGATGAAAAATACCAAGTAGGACATCGGAGCAACAGACCCAAATTATACTTGTTAGAAGGAATGAAGTTCGAGGAAAAATAGAACTAGGAGAAGAAGATATTACAAATCAAATAGATGTGATACATGTTGTCTCACAAACTGAATTGCTAGGTATCTCTTTGCATGCAATCGCAAGGCTCCATCTCCAAGAACCATGAGCTTGGTTGGAAAAAAATTGGCAAAAAATTCGAGTCATAATTCTCATTGATACTGGAAGTACCCATAACTTTATTGATATAAATGTAACCAGAAGGGTCAAATTAGAAGTAGAAAAAAGTCACCTAGTTCTTAGGTTTGCCAATAGTTATACCCTTCCCTGTCATGGTTATTGTAAAGCAATAATGATAGAGATGCAACAGTACAATATTATAGCCAATATATTTGTACTAAATTTGGGAGGATGTGATGTGGATTGACTAAGAAGCTTGAGAACAATTCGATAGAATTTTGCTGATTTAAGCATGAGTTTTGTTATGGGTTGAAAAGAATTCTCTTTGCAAGGCTTGAGGAGACCAAATAAGGATATTAAAGAAGAACAAAGTCTGAGCAAAATTAATTTGGTAGATTGTAGAGGGATATGGTTGCAGTTAATGAAGGTTGAAGGAGGTCCAGAAAGAACAATCAATGAACCTACATACAAGTTATTTTTTAAAATTTCAAAGGCCTTTGTTCCAAGAACGTAGAGAGCTGCCACCTCTTAGAAGTCATGACCATCAAATACACTTACAAGAAAGCTGTCAAGCCAATAGAGTGCTAGACCTTATCGGTACTCTCATTAGCCTTTCTTACTAGCAAAGCGGTGATGTATAGGAACTTTAACTTGGTTGGATGATTCCGGCCTTCAACATCTTTTTAACCAAATTCTCTATTTCTTTCTTTTGGTAATAAGGGCTGCCACCTCTTAGAAGACATGACCATCAAATACACCTACAGGAAACTGTCAAGCCAACAAGTGCTAGACCTTATCGGTACCCTTATTACAAAAAGAAAGAAATAGAGAATTTGGTCAAAAAGATGTTGAAGGCTGGAATCATCCAACTAAGTTAAAGTCCCTATGCATCACTAGTTTTACTAGTAAGAAAGGCTAATGAGAGTTGGAGAATGTGCATTGACTACTGAGCCCTCAACAAGACACAATTAAAGCTAAGTTTCCCATACCCAATATTACTGAATTGTTGGATGAATTGAATGGTGCAGAGTATTTTTTTTAAACTGTATTTAAGGTCAAGATATCATCAAATTAGGATGAGACCTGAAGATGTGCAAAAAAAGATTTTTTTGTACCCATGAAGGACATTATGAATTCTTAGTGATGTCATTTGGCCTCACAAATACCCCATCAACCTTCTAAGAGTTAATGAATGACATATTCAGACCCTATCTTAGGAGATTTGTCCTAATATTTTTTTGATGATATTCTTATATACAATAGGACATCTAAATTTTGTCTTGGAAATTTTACTGCATCATCAATTATATGCTAAGGAATCCAAATGTGTTTTTGGATGCCATGAAGTAGAGTATTTAGGTCACATGATTTCTAAGGAAGGGGTCAGGGCATATCTTACAAAGATTTTCAGCTATGTTGGGATGGCCTGAACCTATAAATCCTAAGGCTTTAAGGGGATTTTTGGGGTTATCAGGCTATTACAGAAGGTTTATGAAGGAATGAAAACCCCCCTATCTGCCTTGCTCAAGAAGAATTCCTTTCAATGGAATGAGAAGGCTACTCAAGCATTCGCGGAGCTAAAGACAACCATGGTGACCTCTCATGTCCTTGCTTTGCCTGATTTTTCTAAAACAATTGTGGTGGAGTGTGATGCCTCAAAGGATGCTTTGGGAGTTGTCCTCATGCAAGAGGGAAGACCTTTGGCTTACCTTTGGCACTAACTAGCAAGCCCTTAAGCATTGACTGGAGCAAAAGGTGAGAACCTCTTTTCAGTTGAACCATCTACTCAAACAACATCAAACAGGGGCACTTGTTCCACTCAAGTACCAATACTGAGAGAAGGGTTCCTATTACTGTAAAGGGAGGCTCCACTTGGGCACCCTTAAGGAGCAGCAAGAGCAAATTATGAACCATTTTCATAGCACCCTATAGGAGGGTATAATGGGTCGCGGAAAACCCATAATAAGCTCAAGAACTAGGAGTTCTTCTGGCTAGGAATGAGGAAGGACATCAGGAGGTTTATCACGGAGTGTGAGCTTTGTCAAAGAAATAAAACAAAAAATCTTAAACTAGCTAGGTTGTAACCTTTACAAATACCCAACCAAGTTTGGACAAACATTAGCATGAATTTCATAAAAGGGGTTGCCTATGTCTAAAGGGGTATAGTGTTATTGTGGTGGATCGGCGAGCAAGTAAAATAATTTCATACCCATGGCTCATCCATACACAACGACAAAAGCATTTATGGACAACATATTCAAACCATATGACATACCTCACAACATAGTAAGTGACGAGAGATGCAATATTCACAAGCAAGTTTTGGCAAGAAATTTTCCTATTAAGTGGAACAACGTTATTGATGAGCAAAACATACCACCCTCGGTACGACAAACAAACAAAAAATCATTAATAAATGATTAGAGGGGTAACTTTAATGTTTTACCGGTGATTGACCAAAGGATTGAGCTAGCTGGTTAAACCTTGTTGAGTGGGCATACAACATATTGGAATATTCCTCTATGGGGTTCACACCTTTTGAGATAGTCTATGGCCAAAGCGCCTCACGCCTTTCAAGCCGGGCACCACGACGAGTGTAAGCTATTGATGAAGAGGCTGAAAAGCCAACGAGCTCATCTTGGCCCTAGGCCAAGAGAATCTATAAGAATCCAATCAAGGATGAAGAATTACACAGATCAAAAGCGAACATGATGGGAATAATATGTGGGAGATTGAGTGTACCCGAGGCTACGTTCCTACCAGCAAGTGATTGTTGTTATGAGGAAGAGTTTGAAGTTGTCACCGAGGTACTATGACCCTTTTCAGATTCTCCAAAAAACAAGTATCTCCTATAAACTAGATCTACCTATGGATTCAAAGATCTAACCTATATTTCATGTCTCCTGTCTCAAGAAGAAGATTGGAGATCGAATCAACCCCAACCCAGGGTTACGGACGGTGATGGACACAGAACCCTAACCCCCAAGCTTGATAATATACTAGAGAGAAGACTCAAAAGGAAAGAGAGTCGAGTGGGGGTTGATCTGCTAGTTTAGTGGAGAGGGGCCGACAAGGAAGGCACCATGTGGATGGGCATCGATTAGGCAGGGTTCCCTGAGCTCGTGGGCGAGCTTTTTTTAGGGGAGGATTATGTTACAAGCCAACCCTCGTCAACGCCAGGGTGGCTATATAAAGGGGGGAGGGGGCAGCATGCAATTTATGTTAGTTTAAGGGCAATAATTAATTAGTATTTAATATAGGGTTTGTTATGGAATTATTAGAATTAGGTTTCAGTTATTTTATTTCAATTAATTAATGTATTAATTGGTAATTGATTATGTAATGATGCTAATGGGTAAATGAGTAGTTAATAATGCCTATTTAAAGGCTAGGAGAATTAATTAAATCATCAATCTCATTCATCAAATTGAGATTACTCAACTAAAGGTCATGGTTCCTTGAATTACTAGAACAATTCGCAAATTCTTTTGTTGCAAGTTTCAAATTCTTTTTACGATATTCTTGGAGGTTAACACTTTTAATCCTAAATATTTAATTAGTATCATAAAGGCATGTTAAATAAAATAGATTACTTAAGCAAAACTTAGAGTTTATATATGTTTAAAACTATAAGTATGTAAGAACATAATAAATTGCAACACAACTAATAATGGAATTCTAAAATGTGTGCTAATCATATAATCAAACTTGTAATTGATATTAATTTAAAGTCCTAGCATGCGTGCTAAATATATATATATAAAATAAAGTATTTACTTGTTGAAGTACTTCAAAGTAATGAAATTTTTGTTGTTGTCAATTATGTGTTTTTTTGTTTTTAAGGCTTTATTACCCATCACTTTGCGTATCTAGAATGTTTGCACTATACTTTCCAAGATTCTAACAACATCTTGGTTTATATGAACTGTTAAACAAGGTCTTTTATCCAAATAGTATAAAACATAAATATTTCTTAACAAGATGAATTTAAACTCTAGGTTTAGGAGGAAAATCAAAGCTTGAAATGAGAACAAAAAAGAAAGCATCAACCGTGACAGCTCCTCCATCCATAACAACAATAACTTTTTCTTCCCCACACAACATCCATCTATCGCCGGAGGAGCTGTCACGACTGTTGCTGGAAAGGTGCAACTGTTGTTGCTACTGTTGTGGTCGAAGGAGAAGAAGAAAAGTAGTTATCATTGTGTAGGGAAGAAGAAGCTGCCGCCCGAGAGAAGAATAGCTGCCGCTATTGGGGGGAAGGAGAATGATGTGTTGCAGGTGTTGTCGATGATAAGGAGAAAGAGGAACTGTTGTGGGTGCTGCTAACGATAGGGGGAGAAAAAGGAGCTGAACTTGTTTTGATTTTTTGTTTTGCATCGTTTTTTCTGTATTTTTTTTCTTTTTTCTTTGCTCTTCTCTATGTGATTTTTTTGTTACTCTCCCTCGTGTTTGTGTTTTTTTTGTTCCCCCCTCCCTTGTATCGTTTACTTGTAAGTATTTAACTATTTATAGGAAGAAGAACGACCTTTCAAATGATCCTTGCGTGTAGACATGGGTGACCTCTTCAACTTCTGTGATGATAAAGACAATGATTGCGTGCCTGCACTGTTCGGACTACAGAACAAGGTAGTCACGCTTGCAAATCTTGCGAGAATGACACAAGTACAATTTGATCCTTTAATTTATAATTGTTCAAATTATGCTCTTAATTGACTTTAAACTTTTAATTTTATGCAATTTTATCCCGTCAAAAGTTCAATAGTAGCTTCAAATTTATGTGTCTTTTTTACTTTAGTCCTTAATCTTGGATTGATGCAATTTGATCCTCAATTGACCATTTTTCTTCAATTTCAGATCGATTTCATCCAATTAACTTGGTAAAAATTGAATTTGATCTCTAAAAGTTTCAATCCTCTCAATTAAACCTGAATTAGGCTCACGAACTTGATTTTTTTTTATCAGTTAAGCCTTTAATAAAATTAATTTGACCAATTTAAAGTATACTTAAGTCCTTGCACCAAATTAAATCCTTCAATTAGAGCCTAAATTAATGTCTAAACACAATTATATTTTAAATTGCCCATGATTAAATCAAATTGACTTATAAAAATATAATTATATCTCTCAACTTAAATTTTATACAAATCTATCCAATAATAAATTATATTAGCCTTGAATATGCATTTCCTTTCATTTTGGGGAACAATAGAGACACGATTGAGCTCTCGAATCAGCTCAAAATTTCCAACTTGATATTTTTGATGACGTCAATCTTTTTTATTTTATTATTTTTAGGGAATAACCTAGAAATGAGTTATGACAAGCACAACCATATCTTAATTTAAAGGAGTGAAACACATGATATAATATATAAAAATATAATAGCCAAAAATATCTATAACAAATATTCCAGCTCCACAATAAGAAAAAATTAAAAGTATATATAATTAAACTATGCAAGATAAACTCAATATTCTTTTCTTTTCTTGGGTTACTACGTTAAGCCCTATTTTGTTACCGAGATTTACTCATTTGTCACGAGTTCACTTACAAGTTATATCATATACAAAAATAATATTGTGCAAATAATACTTTCACTAAATTCTTAATAAGAGGGATCATAATCGATCTTGTTTAAAACTTAATCTCCTTATATATAATTCTCTTTTTGAAAAAAAATAAATCAATAAAATATAACTTGTCCAACAAACTATTTAAATAAAATGGGTGTTTAATTGAATAACTAAAGGCAATTCTTTATTATAGTTATGAATAATAATATTTTTTTACAATTTAGTATCTAATCTATGCAATGTGTAATTAGATCCCTTTCATAAAAAGAGATTTTCTAAATAAATTTCATTAGTTTAATAAAATCTATTTGTTTTTTGGTAAAAGAAAATTGAACATGGAACGGCACTTTGTCAACCCTGCGAAAATCGAAACGACGACGTAAAAACATCCGAGAAACTTTTTAAAAATCAAGGTTTCTAGGGCGTATTCTGAACCCTCTGCTTCCATTTTGCACACAGAAAAGAAGGCGGTAAAGGAAAAGAAACACACTGTCGTTTCAAGCTTCTTGATTTCTCTGTTTCCAGGGCTAGGGCTTTTAGTTCTTCCGTGAAAGAAAAAGAAGAGAAAAAATCAGAGAGGGAGGAAGATGGGGGTTCTCAATGCAACCATATGGAATACAATCAATGTTAAAAGAAGGACACCAGCATATATCAGGTCTCAATGAAGCCGTTATCAAAAACATCGATGCTTGTAAACAGTTGTCTACTATCACTCGCACTTCTCTCGGCCCCAACGGTACTCCCCTTCTATTTCTGGATCCACGACTCTTCTGGGCGTGTCTTTAGGGTTTTTGCTTTTGATTGTCTCACATTCCAAGTTTTTGTGCTGTACCTCTACTGGATAAGTAGTATTTTTGCTACATTCTTGTGTGTTTTGTTTTTGAATTATCAATAAATGACAAGTGAATCTAAAAGTTGTTAAGTGAGAAGAAACCAGTGTTTGCACTTGGAATTTGAAGTTGAAGGCAGGAGAGGCTTGGATTTAGGTCAATACATTAGGAATTCAGTTGCCAAATCTAAATGGTTTTAGTCACATGTATGGGGATCTTCTTTTTGGGATTTCTCCATAATATTTTTCCTTCCTTCCATGAATTAATTATTTTGAAGCTATTTTTTTTTGGCTGTGATCAGGTATGAATAAGATGGTTATTAATCACTTGGACAAACTATTTGTCACCAATGATGCTGCCACCATTGTGAATGAACTTGAGGTTCAGCATCCAGCTGCCAAGATTTTGGTCTTAGCTGGCAAGGCCCAACAAGAGGAAATTGGTGATGGAGCTAACTTGACCATCTCTTTTGCTGGAGAGATACTTCAAAGTGCAGACGAGCTTATTCGAATGGGCCTGCACCCCAGTGAGATCATCAGCGGTTACAATAAGGCAATCATTAAGGTTTGTTTGGTGCTGTGATAAATTTGCAAAAAATAACTTGTTTTATTATGTTGAAGAGAGCGCAGTGTGCATGTACCTCCCTCACTTGAATTTTTTTTTCTGTTTTCAAATGCTTTCTTAGGCAATTGAAATTTTAAGCGAACTGGTGGAGCCAGGTTCTGAAAAACATGGATGTGAGGAACAAGGAGCAAGTTATTTGTCGGATGAAGGCTGCTGTTGCTAGCAAGCAATTTGGACAGGAAGACATTCTATGTAACCTCATTGCCGATGTAAGTGCATTTACTGAAACTCTTTTAATTATCACCTAGTTATTCTATCAACAGTTTTAAGTTTTATTATGATTTTTTTTCTTACATTGTAGGCATGCATCCAAGTTTGTCCCAAGAACCCAGTAAACTTTAACGTGGACAATATCCGGGTTGCAAAGCTTGTGGGAGGAGGTTTGATCAATTCTTCAATAGTCCGTGGTATGGTTTTGAAAGGTGATACTGTGGGAACCATAAAAAGAGTGGAGAAGGAAAAGGTGAGTGCTTATCTGTCTCTTTTTGTTTTGGGCCTGTAACATTTAATCCATAGCTGCGCTGAATTTTTTAATGTTTTCCTTTATTATAATTTTTTTTTAAATGGACTTCTGCTCTTGCAATTTAACAATTTCAAATCTTTTTTTCTGGTGCATTCATAGGTTGTCGTGTTTGCTGGTGGTGTTGATACCTCTGCAACTGAAACCAAGGGAACTGTCCTAATTCATTCTGCTGAACAGGTATGTCTGGAGGGAACAACATTCTTTGCTGTTCTTTACATGTCCTTTGCAATGTTGTGGAATATATCTGTTTTTTTACGAGGCTTTATATCTTGTACTAAGAAAGTTAATGAAGTTAGTGGTGGCCTTGGTGAATTAAAAACTACAAAACTTTTTTCCTCGCAGCTAGAGAATTATGCTAAAACTGAAGAAGCTAAAGTTGAGGAGCTCATTAAAGCAGTGGCAGATTCTGGTGCCAAAGTAATTGTTAGTGGGGCTGCTGTTGGAGAGATGGCACTACATTTCTGTGAACGTTACAAGTACATAAGCTTTTGGCCTTGTGGTTTTGTTTTCTTCTTCCTTTGAATATATCCATTTATATGGGTTGTGGGACAGTATTTGGACAAATTGATGTCATTTTATGCTGTATTTGTGTTTGCATATAGTAACATTATTAATGGGTTGCTTAAGTAGTTTCTTCATTGTGTCCTTAACCTCTGTTGTCAATTCTTATTTCTGACACTCTTGCTTGTAGACTTATGGTTCTGAAGATTAGCTCCAAGTTTGAACTGAGAAGATTTTGCCGCACCACTGGTGCTATTGCTATCGTACGTTCACTTAACATATAAGTTTTTTTTTTCTTGTTAGAGGTATTTAGTTTTTCGTTTAGCAATTTTTGTTCATGCTGCTTGAAAGTTCTTTTGGTTGCTCTCTGAGATTCCTATATCTTCTTGCTACAGCTGAAGCTTAGTCCACCCAGCCCAGATGACTTGGGACATGTAGATTCTATTTCGGTTGAGGAAATTGGTGGTGCTAGGGTATGTTCATAGACATCTTAATCCCCATCATTTTTTCTGTAGATTTTTTCTTCTTTCTTTTGTCTTGCCTCTTTTTTTTTTTGTCTCTCGAAATGATGTTTGTGCTCTGTACTAATTATATGAAAAAGGTCACTATTGTGAGAAATGAAGAAGGTGGCAACTCTGTATGCACAGTGGTGCTACGAGGAAGTACAGATAGCATACTAGATGACCTTGAAAGAGCTGTTGATGATGGAGTCAATACTTACAAGGTTATTGTTGCTAAAACCTTATTCCAATGTTGAGATTGGCCACAGGTAGTCAATTCTAAACATCTTTGTACTTTTTTTTGCCTCATCAGGCAATGTGTAGGGACAGTCGAATAGTACCTGGAGGGGGCAGCTACTGAGATTGAGTTAGCCAAAAGACTCAGAGAATTCTCATTTAAAGAAACTGGGTAAGCTGTTTCTTTCAATTCATCTCCTTTTGTATTAGTTCTTTGGGTTTGTCATTTTCTTATAACCATGATTATTGTTTAACTTTGACAAATTTTGGAGACATAGAAATACTTTCCAGCATTCAGACTTCAGTCACAAGGGCATTACATGAATGATCTGTTGATATGCTACTTCCATTGCTCATGCAGGTTGGATCAGTATGCTATTGCAAAGTTTGCTGAAAGTTTTGAGATGATACCTAAAACACTGGCTGAGAATGCTGGACTCAATGCAATGGAGATCATATCTTCTCTCTATGCTGAACATGCTTCTGGAAATAGCAAAGTTGGCATTGACTTGGAGGAAGGTGTTTTAAAGGATGTATCAACCACTAATGTCTGGGACCTCTATGTTACAAAGTATGTTTCTTTATCACGATCTTGTAGCACTCACACTTCTCTGAAATATTGGCATGTCATGCTGTTTCTTTCAACTTGTTGCAATTTAGGGCTTATTGGAAACTTTTTTCGTGACTTTTTTATTCTGACTTCTGTAGTCTGTTTCTTTTTGTGTGTGTTTATGTGTATAATAATACTGTGCTTTAGTCTTGCTGTGATTGTTAGCAATCATTTTCTTATTTGTCCTGTTGTTCAATAGAAACTTTGATTTGAAAGGCTTAGTTGTGTAGATGAACAAGACATGCATTGAATATGGACCTGTGAAACCAAAACTTTTTGCATGTTTCATCTATCAGCAGGTTAGATGAGTCTCTGATTAGAAAACAAAAAGAATAAAAGGATCTTATTCTGCCACATGATATTGGTTACTAGTTTTTTCCCCGTATCATTATCTGTCTTATTTTCTTTCCAGTCAGGTTCTCTACAAGAATGTATATTTTAAGATTAAGATCAGATATTGTGGATTATAGTAATTAATTCTTGACTGATATAGATCAGGAACTATCATTTGTCAAGCTAAAATTGTCTATAACTCAATCTTATCCACTTGTCCCCCCTCCCCCCCTTTGTTGGGCAGGTTTTTTGCTCTCAAATATGCAGCAGATGCTGCCTGTACTGTATTGCGAGTGGACCAGGTATGTAATTTGTGCATCTGTCTCCTTATGATTTGAAATTGAGATCTGCCAAACTTTTAGGTGCCTGAGCAGCTTGGTTTGCTTGCACTTTAGATTTTCATAATCCAATCATTTCAGGGGGAAATTTATAAGACTAAAATATTAGGTTATATTCAGCTGAGAGTTTGGTCAATTACTCTTTGTAGAAGTAACAGTGGAATTTATTTATAGCCATATATATATGAAACTGAACACGAATTTGAATTGTGACTTTAGCTTTATTTTTTATTTTTTTCCCCATTCTGCTATGCAGATTATAATGGCAAAACCAGCTGGTGGTCCAAGGAGAGATGCTGCACCTGCACCTGGAGGGATGGATGAAGATTAGTTTTGCACATGGCAACTTTGCTTTTGTCTTTGATTGTATCACTTCAAAAGAATTTTGTTTAGAGTCAAAGAAAAGATATGTATATGCCACTTCTAATCCAACTGATGTGATTGCTGGTTTCAATTAGCTCTGTAGTTTCTACTGGAAAGTGTTTGGTTTTTTGTGCTTTGAGCATCTTTGGCGAATGAATTTGATTTCTTCCAGTTCCCGCATCTGAGCTGTGCATTGGATTGGGGATATTTTATTAGTTTGTTAAATGTGTGTTTCTGTTTGGTGAAAACTTGAGCACATCCTTGTTTCTATACCCTTCTTCTGCTATGAATAGGGTGTTTATGGGTTTTATGTAGGATTCACAGAGATTATAATCACAATTTTAGATGTGCTTCAAGACTCTAGCATGAGTCTTATTGTCCTGACAGTTAGCCCGTAATCTGGCTTCCCAACCAATCTACAGTTTTCTAATCCAAAATATGTTGGATTTAACAAAATATCCTACTTTGTTCGAAAGGAAAAATATTCTATCTCTTGTAAAGGTTGTGGACTCTGATTCCATTGATACTGTTCAGGTAACTTCTAGGTTACATCATTTTGTTCAGCTTACAACATGGTTCCTTAAACTAGATCATGTTTGAAGCTGATCGGGGTCTTTTTAGAGGAATGCTAATTTAAAGGGTTTTTTTTTATTAATTCCTAGAACGAGAAAATGCAGCATTTCTGGAACTGTGTAGAGGGTTGTCAAGTTTAAGGCTCGAATTCCCTTCAAATTCTGTATCCTAGCATTTTGTTATGAAATCATGAGCCTGGATACATTTATTTTCAAAGTAGCTGACCTTCTTTTTACCATTGATCAAATTATCCTTGGTTCAGTGGCAAGAGGAAGAAGGGAGAAGTGGGGCGGGGGTTGTAGAATTAAAGCTGCAGCAGTGAACCTTTATTTATCTCCGTCTGAAGTAATGAAACCTGAGTCTCCGGGATTGTTTGATTTTGACTTCGAGCCTGAAGAGAAACCAGGGTCATGGAAAGTGCAAGATGAGCCGAGCCCTTCACAATTTTGAAGAATAGGCTTAGTAGATTTTATGGTGCTCCACCAGAAGAGAGGTTAAAAGCATTCTATAACACCTCTCCTCTACAGTATATGATATCAACGTTGAGAAAGTTCTTAGCTTGTCACTGTCGCTCATCACTTTCAGAACCACCATCTCAACACACTTCTCAAGTAAAAGCCACCATCTCATCTAAAAGTTTAAACTTATCACAGAATATGATTTATATTATTCTCTAACACAACCCTCAAATAAAAGTCTTTTGAGTTTGAAACTTGTACAGACTCACACTACATTGTGCTTGATTTTTATCAAATAAAATAGAGGTAGTGAGATTCGAACTCATGACTGCTAGGTCAACAAGACTCTGATACCATCTTAAGAAATCATCTTACCTAAAAGTTTAAGCTTATAGAGAAGATACCAGAATATAATTTATATTATTCTTTAACATGGCTCATCACTTTCAGAACCTTCCATTTCCTTTCAATGTTCTTACAAATGAGAATTTGAAAAGAAAATGTCATCTGTGCTCGAAAAATTTCCCAGACACAAGTGATATTACAGGAGATATGTGAATGTTTTTCTTGTTTGAAAGCAGTACTTATAAAGCATCGAATCAAGTGCATAGATCGAGAGTTAGGTTTTTCTTATATAAACTCCAGCAGCTTGTTGTCTATTTATGCAAGTAAGATCATCTGCAACTGAGAAATCTAACCACTCACAAAAATGATTGGCCGTTTATTTCAGGGAAAAGAGCTGTTCTTTAGGGTGGCACAGATCAGTTTCGAAGATACTTGCATTGGAAGTCTTGGCTTATTTGCAGAGGTAAGGACCATTTTATCTGCACTGGCCCCTCTGCAATGCTGGTCCCTGTCGTCGAAAAACCTGGTGAAGATTGGAAGGGATAATTTGTAATTAAAACAATATATCAGTATGTTCAGTTTTTTTTTCCCTTCTCATTTTCTTCTGGTAGCTGGTTTTAGTTTGTTCTTGCCAAAATCATATTGCCAAACACCTGTTGGTACTTAATAATAATTCCAGTCAAACATCTGACTAGACATAGAACAGGAGTCTAAGTGTCCTTAAACCCATGGAAAATGCCCTGAATGGCCAGATGAACTCGAACTGCTGGAGCTCGAGCACCAGTTGCTTTGAGTTTGAGAAATACTTCTGATGGAATGCACATTGGTGAAGCCTGTGCAGAAAATCAGGTTCAGAAAACAGTCTACTCGATAAATAAAAAATATCACATGATAGAAGAAAGGAACTAAAATCGTTTGTAAAGGATCAGATTGCAGTGATGCCAAAAAGCTTGAAGGAAGAATAGGCTGACATGTTCCCAAAACTGATTCAAGTTTCTCAATTTCCAACAAAGTTCTCTTAAAACTGTCTTGTAAGGTTTTCCTGTCAAATCATGAAGGTTCTTCTCTTCTTTTTTTTGTCTGCGTTGATGCACGTTGAAATGTACACACTGATGCAAAAGATGTGGTGGAAGATACATTTTGAGTCCCCATGGAGAAACGTAAGCACTTAAGCTCAAAGCTTATTGTCTCAAACTCAAAATCTTCATCGATCCAAATGTGGGGTTGTATTATTTATTAGCCATCTTACAGTAAGAACACCAGAAGCAACCTATGCAAGTATGCATATGGATTAGAGGGATTAGAGACTTGTTTAGACTTTAGAGGCCTATATTCTTATCAAATTTCGGCATTGTTCCTCCTGACCTTAGAAAAAGCGAATTTGGTTCTGGCCAACTGTGGGGCAATTTGGGGCTCAAAAGGATTTTTGTTGGCTGGGATGCGAGAAATCAGAAGAACGATGATAAATGAAAAGACAGTCTACTGGAGGGTAAGGGAAACGATAATTATTGACCAGGTTCTTTTCGCATCGACTCTTTTTTTTCAATAATTCAAGCTCAGTAGTTTACCAAATTCTCAGCACATCTTACAAATTGGTTAAATCTGTTTGACTAAATCAATATCTACATCTTCCTCGGAGCTGTAGATATCAGAAATGGTTTTTCGTAAACTATATACAGAGATTGTTATCATAAAATTTGAAAACAAACGAAATACATGGTGCACAACATTCATGTTTGTGAAGACAAGGCAGAGCTGCTTGCATCTCGTATCACTTCACTGTCCAGTGGACAATTCTTGTCACTGCTTCAATAGTTTCTACCCCTCCTCTTCTGAAAAATAAGCAAAACTGAATTTGCGGGTGAAGTTTAAGGAGCAATATTCTATACTGTAGCTAACATGTTTAATGATAAACAAAAAAAAAATTGCAGCAACGGAAATTATTTCCTAATATTAAGCACATAATCATCCAACTCATAGTTTGAACAATTGACTACCTTACATTGCTACAGAGAAACATGGGATTTTCACAATGACCTAATACAAGGTAATTGGAAGATTTTGATACAAATGTCAGAACTAAGTTGGAACCATGTGGACATCATCTTGCAGATAAATGCACATTAATGAGGCAAAAATTGCTAGCAAAGCAATACAGAACCCAACAGCTAAAATACATGAAGTCTTCCTCGCATCTTTTTCAGTGCAAAACTTATTAGCATGAGGTTTATTTCCACGAATCACCTCTGGAGATACTTGCACATCAGTTTTGTCCGGAATGTCATCAGTTGATGCCACTGATTCAGAGGCACCTTGGAACTTCTCAACGCCAGTATACGACTTTCCATTGTCATTGACCTCTAAACCCACATCATGATGCTGAAAGCCATTTCGTTTTAACCTCAGAGAGGGGCTGTAATCAAATTCGTTTGAGCATGGACTTTCTAACCTTCCATTTTGTTTCTCAGAGAAGTCTGAATCCATATCATTAGGATCCTGAAGAGCACGTACGAGCTTCCTGGGAGTTGTGAAGAAGCTAATGTTGTCAACATCTTGAGGAGATTGCGACCGCTGAAACACAAACAAAAAGGTGTCAAATGCAATCTATATAAGCGATCAAAAACCAATATCACAAACATCAAGTAAATTTGTTGTGATTGGCAAATTTTAATATATGTCATGCAACAAAAAAAAAAGAGCACGAGCCTACACCCAAATGTAAATAAATAACATGATCATGTGTGGAACAAGAATCTCAGCAATAAATCTAGCCTCCCTTTGGCCTTTAGTATGATCACTGTATTAACTTAGGCAGCGTATATCAGCTATGACTTAATGAGCGCTTGACAGCAAGGGAGGAAATATAGTCATTTCACAACAATGAAACCAGTAATTAAAGCTTAGTGGGTGTACGAGAGAGCGGTGACGGTTGTTTTTCAAAATGTTTTTTATCCAAAAATACATCAAAATACTATTTTTTTTTATTTTTAAAAATTATTTTTGACATTAACATATTAAAATAATCTGAAAATACAAAAAAAAAAATAAAGTGAAATAACATTGTTGGCAGTTTAACATCCTTTAACAACAAAATACTTTGCCAAACTGCCCTTTAATTCCAAAGGGGAAGGGGGGATAATACTTCAAACTGGTTCTCAAGCTGTCGGACCTGTAGTATGAAAACATTGTTGGCAGTTTATCATCCTTCTCAAATATGTTTTAAATGAAAAAATACCACTGTAGCCACCCTATTTCTGAACCCGGAGGTTAAAATCGGTTGTCACTATTCAATGCCTAAATCGAGAATAATAAGAAAAATAAACCTCCTAAGCTGCACGTTAAGAAAACGTGTCCAAAATCACCATCAGAGCTCACTGGAGGTCAGTCTTTTTCTAACTAATCGTAGAAGTGACTGATGAAACAAGTCCTAGCACAATACCTGAGGGCTGGGAGTGGTGCTTCTCGATAGTCTGAAACCTTCAAATTCACCCCTGTAACTTCCTCCTTTTTCAGCAAGCTCATATAGCACAGACTGATCAGAGAAGGCATTATGGATGGGACTCCCCTGAGACAGCTCTGAAAATAAGCCATCTTTTAGAGATATGTCCACCCCCTCCATTCTCAAAACTCCAGAGTTTTCGGTTCACACTCCCACGGTCACCCTCATTAGAAGAAACATTAGTTGTTGAAATAGGTGAATCAGTGAAAGATTCTTCCATAAAGAAATCAAGAGTCTGGGATTCTGGTGATATAGATGCTGGAGATTGATAACCATAGGCACCGGATAAATTTCTCCTCCCTCTGTGGTCTCTCCTGCCAAAGTTTGATCCAGTAACTGAACCAGAACTCTTCTCAAATTTTGACCCTTTCTCTGTAACTATTTTCTTTGCAGTTTGCAAAGCTTCAAATGCGGCTCCACTCACAAATGCCATTTGATCGGACTGACACTTATCCATCTCCTCGATTATCAACTCAAGCTCTGAGAATATGCTCCTAGGATCGAGACACTTCATCAAGAAATTGACCATTTGGATAGCTGATAATCGTTTCTGAGAATTACCCTCCAAGACCTCAGCTTTCAAGATACGCAATCCTGATTGTATCAAAAGTCTTGCATATGCTTCAACTATCAAAGCATTGTGCTTAGCCAAAGCCATCACCAAGGCCATGTGCGAATTAGTTTGCGTGCACCTCTCCTCCAAAGCGACTGCCACATTCTGACAAACCCGGTTCACCATCTCATCCGAAGCAAATCGCCAATTGTCTGAGTCCACAAGAGCTTTCAGGCAAAGGGCAGCCCCTGAAGTCAGGCATTCTTGAGAACCTAAGAGAGCTTTTGAAAGGGGCTTGCAAAGCGAGTGAATTATATGCCTTTTCTTATCCTCTGGTGTCGTCGGCTCAATGCCATATCTTGCAATTGCTGGTACCACCTTGGAGCATGCTTGTTGAAGAGGAAAATACCCTGCACTTGAAGCTAAAGTCTTGATGATGGTAGCCATGATACTGTCAATCTGAGGAACAATATTAGCTCCATGGACACGAGCAAGAACTTCATAGAGTGAAATTGTGTATTCTCCAGATAAAGACCCAGTTTCTTTGGTTTCAGAAACTTGGGCAAGAAATTGTGGGATTGCCTTGGAATCCAAGCTTTTCACATACGATTTCAGTGCTTTCATTGCTGATTTACGACTATCAGCATCTTTGTCAAGATTTGCCAGTTCTTGCCGCAGTATTGGACTGAGATTTCTTCCCATTGTAGACCTGATACCAAACAGTCAAATGGAATCCAGATTATCAAAGTATATTATCTCCACAACGAGTTACTATGCTGGAAATGATTATCAGTCAAGGCCTCTTCTTTACTTCTAATTCTATGCCTAAATGCTTGCATCTTTAAGGGTTCTCCACGAGATCTGTTAACTTTTGATTATCAGATTCATTATATACTCACTTACATCCAAACAAAGAAAAAAAATACAATTCCACATTAAATGAAAGCTTCAAGTCCCCTCAAGTACTAAAGCAAAGAAAGGTCTGCCCAAGACTGAACAAGTAAATTACATTCTTTCCCGTACTTTCTCAGAGACCAAACAGGAAAAATTCAAGACTTTAGATGTAAATGACAAACATGAAAAAGAGAGAAAGCGCGCGAAAAAGGGTTCCCATTTATCTACAAAAAAATACCACAAATTTATATTGAGTAACCAAAATCTTTCAGAGAGTAGAAGTGAAAAGAAGAACGAAAACTAGCAAACGAACATTTTGAAAGCACAAGAGAAAACCCCACAAAGAGCACAAGATTTACCTCTATAAGCTCTCTCTCTGTGTTTCTTGCTGCTGCTGCTGCTGCTTCTACACACTGCTCTCCTCTCTTCTTACACAAATCAAGAAACAGGATTTTTTAAGGAATAAAAAGATGATTTTTTTTGGAAACGAGTTTAAAGATTGGTTCTTGGTGGTGAGTTTTAGACGGGGGGTTTCGTTTTTTTATTTCCTTTTGTGTTTTTGTCTTAAGTGTGAAAGGAAAGGGGGTACGTTAAAATTCAAATCCATCTCCGAAATTCCGCCGCTATCCTTCTTCAGTGGGCTCCATCCATTTTCGCTTTGTCCTCTTGGACTATTTTGCCCTCACGGGAGACTGAAAGTTTTTACGGTTAAAGTTGAGATGTAAAGTTATTTTTAAAAATAATTTTATATTTGAAGATATTTTTTTTATATTTTTAACTTAATATATTAAGATTATTAAAAAAACATTTTTTTAGATAAAAACTAATTTAATAAAAAATTTAAAAGGTAGAAACTATCTTAATAGTGAAAAAAATAAATTGAGAGCTTATCAAGTATACATTTTCTTTTTAAAAATAAAATAATTGTCATTGAAAAAAATTATATGTTAACTTTATTAATGTGAATAATTGTCAGATTAATTTAGTATCAAGTTAGGCTTAAATTTGTAACAATTAATTTTTTATATAAAATAAGGGCAATTTACCTTGTCCATAGTATATAGTCTCATGATTTATCATGTTGACAAAATTATAATGTGAATAAGAAAACAGTCATAAACATTTTTTTATTATTATTGTTTTGTCTAATCATATCTTTTTATATTTTTTGTGATGTTATTTTTATTAATTTCATTACATATACATAGATTGTTTAATGCAAGATAATTTTTTTTTTTAAATAATTTATCTTCTTAGTTGTTTTTTTACTATTAAATCCATGTTTGTTAACATGACTAGTTGTGCTACCAAATGAAGCCTTAGTATAAGATTTAGAAAAAAAATATTTGTTCTTTTGAGGTTTTTTATTCTTCCTATTTAGTTTAATTTTTTTTGGTTTATTTTACTCAGTTTAGGCTTTCAACTATTATAAATAGAGTTTTTTTATTTTGTATTTCAAAAAACTATTTGAATATAAAATATTCAGCGATAAAAATTTAAAATAAAGTTTTGTGTAATGATCCTATTTAGTATATTTTTGTGTTGTTCGAACTTGTTGTTTTTCTTGTATTTTTTCTATCATTGTTAATCAATATGAGTTAAATGATTTATGATGATTAGTTGTTGTGTTCTAATGGATAAACATGGCTGAAAAGCTATGATAAGTCAGAGATTAAGTGAAAAGCAAAAATGAAAGGTGATCAATAAAAGAAAATTGTTAATTTAGGCTATATTAATTTTGATTATAAGCTTTACTGCTATAAAAAAATATTGATGTATTCAAGAGTTATATGATTACAACACACATTGATGAAACAATTTTGAGACATTCATTACTCTAAAAGTTAGTATAAGATAAATAATTTATCAATTGAATTTTTTTATAAAAAAAATGAAAGTGAAGAAATTAATATATAAAAGTTGGTATCTAAAATTGATATATACTTGAATAAGAGAAAGAAAATAGATTAGAGAGTCTTGATTGACATCCATGAGTTTAAAGTAAAAACAATTTAAATTTGAAGACAAATTCTAATCAACCCTGAAAGACCGATGCAAAATAATTTTTAGAAAAAAACTATTTTTTCCCTTAAGTATTTTTATTCCTAACTAGTTTATAAACATATTTCTTTTTATGATGCTTTTATTCTTCCTATTTAATTTAGGGAAAAAAAACTTATTCAGTGAGGCCCATGACAATTGTAAATATAGCTATTTAGTGTTTATTTTAAGAGATGATTTAAAGATAAAATATTTAGTAGTAAAGTCTTGAATTATGATTCCCTGTGGTGACCTTATTTAGCATAATTATATGATATTTGTCCCTACTTTCTTTCTTGTATTGTTTTTCATATGTATTAGTTGGTATTGAAGACGTGCATAACCACTCAAGGTTTTTATTCTTCATAAGTTTTTATCAATATATATTCATCTCTCCTTCTTCTCCCTTTTACTTAATTTTTAATCATATATATTAAATGTAATTTGACATTTAATATATGGATAATGTATGTTAGCTTTATTATTATGATGATGATGATTTAATCATGTTTTGATGATAACATGGACATTAAATATTGATGTTATTAATTATTTAATATGTTACATGTTAAATATTGATTCAATATAGTTTTGATAAATGCACGTACATGTTCATACATATGTATATGTGTGTGCGCGCGTGCCATAATAATAAATCATGATGCCTTCTAAATGTTATGTTATTATACTTGAACAATTTAATAAGTTAATGTCAATATGTTACATGAAACATACGTGTGTGCCACATGCATTAGACTTGTTTTAATTGTCAAGTAACCAAAAAAAAAAAAAAAACATGCCACACACACACATGTGTGTGTGTGTGGTGTTGCTTAAACCTTTTGTGATGATTTGAACATGTTTACAACATTTAAGTAATCATCAAACAAACAAGAAAATGATTCACAAAGGTAAGGACAAAGTAATTTTAAAATAACAGTTATCAACTTCACGGGTCAAGATTTTGTAATGCTAAATAACACTCAACTTGTTTAGAACACATGATAATACCTACATAACTTAAACAAATCTAAAAGAATAAATCAACAAGTCCAAGATGCAAAGTATATAAAGACTTATTTTAGGATTGATATCTATTCAACAATTCACTAGGTAAAAATTGTTAAATTTAGAAATTTGCTTGAAGTGGTTGACCATGTGGTAATACCAGATGGATTAGTCGATTGTTTGTTCATTAATGATGAAAACTTGAGAATTTATCAATAATTTGACTTGAGTGATCATAATTGATTAGTCATTTTTAACCATTTATGGAATCTCATATGTTAGTTTTTGTTGGTTCCAATGACTTTATTTTTTCTTTATAAATATCTTTTCTCCTGGACAAAACAAGTGTGAAGCTTGTAAGACAAATATCTAAACATTCTCCCTCACAAAAACAACTTCTAACATCCTTGTTTTCACCTGATTATATAAAAAAAACAAGGTTAAGTTAAAATTGAAAAAAAATCTTTATAAAGAACTTAATTGTTATTCTAATAGACTCTATTAAGAGATTATACAGTGAAAAATATAAATGACACTTTAAACACTTGGAAAGTCTTTTAAAGACAAAAATCATAAGTAATTTAATACTTGTCTTTCAAAAAGTATTGGTGAGAAACTTTTTAGTCTCCATTCCTAAAAATATTTAGGGATAACTATTTGGTCTTGTACTCGCAAAAAAATCATGAAATATTTGGTCTCACCCTCTTAGAAGAACGACGTGTAATAGTGAAACTCTAGAACAAAAAGTTAAAATAGAAAAAATAAATGATTAGTCAAATCCTTATAAAAATTGATGTACTCTCTTATATTTTGCCTCTTTAATTATCATATTTATATTGTTAATTGATTTCACATTTGCTTGAATGTTTAGAAATGTATGTTGTCAAATAAAAAAATTTAATTATAATTTTACTTCACATATCGAATTTAACCCCTCTTTATATTCACCTAAACTATCTTTATAGGACCAAAACTGGGATCCAATGTCTATTTTTTTTTATTAATCAAATATCAATAGCTTGATGAATTCTAAAATGACCTTTAATTTATTTTGATTAATTTCTTAGGATGATGGAGGCTAATTTCATTTGAAAAGGGACAATAACTTTTGTTTAATTTGTTTTTATTAACCAAATGCTAATTGATCAATCCATCCTAAATAACCACTCACTTTAATCTAATCAATTCCTATGTATTTGTGAAGTTTGAAGTTGAAAATTTTCAAAACTACATGTTTTTTATACCACATATTAACCATGAATTATTTAGTGAAATTAAATTTGTTTTTCTTAAAGAAAATGTTCTAAACTATGGATACTACTTTAAATTGAAGAGAGTTTTTTAAAAAATTTTAAAGAATATCAAATTCATGTAAGGTGATTACATTTGCATGGTTGTCTAAAACATTCAATTATAATAAAGCAAAAATAATATTTGATATTATAATAGTGGTTATTTTAAAAATATTTCTTATTTAGAAATATGTTATTTTTCTAATATATATATATATATTTAAATAAACAGTTTATTTTTTGAAAAAACACAGAGTAAATATGTACGAACACACTCAGTATATCTAATGATTATTGGCATGAGTAGCTGCACAAAAACATGAAAAAAGGTAGATTTTATAGATTTCCAGGTTCGACATCATTTCCCAGCATGATCATGTTGATTGTGAAATGACAAGTCGAGGTTAAAATTGGATCGGGGACATGAAAGTGGGACAGGGAGGGCACTGCTTGTCTCGACGAGGCTTGCTTCGTCATTCACCTCAGATTTCATTTCCAATTCTCAAGCTCGCTCTTACTTTGGGCGCCAGAATTTTTAAATGTTCCCCGCTCTTTCATTCCGAATCTTGTTGACCAGAAGAGTCCACCAAGGAGAAGCGAAGCAAACCTAGTTAAGTAACCACTTTCAACTGGGCCTTCCCTTTAGCTTGCAAAAGTCAAAACCAAGCTCGAGTCTTGTAGTTAAGTAACCACTTTCAACTGGGCCTTCCCTTTAGCTTGCAAAAGTCAAAACCAAGCTCGAGTCTTGTGTGTTTGGCCTTGTGTGTTCATAATTCTTTCAAGTTATGATGATTTTATTTATTTATTTTGCATTAAGTCCAGGATTATGCAGTTTTAGGGACACGTCCCTCTTCAGTTGGTCTCACTTGGGAGGGAGCAGTTAGCTTGGCTGGTCTACCTTAAAGATTAGTTTGTTAATTCTGTTTTGATTAGTGTTTTATTTTTTCAATCAGAATAGAATGTTTCAGTTTTAAAACATTTTAACACTCTATTTTAAGGTTGTACTGTTTATGTTTATATAAATTTTTTTAGTTCAAATCCAAAAATAAAATTATTTAGAATTGTGCAATTTAAATTTAAAACATAAGTAAAAAAATATGAGTTGAACTGATATAACTCGACCAACTTGATAAGTTCAAAGATAAGATATAAAATTGATGAAAATAGAGTTTAACTAAAAAAAAATCAAGTTGACATCACAAAAATATTATTTCAACTCAGGTAAATCTATGTTAATCTTCAAAGTGTGACATGCGTTATAAGACTATGATAACCTTAAATAAAACAAATCAAATTAAATTATAAGGTTCAATTCATAATAAACTAGTTGTTGAATAATAAAACTGAAAAAAAAATAATCTAAAAAAAGACATAATGAAATCCTTTTTCTGACAAAATTATGAACTTTTATAATATAAAAATGCCACCATCAATTTCACAAGATCTTTATATTTTCTGATTACTCTGAAATTTTAACATAAATATATCAAGAGATTTCTCGTATAATTTCATCTCAATCTAACAGCTAGATTAAGAGATATAATTGATATTATAAAACTATTCATTATTTAAAAAAAAATACAATTTGACCCGAACAAAACAAGAATTTGACTTTTCCCTTGTTGACATAACTTGGTTATGGATGCAAGAATTCATAGTAATACATCATGCATAATGAATTTTACTGCGGTATGGATGGGGAAATGCAAGCAACTGTTTCTCTTACTGTTGTGGGAAGGAAGGGAGGACGAGGCGGGGAGTATTGCTGTTGGTCCGGGGGAGGGGGAGGGCGAGGGGAGGGATGACATAACAACTTCAGAGAACCCAATGTTGGAACAAAACCTGAATCTATCTGACCACATTGCAGTGGTAATGTTTTGTTGCAAACAGAAATTGATGGTGCAATAAAGAAACTATAATTATGAATGCATTCTACCATTGAAATTGGGATAGATTCCTGCAAGTTGGACAGTACCACTTTCCCTTGAATCTCGTCTCCGGCGTCAACCCAACACATGAATAATGGAACCATTCACCTCCTTGGCACTGTAAACAGACAAACAAGTGGGTGAGTATTTAGCAAAAGTATTCTCAAAATACTAACTACTAAAATCGTTCTGCTGCCCTTAAAATGAAGAAAGATCAAAGATACTATGATCACTGGATTCTAAATTCTCATTATTTTTTCCATATCTATTTATCAATATTGTCTTGAAATTTTATTAAAATATTCACAAAAACTCAACTGGTTATGACTTATGCTCATGTTGAGTGCAATATATGAAACTTTAGACAAGGAACCATAGCAATGAACTTTAATCAAGAAAACAAGCACCAACATCCAAGGAGAAAAGGTGAAAGTACTTACATTCTCATTATCACAAGCAATCATATCTCCAAAGGACACCTAAAAGACCACAAACATTACAGAAGCTTGGTGATGTACAATCATTTTTATTGTATATCTAAATAAACCGTAAAGCAACTCTGCAGAAGAAAGAGTTGAATTTGAAACTGAAATAGCATTAAACAATAAGTCAAACCTGATGGCAGACACAGTAGGTAGGTTCATTGGGATCAATGGGCTGCTCAACTTCAACAGGAACAGGGAAATCCCTTTTATGGCTTCCTGGAGGAGGCATGAGCTCAAAATCCCTATCACGTTCTCTGTCCCAATCCCGATCCCTGAAATCAATCATTTTTGATTGAGGTGGTACATAAAAATTCCTTCGTTTCTCAATTTTAGGGACTATTAAAATCAGAAAAAAATATTGCAACACAGTTGAGAGTACGGGTGATTTTGCTGATGGACAATAGATTGAATTTAAAAGATGGAACATATAAAACATTAGGAAGAGATATTTCAGGAGAGATACGCAATGTGCCAATATGTGTGATTGAGACTATGTCACCATTTGGAAGTGTAATAGGGCATGATTGATTAAGTGATTGAGTATTATCAAGAGATGAAAAGTTTGAAGTCATATGATCCGAAGCTCCGGAATCAATTATCCATTCACTGTCAGAAACAGATGCAGAGTGACAAGAGACGAGGTTACCAGCAAAGTTGGCAGAATTCATGTTCGTGGGCGATAAAAATTCCAAGAGACGATTGTATTGATCACTTGAAAGGCCAGGGATAGTGATCTCAGAAGAGGTTGAAGAACCAGTCACGGTATTTTCAGCTTTTGAGGAACCAATGACGCTATATGCTGTCTTTGATGGACCAGAAATTGCTCAACGAGATTGAGACCTGTTGTTGGGAAATCCATTGAGTTTGTAACAGTGGGCTCTCCAATGACCATCACGGTCGCAATAATCGCATTTTGGGCGACCACGTCCTCGCCCTTTACTATCAAAACGTTGAGATGGGTGACGGGGAACCACCATAGCAGCAGAATCAGTTGGAATGTTGGGAATATGAAGAAGACGTTGTTTCTCTTCTTGATGCAAGGTAGAATACACCTTGTTAACAGGAGGTAAAGGATCCATGGCTAAAATTTGGCTTCGGATCGAAGCATAAGATTCATGTAACCCCATTAAAAACTGAAAGACACGTTCAGTATCTTGCATACGATTCAATTCTGTCAAGATGCCACAGGTGCATTGTGGTGTGGGAGTGAGTACGGCCAGTTCATCCCAATGGCCTTTAAGTGTTGTAAAATATGCAGAGATAGACATGGTGCCTTGGGTGAGAGTAGCAATGTCGCGCTTTAGTTTGAATAACCTTGGGTTGTTGCTTTGAGAGAATCGATCCTCAAGATCGAGCCACACATCTCGGGGACATGCATGGTAGATTAAACTGTTAACTATGGATTTATCAATGGAGTTAAGGATCCATGATAAGACCATGTCACTGCAACGTTCCCATATCTGAATTTCTGCTGCAGAAGATGTTGGCTTGGAGAGGGTACCATTAACAAAGGCCAATTTGTTTTTGGCATTCAAAGCCATTTTCATGGCTCTCTTCCAGGTGGGATAATTATCACCATTGAGAAGAGTGGAGACTAGAATGGAACCTGGATGATCTGCAGAATGAAGGAAATATGGTGAGGATATATCTGTAGTAGATGGAGGTGTTAAAGGAGAGGCTGTCTGCCCAGAAGCTTGGCTGTCTGCGTTTTGATTGTCTGTGTTTGACATGATCAGACTTTAGAGAAATATGCAGGGAACCTACTCTGATACCATGTTAAATGTGGAAAAATGTGTTGCTCTTTTCTATTTATTTACTGTAATACAGAAGGTATATATATATACAATGAAGGGATCACGATCCTATACAATAGCTAAGGATCCCGAATATCTGCTAACATTTACTACTAACGGTACACTAGCTTATATAAGGAAAGCAAAGGTTATGCTAATAACGGTACAATAATTTATATAAGGAAGGTGAATATACTGCTGTCAATACCTTGGAACTTCTCAACGCCAGTATACGACTTTCCATTGTCATTGACCTCTAAACCCACATCATGATGCTGAAAGCCATTTCGTTTTAACCTCAGAGAGGGGCTGTAATCAAATTCGTTTGAGCATGGACTTTCTAACCTTCCATTTTGTTTCTCAGAGAAGTCTGAATCCATATCATTAGGATCCTGAAGAGCACGTACGAGCTTCCTGGGAGTTGTGAAGAAGCTAATGTTGTCAACATCTTGAGGAGATTGCGACCGCTGAAACACAAACAAAAAGGTGTCAAATGCAATCTATATAAGCGATCAAAAACCAATATCATAAACATCAAGTAAATTTGTTGTGATTGGCAAATTTTAATATATGTCATGCAACAAAAAAAAAAAAAAGAGCACGAGCCTACACCCAAATGTAAATAAGTAACATGATCATGTGTGGAACAAGAATCTCAGCAATAAATCTAGCCTCCCTTTGGCCTTTAGTATGATCACTGTATTAACTTAGGCAGCGTATATCAGCTATGACTTAATGAGCGCTTGACAGCAAGGGAGGAAATATAGTCATTTCACAACAATGAAACCAGTAATTAAAGCTTAGTGGGTGTACGAGAGAGCGGTGACGGTTATTTTTTAAAATGTTTTTTATCCAAAAATACATCAAAATACTATTTTTTTATTTTTAAAAATTATTTTTGATATTAACATATTAAAATAATCTGAAAATACAAAAAAAAAGTGAAATAACATTGTTGGCAGTTTAACATCCTTTAACAACAAAATACTTTACTGCCCTTTAATTCCAAAGGGGAGAGGGGGGATAATACTTCAAACTGGTTCTCAAGCTGTCGGACCTGTAGTATGAAAACATTGTTGGCAGTTTATCATCCTTCTCAAATATGTTTTAAATGCAAAAATACCACTGTAGCCACCCTATTTCTGAACCCGGAGGTTAAAATCGGTTGTCACTATTCAATGCCTAAATCGAGAATAATAAGAAAAATAAACCTCCTAAGCTGCACATTAAGAAAACGTGTCCAAAATCACCATCAGAGCTCACTGGAGGTCAGTCTTTTTCTAACTAATCGTAGAAGTGACTGATGAAACAAGTCCTAGCACAATACCTGAGGGCTGGGAGTGGTGCTTCTCGATAGTCTGAAACCTTCAAATTCACCCCTGTTACTTCCTCCTTTTTCAGCAAGCTCATATAGCACAGACTGATCAGAGAAGGCATTATGGATGGGACTCCCCTGAGACAGCTCTGAAAATAAGCCATCTTTTAGAGATATGTCCACCCCTCCATTCTCAAAACTCCAGAGTTTTCGGTTCACACTCCCACGGTCACCCTCATTAGAAGAAACATTAGTTGTTGAAATAGGTGAATCAGTGAAAGATTCATATTCCATAAAGAAATCAAGAGTCTGGGATTCTGGTGATATAGATGCTGGAGATTGATAACCATAGGCACCGGATAAATTTCTCCTCCCTCTGTGGTCTCTCCTGCCAAAGTTTGATCCAGTAACTGAACCAGAACTCTTCTCAAATTTTGACCCTTTCTCTGTAACTATTTTCTTTGCAGTTTGCAAAGCTTCAAATGCGGCTCCACTCACAAATGCCATTTGATCGGACTGACACTTATCCATCTCCTCGATTATCAACTCAAGCTCTGAGAATATGCTCCTAGGATCGAGACACTTCATCAAGAAATTGACCATTTGGATAGCTGATAATCGTTTCTGAGAATTACCCTCCAAGACCCCAGCTTTCAAGATACGCAATCCTGATTGTATCAAAAGTCTTGCATATGCTTCAACTATCAAAGCATTGTGCTTAGCCAAAGCCATCACCAAGGCCATGTGCGAATTAGTTTGCGTGCACCTCTCCTCCAAAGCGACTGCCACATTCTGACAAACCCGGTTCACCATCTCATCCGAAGCAAATCGCCAATTGTCTGAGTCCACAAGAGCTTTCAGGCAAAGGGCGGCCCCTGAAGTCAGGCATTCTTGAGAACCTAAGAGAGCTTTTGAAAGGGGCTTGCAAAGCGAGTGAATTATATGCCTTTTCTTATCCTCTGGTGTCGTCGGCTCAATGCCATATCTTGCAATTGCTGGTACCACCTTGGAGCATGCTTGTTGAAGAGGAAAATACCCTGCACTTGAAGCTAAAGTCTTGATGATGGTAGCCATGATACTGTCAATCTGAGGAACAATATTAGCTCCATGGACACGAGCAAGAACTTCATAGAGTGAAATTGTGTATTCTCCAGATAAAGACCCAGTTTCTTTGGTTTCAGAAACTTGGGCAAGAAATTGTGGGATTGCCTTGGAATCCAAGCTTTTCACATACGATTTCAGTGCTTTCATTGCTGATTTACGACTATCAGCATCTTTGTCAAGATTTGCCAGTTCTTGCCGCAGTATTGGACTGAGATTTCTTCCCATTGTAAACCTGATACCAAACAGTCAAATGGAATCCAGATTATCAAAGTATATTATCTCCACAACGAGTTACTATGCTGGAAATGATTATCAGTCAAGGCCTCTTCTTTACTTCTAATTCTATGCCTAAATGCTTGCATCTTTAAGGGTTCTCCACGAGATCTGTTAACTTTTGATTATCAGATTCATTATATACTCACTTACATCCAAACAAAGAAAAAAAATACAATTCCACATTAAATGAAAGCTTCATGTCCCCTCAAGTACTAAAGCAAAGAAAGGTCTGCCCAAGACTGAACAAGTAAATTACATTCTTTCCCACACTTTCTCAGAGACCAAACAGGAAAAATTCAAGACTTTAGATGTAAATGACAAACATGAAAAAGAGAGAGAGAGCGCGAAAAAGGGTTCCCATTTATCTACAAAAAAATACCACAAACTTATATTAAGTAACCAAAATCTTTCAGAGAGTACAAGAGAAAAGAAGAACGAAAACTAGCAAACGAACATTTTGAAAGCACAAGAGAAAACCCCACAAAGAGCACAAGATTTACCTCTATAAGCTCTCTCTCTGTGTTTCTTGCTGCTGCTGCTGCTGCTGCTGCTGCTGCTTCTACACACTGCTCTCCTCTCTTCTTACACAAATCAAGAAACAGGATTTTTTAAGGAATAAAAAGATGAATTTTTTTGGAAACGAGTTTAAAGATTGGTTCTTGGTGGTGAGTTTTAGACGGGGGGTTTCGTTTTTTTATTTCCTTTTGTGTTTTTGTCTTAAGTGTGAAAGGAAAGGGGTACGTTAAAATTCAAATCCATCTCCGAAATTCCGCCGCTATCCTTCTTCAGTGGGCTCCATCCATTTTCGCTTTGTCCTCTTGGACTATTTTGCCCTCACGGGAGACTGAAAGTTTTTACGGTTAAAGTTGAGATGTAAAGTTATTTTTAAAAATAATTTTATATTTGAAGATATTTTTTTTATATTTTTAACTTAATATATTAAGATTATTAAAAAAACATTTTTTTAGATAAAAACTAATTTAATAAAAAATTTAAAAGGTAGAAACTATCTCAATAGTGAAAAAATAAATTGAGAGCTTATCAAGTATACATTTTCTTTTTAAAAATAAAATAAATGTTTGAATTTATAATTTTCTTCCATCTTTGACTGTGTGAATTGTCATTGAAAAAAATTATATGTTAACTTTACTAATGTGAATAATTGTCAGATTAATTTAGTATCAAGTTAGGCTTAAATTTGTAACAATTAATTTTTTATATAAAATAAGGGCAATTTACCTTGTCCATAGTATATAGTCTCATGATTTATCATGTTGACAAAATTATAATGTGAATAAGAAAACAGTCATAAACATTTTTTTTATTATTGTTGTTTTGTCTAATCATATCTTTTTATATTTTTTGTGATGTTATTTTTATTAATTTCATTACATATACATAGATTGTTTAATGCAAGATAATTTTTTTTTTAAATAATTTATCTTCTTAGTTGTTTTTTTACTATTAAATCCATGTTTGTTAATATGACTAGTTGTGCTACCAAATGAAGCCTTAGTATAAGATTTAGAAAAAAAATATTTGTTCTTTTAAGGTTTTTTATTCTTCCTATTTAGTTTAATTTTTTTTTTGGTTTATTTTACTCAGTTTAGGCTTTCGACTATTATAAAGAGTTTTTTTTTTGTATTTCAAAAAACTATTTGAATATAAAATATTCACCCATAAAAATTTAAAATAAAGTTTTGTGCAATGATCCTATTTAGTACCTGTTTGGGAGTGTGATTGCGGTAGCTTTTTAAAGTGCTTATCGTGCTGAAATACATCAAAATGATATTTTTTTATTTTTTAAAAATCATTTTTGAAATCAGCACATCAAAATGATCTAAAACACACAAAAATATATTCATTTAAAATGAAAAAAATCAAATTTCAGCCAAAAGTCGGTGGGATCGCAATGCCAAACGGGGCGTTAGTATATTTTTGTGTTGTTCGAACTTGTTGTTTTTCTTGTATTTTTTCTATCATTGTTAATCGATATGAGTTAAATGATTTCTGATGATTAGTTGTTGTGCTCTAATGAATAAACATGGCTGAAAAGCAATGATAAGTCAGAGATAAAGTGAAAAGCAAAAGTGAAAGGTGCTCAAGAAAAGAAAATTATTAATTTAGGCTATATTAATCATTTTGGTTATAAGCTTTACTGCTATAAAAAAATATTGATTTATTCAAAAGTTATATTATTATAACACACATTGATGAAACAATTTTGAGACATACAATTCATTACTCTAAAAGTTAGTGTAAGATAAATAATTTATCAATTGAATTTTTATATAAAAAAATGAAAGTGGAGAAATTAATATATAAAAGTTGGTATCTAAAATTGATATATACCTAAATAAGAGAAATAAAATAGATTAGAGAGTCTTGATTGACATCCACGAGTTTAAAGTAAAAACAATTTAAATTTGAAGACAAATTCTAATCAACCCTGAAAGACCGATGCAAAAGAATTTTTAGAAAAAAAAACTATTTTTTCCCTATAAGTATTTTTATTCCTAATTAGTTTATAAACATATTTCTTTTTATGATGCTTTTATTCTTCCTATTTAATTTAGGGAAAAAAAAGCTTATTCGAGTTAGGCCCTATGACAATTATAAATATAGCTATATAATGTGTATTTTAAGAGATGATTTAAATATAGAATATTTAGTAATAAAGTCTTGAATTATGATCCCCTGTGGTGACCTTATTTAGCATAATTATATGATATTTGTCCCTACTTTCTTTCTTGTATTGTTTTTCATATGTATTAGTTGGTATTGAAGACGTGCATAACCACTCAAGGTTTTTATTCTTCATAAGTTTTTATCAATATATATTCATCTCTCCTTCTTCTCCCTTTTACTTAATTTTTAATCATATATATTAAATGTAATTTGACATTTAATATATGGATAATGTATGTTAGCTTTATTATTATGATGATGATGATTTAATCATGTTTTGATGATAACATGGACATTAAATATTGATGTTATTAATTATTTAATATGTTACATGTCAAATATTGATTCAATATAGTTTTGATAAATGCACATACATGTTCATACATATGTAAATGCGCGCGCGTGTGTGGCATAATAATAAATCATGATGCCTTCTAAATGTTATGTTATTATACTTGAACAATTTAATAATTTAATGCCAATATGTTACATGAAACATATGTGGCTGCCACATGCATAAGACTTGTTTTAATTGTCAAGTAACAACATGCCACACACACATGTGTGTGCGTGTGTTGTTTAAACCTTTTGTGATGATTTGAACATGTTTACAACATTTAAGTAATCATCAAACAAACAAGAAAATAATTCACAAAGGTAAGGACAAAGTAATTGTAAAATAACGGTTATCAACTTCACGGGTCAAGATTTTGTAATGCTAAATAACACTCAACTTGTTTATAATACATGATAATACCTACATAACTTAAACAAATCTAAAAGAATAAATCAACAAGTCCAAGATGCAAAGTAAGTAAAAATTTAATTTAGGATTGATATCTATTCAACAATTCACTAGGTAAAAATTATTAAATTTAGAAATTTGCTTGAATTGGTTGACCATGTGGTAATACCAGATGGATCAGTCGATTGTTTGTTCATTAATGATGAAAGCTTTAGAATTTATCAACAAATTGACTTGATTGATCAGAATTGATTGGTCGTTTTTAACCATTTATGGAATCTCATATGTTAGTTTTTTTTTGTTCTAATGACTTTATTCTTTCCTTATAAATATTTTTTTCTCCTGGCCAGAACAAGTGTGAAGCTTCTAAGACAAATATCTAAACATGCTCTCTCTCACAAAAACAACTTCTAACATCCCTGTTTTCACTTGATTATAAAAAAACAAGGTTAAGTTAAAACTGAAAAAAAAAAACTTTATAAAGAACTTAATTGTTATTCTAATAGACTCTATTAAGAGATTATACAGTGAAAAATATAAATGACACTTTAAACACTTGGAAAGTCTTTTAAAGACAAAAATCATGAGTAGTTTAATATTTGTCCTTCAACAAGTATTGGTGAAAAACTTTTTAGTCTCCATTCCTAAAAATATTTAGGGATAACTATTTGGTCTTGCACTCGCAAAAAAATCATGAAATATTTGGTCTCACCCTCTTAGAAGAACGACGTGTAATAGTGAAACTCTTGAACAAAAAGTTCAAATAGAAAAATAGATGATTTGTCGAATCATTATAAAATTTGATGTACTCTCTTTATATTTTGCCTCTTTAATTATCATATTTATATTGTTAATTGATTTCACATTTACTTGAATGTTTAGAAATGAATGTTGTCAAATAAAAAAAATTAAATTGTAATTTTACTTCACATATTGAATTTAACCCCTCTTATATTCACCTAAACTATCTTTATAGGACCAAAACTGGGATCTAATGTCTATTTTTTTTTTTTTTATTAATCAAACATCAATAGCTTGATGAATTCTAAATGACCATTAATTTATTTTGATTAATTTCTTAGGATGGAGACTAATTTCATTTGAAAAGGGACAATAGCTTTTGTATAATTTGTTTTTATTAACCAAATGCTAATCGATCAATCCATCCTAAATAACCATTCACTTTAATCTAATCAATTCCTATGTATTTGTGAAGTTTGAAGTTGAAATTTTTCAAAACTACATGTTTTTACACAACATATTAACCATGAAATATTTAGTAAAATTAATTTTGTTTTTTTAAAGAAAATGTTTTAAATTATGGATACCTACTTTAAATTGAAGAGAGCTTTTTAAAAAATCTTAAAGAATATCAAATTTATGTAAGGTGATTACATTTGCATGGTTGTCTAAAACATTCAATTATAATAAAGCAAAAATAATATTTGATATTATAATAGTGGTTATTTTAAAAAATATTTCTTATTTAGAAATATGTTATTTTTCTAATATATATATATATATATTTTTAAATAAACAGTTTATTTTTTTTGAAAAAAACACAGAGTAAATATGTACGAACACACTCAGTATATCTAATGATTATTGGCATGAGTAGCTGCACAAAAACATGAAAAAAAGGTAGATTTTATAGATTTCCAGGTTCGACATCATTTCCCAGCATGATCATGTTGATTGTGAAATGACAAGTCGAGGTTAAAATTGGATCGGGGACATGAAAGTGGGACAGGGAGGGCACTGCTTGTCTCGACGAGGCTTGCTTCGTCATTCACCTCAGATTTCATTTCCAATTCTCAAGCTCGCTCTTACTTTGGGCGCCAGAATTTTTAAATGTTCCCCGCTCTTTCATTCCGAATCTTGTTGACCAGAAGAGTCCACCAAGGAGAAGCGAAGCAAACCTAGTTAAGTAACCACTTTCAACTGGGACTTCCCTTTAGCTTGCAAAAGTCAAAACCAAGCTCGAGTCTTGTGTGTTCATAGTTCTTTCAAGTTGTGATGATTTTTTTTATTTATTTTGCATTGAGTCCAGGATTATGCAGTTTTAGGGACACGTCCCTCTTCAGTTGGTCTCACTTGGGAGGGAGCAGTTAGCTTGGCTAGTCTGCCTTAAGATTAGTTTGTTAATTCTGTTTTGATTGGTGTTTTATTTTTTCAATCAAAATATAATAGAATGTTTCAGTTTTAAAACGTTTCAACACTCTATTTTGAGGTTATACTGTTTATGTTTATATAAATTTTTTTAGTTCAAATCCAAAAATAAAATTATTTAGAATTGTGCAATTTAAATTTCAAACATAAGTAAAAAAATATGAATTGAACTGATATAACTCGACCGACTTGATGAGTTCAAAGATAAGATAGAAAATTGATGAAAATAGAGTTTAACTAAAAAAAAATCAAGTTGACATCACAAAAATATTATTTCAACTCAGGTCAACCTATGTTAACCTTCAAAGTGTGACATGCGTTATAAAACTATGATAACCTTAAATAAAACAAATCAAATTAAATTATAAAGTTCAATTCATAATAAACTAGTTGTTGAATAATAAAACTGAAAAAAAATAATCTAAAAAAAGACATAATGAAATCCTTTTTCTGACAAAATTATGAACTTTTATAATATAAAAATGCCACCATCAATTTCACAAGATCTTTATATTTTCTGATTACTCTGAAATTTTAACATAAATATGTCAAGAGATTTCTCGTATAATTTCATCTCAATCTAACAGCTAGATTAAGAGATATAATTGATATTATAAAACTATTCATTATTTTAAAAAAAATACAATTTGACCCGAACAAAACAAGAATTTGACTTTTCCCTTGTTGACATAACTTGGTTATGGATGCAAGAATTCATAGTAATACATCATGCATAATGAATTTTACTGCGGTATGGATGGGGAAATGCAAGCAACTGTTTCTCTTACTGTTGTGGGAAGGGAGGACGAGGCGGGGAGTATTGCTGTTGGTCCGGGGGAGGGGGAGGGCGAGGGGAGGGATGACATAACAACTTCAGAGAACCCAATGTTGGAACAAAACCTGAATCTATCTGACCACATTGCAGTGGTAATGTTTTGTTGCAAACAGAAATTGATGGTGCAATAAAGAAACTATAATTATGAATGCATTCTACCATTGAAATTGGGATAGATTCCTGCAAGTTGGACAGTACCACTTTCCCTTGAATCTCGTCTCCGGCGTCAACCCAACACATGAATAATGGAACCATTCACCTCCTTGGCACTGTAAACAGACAAACAAGTGGGTGAGTATTTAGCAAAAGTATTCTCAAAATACTAACTACTAAAATCGTTCTGCTGCCCTTAAAATGAAGAAAGATCAAAGATACTATGATCACTGGATTCTAAATTCTCATTATTTTTTCCATATCTATTTATCAATATTGTCTTGAAATTTTATTAAAATATTCACAAAAACTCAACTGGTTATGACTTATGCTCATGTTGAGTGCAAAATATGAAACTCTAGACAAGGAACCATAGCAATGAACTTTAATCAAGAAAACAAGCACCAACATCCAAGGAGAAAAGGTGAAAGTACTTACATTCTCATTATCACAAGCAATCATATCTCCAAAGGACACCTAAAAGACCACAAACATTACAGAAGCTTGGTGATGTACAATCATTTTTATTGTATATCTAAATAAACCGTAAAGCAACTCTGCAGAAGAAAGAGTTGAATTTGAAACTGAAATAGCATTAAACAATAAGTCAAACCTGATGGCAGACACAGTAGGTAGGTTCATTGGGATCAATGGGCTGCTCAACTTCAACAGGAACAGGGAAATCCCTTTTATGGCTTCCTGGAGGAGGCATGAGCTCAAAATCCCTATCACGTTCTCTGTCCCAATCCCGATCCCTGAAATCAATCCTTTTTGATTGAGGTGGTACATAAAAATTCCTTCGTTTCTCAATTTTAGGGACTATTAAAGGCAGTGGAGGAAGGATTGCTGGTTCATCTGGTGATAGTTTTCCCTCTGAATACATGACAAAAAGGAAAAGAATTAAGCCAATAAATAGATTCTGTACTAGGTTTAGGGTACCAAGAGACAATAAAGTAGTGGCAATCCATTTGTTGTACCTTGCTTCAAATCTTCAGCAAAGTTGTTCAGATCCTCATCAAGTCGTTTTACATGGCTGTCTATCTGCATACAAATCCAATTACACATACAAATCCAATTACAAGTAAATGAGTGCGTGTTAATTAGAAAGAATCTATCATATCCTCTCTTCAGAGTGGGAAAAAAATAGGTGTCCAGGGGGAGAGAGAATGAACCTATCATATGCTTCAAGTAACACTTAGAATTAGAAGGATCGTATGTTATTATCCTCAACTCAGCTGAAACTTAAAAGCTAGATTATCGGGGCCTCACAAGCTAGCTACAATGAGCAGCTAGAAAAAACCCGAGTTAGTTCAGCAGGATATTCCATGCTGTGAAAGGCACAGCTGCTAGATGGCTTTGCTTGTATTGATGAAATCCCGAATAATTGTGGAAATATCCACTTGCTCAGTAAATGTCCTCAGGTGAAGAGAAACTTCCAATGGTGCAGATGAGCAGTCAAGGAAGAAGAACAATAATACATGTAGGAACAATATTGGCTACTGATTCTAAATCGGATGATTCTAAATTGGATAAGATGGTTATTGAATCCTGTCATAAAATTATGAACAAATGAGAAATTGCAATACAAGATAGTCTCATCAAATAGTCTCTCATTGCTGTATGCAACAAGCAAAACTAGAACACTACCTCCAAAAATCAGGGAAGGGCCGAGAGGAAGTCTAGCATGCCCACAATCCTAAATCGTAACAAAATTTCAATTATTTCCAATTTTACACTTTCTTCAAGCATTAGTTTTAGTGTGTTAAATCAACCTACATAAGATGGATATTTTACTCAAACTTCACCTAAGATAGATATTTTACCATGTAAATGTCTTCAGAACCCAGAAAAAGAGAATACAAAATAGAAAAAGACAGATAATACCATCACTAGATGGTCGCTTCCATATTTGCCATACTAGGAAAAATTTAGTTAACACAGAGGCCAGCCAGCCATCTGTTTCCTGGTCAAGCAGTTCATTGGTGTTAAAACAGTTATAAGCTTCTTTGGCCTATAACAAACTGCTCTCTCTCATCAAGCTAAATTACCATATAAAAAAACTAACTACAGGTTGCTTGACAACTTGGGAAGCCAAGGAACAGAAGTTGTCAGCTCAGATATCCCTATAAAACCATCTCAGATATCCCAATAAAAGCGACAGTTTAGCATCTGGGAATCATCCTTGTCTACAATCACCCCTTAGCAAATGAAGGAAACAATGGAAAAGATGAGTGGATATAATTTCAATTGGCCATCTAACTTGACATTTTGAGTGCATCATAGATCAGTTCTTTAACAAGATATATTTTCCATTCAACCCAATAAAAGCATAGTGGTGCTGTTTTTTATCCTTAACCTGCTAGCCATTCCTGGTAAACCATCAATACATGATATGAGAATTGGCCATTAGAAGGGCACCAAACTCTGGTTTCACCATAAACAAAAAAAACTACAAAAATTCCTTCACCATGATCATATCATCCTGGTGAAGAATGACAAAGATGCTAAAATGTAGTTCAATGCTGAGAAAGCTCCAATATTGTCTGTGGTCAGGTTGACAGCATTGGAATACAATTTGTGCTGTGCCTACACTCCTCTCTATTTATAGAATTTTATGAACTTCTATTAATAGAATTTAGTTACATGCCAATTGCATTCCATCTACCAACACTCAATGCTCTCCACTTCCTTTTCCAGTTTCAGTGAAGCTAGAGTTAAGATGCTATCTGTGAACAATGTATGACTAACACAACATGACTTATTGGCTAACACCTAGCTATCACATAGAACCGATTAAACAGCCCAAAGGAAATAGAAGAATAAATGAACTTCTGCCAGACTTCTTTTTTTATGCCCTGTAAGTCTTGGTTGTCCCTATTGGTGAAAACAATCTCATCCTGAATACATAACTTGCACTACCCAGTCAAGCATCTGAATCTAGGAAAAAAAGACACATATGATGCTTTATCATAGCAACTTATTCACCAAAGCTTTCCATCATTGGAAAATGAGAAAAGGACAAGGCTGTGGGGCTTTACCGTACCAAGGACTGACATATTTCAATGCTTAAAGCAATAATTACATGGTAGGTATTTACCTCACAATGCCCAGAAAGAAATCTTCATAGGAGTGGAAGACATTACATACTATTATCCATAGCCATAATCAGAGAAGACTACAGCAGGATTTTATCATCCAGTCAAAGAACTACTTTATAGGAATTAACAAATCTTTCTCCATGTTTCCTGACACAAAACAATTCAAAAAACAAAATAATCCCTAAGAACTACAACACAACCTTGAACACGATAATGCCCCCTATGTTTTACTATCTATGAATCAAGTACCTTATTTTTCATTGTAGCCACTACATAATATCCCCAACAAACTCCCAATAAATCAACATGCTTCATATAACATCAATTGGTGATGTTGCAAGAAACAATTTATTAGAAAGGCCTTGGAATAAAAGAAACTCACAAGGTCATAAGCTTGCCGTGCCAACAAAACCTTCTCTGTACACAAACTCAATGCATTATCCTGATTTGCCTCGATATCCTTCCTCATTTTCTCAACTGCCTCATCCTCTTCATTGTTATTAGTGTTGTAGCAATTATAAATACTACCATTTCCTTTTCTTAAGCTTTGAGATGCCAGTCCCAGACAATAGTTTGTCTGTTGCCTTGTTTGGTTTATCATTGCTTCCACCCACAAAACACCAAAGAATAAAAAAATTAACCATTCACACACACACACATGTTGGCTATATGAAGGCTGGATCGAAGTTTCCTGCCATACAAGAAAATGTAACATACACACATGCACAAGCATGCAAAGAGTGCACATGTTTATATTCATATAACAATTGGAATTCTGTTTCTACCAAGTAATGAAACCCTCAAAACAAATTTGACAGCTTGTTTACACAAATACCTAATAAAGCAATAACCCTACACAAAAAATATCAAAGATTCACAAATACCACATTTTATTTTCACCAAATGCAACACAAATACCACATTTTATTTTCACCAGATGTAACCCTAAAAGTACAAACTTCACAGTTTATATGCATGAATACTTGTGAATGTACAACAATTAAGCAATAAACCTATAAATCAAAAAATCAAAACCTTTACAGCCTAATAGACAGTGGATTTATATACTCGTAGAAAATTTTAAAAAATATACAAATACACACAAGAGAAATGTATGCATACAAAAATACAAGTATACGTATATGTCGATGGGGTTTGCTTACATTGGGATCGTTCATCAAGCTCTCTAACAGTATTAAGAAGCCGTTGAAGCTCAGCTGGCAATGTATTGGCATCTGTTGGAATTAAAAAAAAAATCGAAATTTATTAAACATTTACGAGATTGAATTTCAAGAAAAAACTGAAATTTGATGCGAAATTCAGGCACTGCAGAGGAGCCTACACTCAAGGTAATCGTCAACGTAGACTCCAGTTCGTGCAATTGCCATTTATTGAGATTAGGTTCTTAGAAATTCTAGGGTTTTGCAGATTCCCCGTTTTGTGTTTTTCATTTGACGAGGGAGGAAACGGTATCGTGTTTGATATATATATATATATATATATATATATATATATATACACACACCTATATTTATTTATTTACTTGGATGAATTTTAGGTTTTTTCTAATATTAAAAACCAAGATACGAGTTTTGACCGTTGGGAAGTCATGTAACAATTATGCTCATTTATATTTATAATCAAATATATATATCTTAATTAAACAAATAAAATATCCTAATTTAATCATAATATTTATTAAGAAAACCTGTAAATTTGTTTTTAGGAGTTTCTATAAACTCTGTAAAATGAATGTCAAGAGTATTAAATATTATGCTTAATTAACCTTAATAATGACATTTTAAATTAAAATTGAGATTGAATATAAAATATTAGGGTACAAATAATAAATAATATATATATATATATTAGGGTACAAATAATAAATAATATATATATATATATATATATATTTTGAAGTGTTATTTTATTAATAATATTTGGTAAATATATATAATTAAAAACTACTAAAAAACTTGATAAAACAATCGAAAGTTAACAATTGATTTTTATATTTTTAGCATTAGAAATTTTTAATGAATATATATAATTTTTTATTTAAATGAGTCCTTTTCAAATAAATCTGTTAATACTTCATGAAAAAAATAAAGTGTATTATATGAATAAAAACGTTATTTATAATCTTAACAATTAGTATGACAATACTAACATTAACATAATATTTTTCATGATTTTTTCCAAACTATTTTATTTAAATCATATAAAAAGGAGAGAAAAGTTTATAAATATTTTATTATTAATATAATTTTCTAGAATAAATAAGAATTTTTTTACTAATCTTTTCATTCAAAGAAGTCAAAGCTTACCGAAACAATAATAAAAAATCTCTTATAATTTTTTTTTTTTTATCTAGGAGTCTGATTTAATATTTAATTAATCTTATTGTGATTATATTCTGTTTTTAAGATTTAATTTATTTTCAAATATTTTCAAATTTTGATATACAAAATAAAGTATTAAGGAGGTCTTGGTTTGGTTTAGGATGATTTAGAGAATTCTTTATGCCTCATTTAAGGTTTTATACAGTGTTTAAATGTACATATAATTTAAAAAATAAAATTATTTTTTTAAGAATTAAATTTTGGAATATATTGTGATAAATTTACTATTTTTTATTTAAATACTAGGTGGAATCATAAAATCTCTCTCTCTCTGTTTTTTTATTTATTTATCAAAAGCTGTAAAGAAATTCAAATTAGAGATTTTATTTTCCAATAATTAAAAAAAAGTGTACAAAAAATCCTTCCTTCTCTCCTCTTGTCCACTTACCCATAATCACCACACGTCTTGCTTCTGTCAATCCAACATCTCAGAAAGACATGAAAGCTAGTCTTCCATTGGATTGATTGATGCTCACTCAAATCCAACGAGAACCCATGATTCTTAATCTGATTTCCCTTCGTGGCTCACTGTCAAAATCCTTCCTTTCTCACTTCCCGCGCAAATCCAACCCCGCTATATCTCTAAAACCCTTCCAAAACCCCCGCAAGGTAACACCCACCTATTACTATTGTTATCCCTATTGCGAACTTTACACACAAGACATGTTAAAAAGTCACGTTTATAACTTCTCATATCATCGAAACTTAAGTAAATAGCGACGATTTAGTGTTAAAGTATAGGTTTCACATGTAAAAGTTATCTCTTTTTTTTTGTTTTTAATTGAGTTTTTATATTTTTTGGCAGTGTTTTAGCTGGGATTTAAGTAGACCAACTCTAGCTTGCTATGCATTTGATGAATTTCCCAACGAAGTAAATGAAGAGAATTTGAAAGGTATTGAATTTCTGCAGTTGATGGAACACCGTGGGATTTGCGCGAATTGTCAAACATATACATGGCTTTTAGACCTTTGTTTGAACTCTGGATCTTTGGTAGAATGCAAGAAACTTCATGGAAAGATTTTGAAGCTGGGATTTGGCAATGAAAGTGTTCTGTGTAACAAGCTTGTTGATGTTTATTTTGCGTTAGGTGATTTGGATGGTGTAGTCAAGGTTTTCGAGGATATGCCTAACAGAAGTGCGCGTAGTTGGGATAAGATAATTTCTGGTTTTATGGAAAAGAAAATGAGTAACAGAGTGCTGGATCTATTTTCGTGCATGGTTGAGGAAAATGTAAGTCCAACTGAAATTACTTTTGGCAGTGTTTTAAGGGCTTGTTCTGGTCATGGTGTTGGCATCCGTTATGTAGAGCAAATTCATGCTAGGATTATTTTTCATGGTTTTCAAATTAGTCCAATTATTTCTAATCCTTTGATTGGTTTGTATGCCAAAAATGGGCTTATACTATCTGCCAGAAAGGTATTTGATAATTTATGCATGAAGGATAGTGTTTCTTGGGTGGCTATGATCTCAGGTTTTTCACAAAATGGATATGAAGAAGAGGCCATTCACCTCTTTTGTGAAATGCATATAGCAGGAGTTTTTCCTACTCCATATGTTTTTTCGAGTGTTTTAAGTGGCTGCTCAAAAATAAAGTTATTTGATGTCGGGGAGCAACTTCATGCCCTAGTTTTCAAGTATGGATCCTCTTTGGAAACTTATGTCTGCAATGCTCTTGTCACATTGTATTCCCGAATGCCAAACTTTGTATCTGCTGAAAAAGTTTTCAGCAAAATGCAGTCAAAGGATGAAGTTTCATTTAACTCACTGATCTCTGGCCTGGCTCAGCAAGGATTTAGTGATGGTGCTTTGGAATTGTTCACGAAAATGAAACGGGATTACTTGAAACCAGACTGTGTTACTGTTGCAAGTCTCTTGAGTGCCTGTGCGTCAAATGGGGCCCTTTGTAAGGGAGAACAGCTTCATTCATATGTGATAAAAGCAGGAATGTCTTCAGACATTATAGTTGAAGGTGCTCTGCTTGATCTTTATGTGAACTGCTCTGATATAAAAACTGCCCATGAAATTTTTCTCACAACAAAGACAGAAAATGTGGTTTTGTGGAATGTGATGCTTGTGGCTTATGGGAAGTTAGATAATTTAAGGGAGTCATTTATAATATATAGACAAATGCAGATTAAAGGCCTGATACCTAATCAATTCACCTACCCTAGTATTCTGAGAACTTGCACCTCAGTAGGTGCTCTTGATGTAGGAGAGCAGATTCATACTCAAGTCATAAAGACTGGCTTTCAGTTTAATGTGTATGTTTGTAGTGTGCTCATAGATATGTATGCCAAGCATGGAAAACTAGATACTGCCCATGTAATTCTTAGAACTCTCGCTGAGGAAGATGTTGTGTCATGGACAGCTCTGATCTCAGGGTACGCACAGCACAATTTGTTTGCTGAAGCTCTTAAACATTTCAGAGAAATGCTTGACCGAGGGATCCAATCTGATAACATAGGTTTCTCAAGTGCAATCAGTGCATGTGCAGGTATTCAAGCTCTAAATCTAGGACGTCAAATTCATGCTCAATCATATGTTTCTGGTTATTCAGAAGACCTCTCAATTGGTAATGCACTTGTTAGTCTTTATGCCAGATGTGGTAGGATCAAAGAAGCCTACCTGGAATTTGAGAAAATAGATGCCAAAGATAGTATATCATGGAATGGATTGATATCAGGTTTTGCACAGAGTGGATACTGTGAGGAAGCACTGATGATCTTTGCTCAAATGAATAGAGCTAAACTAGAAGCTAGTTTTTTTCACATTTGGCTCTGCAGTGAGTGCTGCTGCAAATGTTGCAAACATAAAACAAGGGAAGCAGATCCATGCGGTGATTATAAAAAGAGGGTTTGATTCAGATATTGAAGTTTCCAATGCTTTAATCACATTTTATGCAAAGTGTGGTAGCATTGAAGATGCCAAGAAGGAGTTTCATGAGATGCCAGAGAAAAATGATGTTTCTTGGAATGCCATGATTACAGGCTATTCTCAACATGGATATGGTAATGAAGCAGTAAATCTTTTTGAGAAGATGAAACAGGTTGGTGAGATGCCAAACCACATCACTTTTGTGGGAGTTTTATCGGCCTGTAGCCATGTGGGGTTGGTTACTAAGGGTCTTGGCTACTTTGAGTCTATGAGCACAGATCACGGCTTAGTGCCTAAGCCTTCACACTATGCATGTGTTGTGGATCTGATCAGCCGAGCAGGGTTTTTGATTCGTGCAAGAAAGTTCATAGAGGAAATGCCAATTGAACCAGATGCAATGATTTGGAGGACACTTTTGAGTGCTTGTACAGTTCATAAGAATGTGGAAGTTGGAGAGTTTGCTGCTCACCATCTTCTGGAATTGGAACCTGAAGATTCAGCAACTTACGTTCTTTTGTCAAATATGTATGCTGTGGCTGGGAAATGGGATTGCAGGGATCAAACCAGGCAAATGATGAGAAACAGGGGTGTGAAGAAGGAGCCTGGTTGTAGCTGGATAGAGGTCAAGAATTCGGTTCACGCATTCTATGTTGGTGATCGACTCCATACACTAGCAGATAAAATATATGAATTCTTGGCTGAACTAAATAAACAAGCAGCTGAAATTGGTTATGTCCAAGATCGATATAGCCTTTTGAATGACGTAGAGCAGGAGCAGAAGGATCCAACTATTTACATTCACAGTGAGAAACTGGCTATTACTTTTGGACTCCTTAGTTTGCCTGACACAGTTCCAATACATGTAATGAAGAACCTTCGTGTATGTAAAGATTGCCACTCATGGATTAAATTTGTATCAAAGATTTCAAATCGAGCAATTATTGTCCGAGACGCATACCGCTTTCATCATTTTGAAGGCGGTATATGTTCATGTAGAGATTATTGGTAATTAAAAACATAATGAAGATTATTGGCGAGCAGCACGAACTAATGGGAATTCACAACAGCTGGTAACATCACCTGTCATGTTCTTGAAGTGGGGTGTGAGGTAATGGCTTCATCTTCATTTAACCACTTACCAATCAATATTCTTAAAAAAATCTTTTTGGAAACTTCACTTAAAGATAAAAATGGAGATTTATGAAAATAATATAGCTTCCAAATGTAGAGGTCTTCTATTTTATTTCATGTAGAGTATATTTTCAATTTATTGTGGAGCTTTCATTTGACTTGATCGTTCTATTTAAGAAAAACAAGAATGGAATAACAACACATGTCTTCTGACATTACATTTTGTTTCATATGGAAGTTTTGTCAATGATACAAATAATGGCTCCTAAACAAATGACAGTTCTCAATTTCTTGCAAGTATACTCCCTGATATGAGTTTTCAATTGAATTGGATGGGCGCGGTCTTGTTTTCTAGAGACGTACTTACCGAGAATTAGATAATAGAGTTTAGTTATTTTTCTTTTAAAGGTTTTTCATATTTCACTTCCACTTAATTATATCTTCACCTGTTGTACAAGGTTCTATATGTGCAAATACACAGGTAGAATTTCAACATGATGGAAAAACTTGGCAAACCTGTGTTTTACCGACTCTGTATTATGTTTTTCTTGCAGCAGCATGATGCAGAAGTTTAAATCCTGTTGTCACAAGCATTGGTGTTGGTGGATTTTTTTTTCAGTTTTTACTAATATGAAATGACAGATTCACTCGCAGACTATGGTCCAAAGTAGCAATGCCCAAGATGGTCATGACCTGGGAAGTGGAAGCTGGTAATTTTGCTGCGTTGTCATCAAGTTATAGCTTATTATCAATCTTTCAAGCAAAGTAATAGCTAATTTTTTTTATTAAGTTATTGCTTATTATCAATCCTTCATGCAAAGTAATAGCTATTTTTTATATTCTGATTGAAATTTTACAATTCTGTCTTCATGGTGATAACAGTGAATTAGAGCATTGTCATCAAGTTGTTGCTTCTTTCCAATCTTTCCTGCAAGATAATATCTAATCTTTGAATCTGAATGAAATGTTAGGTTACTATCCTCATGATGGAAACCAGAAGAGGTGAATTCTCTATTGTTTGTTATCGGACAGTGAGATTAGAAACTAGAAAGAAATCATTGAATAGCTATGCTAGTCTAGTCTATCTCAGTAGAGAGTCATTATTTGTAAAACGAACAGTCAAATAATCCTTGTTACAACTCATTACTGGCATGCCAATTTGGATCCCAAAATAACAGAAATGGCCAAATTTGAATATTTGGTTACGATCTATATGAATTAAGTGTGGTTAATTTTGATCTGTTTTGGCTGTTATAAATATTTTCTGCATGTTTTTTCTGTGTGTGGTCTTATTCGAATATTTAACTATGATCTCTATGAGTTGATCTGCTCCGGTACTTAAAAATGTGTATTAGTGTGCATGTCAACTTCAAAATAACGAGTACTTTTCTTTTGGCTAGGAGCTGTTTTTCCCACATGCTCCAGATGCAACAGGGTGTGCTTTTTCAGAAGGAAAAATTATTTTATCCCAGTCATTCCTTCATTTTCTTTTGCAAGGTGAAAATTTAACAGGTTCCTTTTATGGGCTACTTTTATCTTCTTCTTTTTAACTGCAGTTTCTGTCTTGTTTGCTCACTGAAAATTTTGTATGCTAGTGATAATTCAATGGGAGATAACCCATTTTCTCCCGAGCTCTACATCTCTTATGATCTGCATTTCTCATTTCTGGATATTAGTGCTGTTGAGATTTAAAATTGATATGAAGAACTTGGTGGCATTGCTGATTGTGAGTCCTTCCTAAAGTACTCAACAATTCTTCACCGTTTCTAATTTGGAGCTCATATCATAAGGTTTCTGAACCTTTCCTTTCCTGGAGAATGTTATTCTTCTTTTATCTGCCATCTGTTTGCATAATTTGTTGTGTGGACGCTGGACACTGATTTAAATGGTCTTAAGAAGCTAACTTTTCATTGTAAACCCCTTGACTTGGCGCTCATATCTGCAACGAGTCCTGCAATTCCGACTCTCACCTTATAGCAAAAGCCTACAACGGTAATCCAGTGTCAATTATTTTTCCAGCTATATCACAATAGCATACAATCACCAATTTTGTTCACATCTGCTTTTGTTATAATATATTTATTTATATAAGAAAATGCCATCTTCAGGTTTTTATGTTATATAACTTCTGTTATATCAATTGTGTTTCTTTCCCTCTTTTTGGGATAGATTTGTTCTTTCTGTACTTATTATATATCTAACTTGCGTAGGCCTTTTATTATTCCCAAAGATTTCAAGACAAAAACAGAGACCAAACTATTTTGTTTGTTAATAAATCAGAGTACCTTGGTCAGAAAAGGAGGAGAAAAAACAAGCATTTTAAGCACGACTTCAGTGCCCTCTTGCTTTGGTAAGCAGGAAAATTGTCCGAATTCAGTTGGCACCTGTTGAATCCATTTTGTATTAGAAATATTTTATACCATAAACCTTCTTACACCTCCCTCCGTGCTTAGTCCTTTTACTCATTGTTGACAGACTCGTCGTTGAGTATGTAAATTATATTCTAGTTTTATAGCATCTTTCCTTGTTTTGCACTATAATAAATGTTTTGGTAAGGCTGTGATGTACCTGATGATGCATGAATGATGTAATTGGTTACGCATTTTTGTTTGGCATTCAACCATGTTGACTTTACGTAGAATTATACTATATACTAAAAGAGATCATAGTTCAGTTACTGTTTATTGTGAGATAAATCACTGTGGATTACAATAGTATTGCTCAGTTTTCAGATCGGTTTGGTTTGTTCCTTTTTTGTTAATATTTTTGAGTTTATTTCCTTGAGGAAATTAATAATAATAGTAATGATGTTTTTAGATGTTAAGTTTTTGATGTTGCTATTGTTATAATAGGATGTTTTGATGTATTTTATTATATCAAATCTTGCATGTAAAATTTTATATTTTATTTTTAAACTAGCAAAATCTATTAATTATTTTAATTTCAACAGTCATAAAAATTATTTGTTCCGTCCGTTTCCTGATTTAATTACTAGATCATAAATTAAAAAAAGTTAACATATTTCAATATATATATTTTTGGTTTATTTTTTTTATGATATTACCATCAATTTCTTCTGTAAAAAAACATTGGCTTTATAGTTTTTTTTCTTCTTCTTTTCAATCAAGTTATTTTGATTTTATCATCTAAGTCGTGAATTTTACAAGCTGACTCACCCTTTATTAATGTTATATTTTTATGTCTTGAGCCAAATGTTTTATTTTTCTTCAATATTTATCCATTTATGTATTTGAAGTTTTTTTAAAACAAAATTATGATTTTTTTTATGTGTGATTTTAAAAAAAAAATAAAGAGGATCAAAACTGTATACATTGTGTTAGTCTTAAAGATCAAGGATCTAAGTGTATTTTTCATGCAATCTCTTGCACATCATCTATGTTTGGTATCTTTTCATTTCAATTTCTATTCTTGTAATTTTACCATTTACTAAGAATTCAGATGTAAATGTGAATTAAATTGCATAAAAAATTAAACTCGAGGTCAAAATAATTTTTTAAAAAATATACTGTATCATCTATAGTATTCTATGTGTGTATAAACAATATCCACAACATAGTAAATATCCATGCATTTTAGAGTTTTATCTAATTAGTATGAACAATATCTAAATAAGTCAGAATTATGATGTTCTATTTGATCCGTTTATTTTTTTGTTTTAAAAATATTTTTGAAAGAAATTGATTTTTATTTTATTTTTTTTGGTATTTTCAGATTATTTTGATGTTAAAAATAAAATAAAAAACTATTATTTTAATGTATTTCTAAGCTGATAAATACACAGATTATTTATATTTAATATTTAATATTTAATATTTTTATGCTTCCTTGCTCTGCACACTTGCAATTATTTACTTTTGAATGGCATTATTAAATTGCTCGCAGATATTTACTTTTGAAAAGGGCATGGACAAATCCAACACTGTGACTCTGAATAATGGATCAATTTCAGCTGCTCGTCTGCTACTATATGAGTTGTTCAAACACGGCTGCTGACTGGCATTCATTCTTATCAGGCACTATTATTTTATTTTAAACACTTGCGTATTTAAGCCCCGACAAGCGAGAACAATCCATTTGCATTTAAGCTCCATAGTCTGATTTCCCAGCACCGAATTTTTCATCATGGCCGGTGACAGTACCAAGGAGGTGGCGATGTCTTCTTCCCTTCCCCTTGACGGCCGGGTTGCAATAGTAACGGGTGCTTCAGGTGGCATTGGCCGTGCCATCGCCATCCACCTCCACTCCCTCGGTGCAAGAGTTGTCATCAACTATGCTTCAAAATCCACTCAAGCTGATCTCCTAGCTTCCGAGCTCAACGCCTCAGCACCGTCTTCACATCCTCAAGCAATCGCAATCAAAGCCGACGTTTCAGACCCAGATCAAGTCAAGCAACTATTCACCAGATCGGAAGAGGAATTTGGCTCAAAGATTCATATACTTGCACACTGTGCCGGGGTGCTCGATTCAAAGTATCCCACCCTGGCTAATACAACAGTGGAGGATTGGGATATGACCTTTAATGTCAATGCTAAAGGAGCATTCCTGTGTTGTCGAGAGGCTACCAATAGGCTGGCTCACGGCGGCGGTGGAAGAATCATCATGATAACAACATCTCTTGTTGGATCTCTCACACCAGGTTACGCGGCCTACACCGCTTCCAAGGCCGCCGTGGAGACGATGACAAGGACAGTGGCGAAGGAGCTGAAGGGCACAGGAATAACTGCTAACTGCGTCGCTCCAGGTCCTGTGGCAACAGAGATGTTTTTTGCAGGTAAATCTGAGGGAACAATAAAGATGATTGCGGATGCTTGCCCTTTGAACCGACTAGGAGAGCCCGAGGATATCAGCAAGGCTGTAGGGTTCATAGCTGGTGATGCTGGGGAGTGGATCAACGGTCAGGTTGTTAGAGTTAACGGTGGATTTGTTGTTTAATCGAGCACGTGTGTTAATTTTATTTTCCTTTTCCCTCTTTTTTTTTAACCCCTTCCACCATTTGTAAGATTTTCGTCATTTTATTAAAAGACTAAGCTTGTTTGGGATGGTGGTACAATTACTGTTTTCTCAATTTTTTTATTTTATATAAGTTTTTTTTGATGTTTTTAAATTATTTTAATATGCTGATGTCAAAAATAATTTTTAAAAAATAAAAAAAATATTATTTTGATATATTTTCAAATGAAAAGCACTTTAAAAAACAACCACAATCGCCCTCCCAAACCGGCCCTGATAATATTTGAAGTTTAAAGGTTCTACCTTCTTGCAACTCAGAAACAATCTATTTTCCCACACCTTCATAATTTTTTATTGTTATTTTTTACTTTAAATAATATTTTTTTGATAGAAAAATATTATTTTAATATATTTTTAAATAGAAAAACCTTAAAAAATAACTGAAACAACATAGTTATTTGAGAATGTTATTTTTGAAAATGTATAGTTTTTGAAAATATATAATATTTTTATTTTAAAAAATTATTTTTAATATCTACGTATAAAAAATAATTTATTTTATTTTTAAAATTAAAAAACAAATATTTTTCTAGTTATATAACACAATGTAAAATATAACCCTATCAGCTTGTTGAATCAACTTGTCGTGTTTAGATCGAATCTTGCTCTGGTGCTTCAAACCCCTCCTCCTCCTTCAGCAATACAACACCATGACCACCCCGACACCTACACTGTCTCTCCCTCTCCAGGATCGCGTAGCCATAGTCACAGGCTCATCCCGTGGCATTGGCAAAGCCATAGCCATCCACTTGGCTTCGCTCGGTGCAAAACTTGTTATCAATTACACTTCCAACAAGGAACAGGCTGATCTTGTTGCTAATGACATCAATTCTTCCTGTGCTGACAACACCCCACGAGCTATAGTAGCCCAAGCTAATGTTTCCGATCCAGCCCAGGTCAAGTTTCTCTTCGACGAGGCTGAAAGAGTCTTTGGCTCTCAACTTCATGTCTTGGTTAACTGTGCTGGTGTTCTGGATCCTAAATATCCTTCCATTTCCAACACTTCCTTGGAGGATTTTGATCATATTTTCAGGTATTTTTACAAATCAACAAAGAGATGTCTTTTTACTTTAGCTCTTTTTATTTTTATTTTGTTTTTAGTAAATAGTGAATATCCTGTATGATTGCTTGAAGGTTAAATAAAAATGTGTATTTTGACATGCTGAAGGAAAATTGCTGAAAAAAGCTTGGAATTTCGTGTATGATAGCTTGAAATAAATTATTACTTGATGACTGACTCGAATTCTTGATAAAGTTTGGCTTTTGAGAATAATTCTTTCGAGCAATGATTCAATGAGAACAACTAGTTATAGTAGTAAAATTAGCAGAAAATATCAATGTCTGATCAATTAGAAAACAAAGCAAATATTGCACATGATAATTTAAGATTAACAGAGACGTAAGGCTTGAAATGTCAGCTTGAATCTGGGAAGAAAAAAACATTGATGGGAAATTCTGGGCATATGCAAAGGTGTTCCTCTTTTCCTTATTTATTTCCAGTCCAATATGGACAGGCTGCTTGAAACCAGATCTGTAAAGGTCTGTTTAGCTTTACTTGGACGTTTTGGTAAAAAAATGATAGCCTAATGCTATCAAAATAGCTTGGCTCAGGAGAGGGTACTTGAAATTTTATAGTGAAGTTGAACGGGGAACTATGTAAAGTTGTTTTTAAAGGCAAAGAATTTGCAGCAAATTCCAACTCAGACACAAGTTTCTGGTTTATGACATTAACTTAAAAAACGTTGTCATTGTCAGTGTCAACACTAGAGGTGCATTTTTATGCTGCAAGGAAGCAGCAAATCGGCTGAAACGTGGTGGTGGTGGTCGAATAATATCGTTATCATCATCTATGGTTGGTGGACTGAGGCCTGGGTTTGGGGCATATGCAGCATCAAAGGCTGCAGTGGAGACAATGATAAGGATATTAGCTAAGGAATTGAAGGGAACTGGGATTACTGCAAATTGTGTTGCACCAGGGCCTATTGCAACAGAGATGTATTTTGCTGGAAAAACTGAGGAGCAGATAAAGAAGAACATAGAGGAGTCCCCGCTAGGCCGGCTTGGTGAGACCAGGGACATTGCAGAGGTTGTTGGGTTTATGGCTACTGATGCTAGTGAGTGGATTAATGGGCAGGTGATTCGGGCCAATGGTGGTTATGTATAGGATTTAAAAAATGCACCCTACTAGTTTTTGAAAGAACAATTCTCTACATTTAAAAAGTTTCTGCTGAAAGTCTGTCAACCAGATTGAATTGTATGCTGGGCACAAGTATGAAAATGCTTAATGTTTTTCATAAGCAGTTTTATAATGAATGATGAAGTATTACGTTTACATATTTCAAGGCTTTTCAAGTATTTGTTAATTTACCTTGAATAAACCAGTTCCTCTGGCAATACATTCCTGTACAGAATTCAAAACAGAAGATGAGGTTCAGATTTTCATTTTCCCATCATTGAATGCATTTGCTAAGAAAAATGAAGCGAGACCACAAAATGAGCTCTATATTTGTTAATCAAGCATGCTAGATCTACTTGGTTGAACGAACAGAGATAGGTATTATATGTTTGAATGTTGTTTCGCTGGGATGGCAAGTTCAAGTACAATTAACTATGTTTGAAAGCTTCTGCAGGATTCAAGGTTGATAACTGTTAGACCAGTTTTTGTAGCCATCCTTACTGAGAAACAGGGATGTTGCCTTGATGCCTTAGCATAATGGGTATTGCGTTTCAAATGTGTGTTCACACAACTGAGCTGCGTTTCATGCAAGTAAATACATTTATTTCTAGTTTTTTTATATTGAATTATCAAGCAGGTTGGGTGGTCGAGGAAAATAGTTTCAAGGGATGGAAGAAAACCCAGCCCAATATTTTTGAAGTACTTACTATACAGGAAACAAACATACACACATATATGCATTCAAGTGATGATAATACATCATTCAGAAAATAATAACAAGTATATCAGTTAGAACACTGATATAAGAAAATATTTGGATGTTTTTATCTAATGAAAATCTATGAACAACAAACAAATCTATTTGTGTAAGGTTTTCGGCAAGTAGGAATGCAACTCGAAAGGATACGACTGGAGCACTCTTGAACCATTAATAATCAAAGAAGAAGGCTAATAATAATAATAATAATAATAATAACCCACGAAGCTTGGATAAATAATTAGATAATATTATAGAAAACTCATCATTGAAAAATAGTGGGATCGAGACTCAAAATAGTGCAAACACGTTAAAGAAATAAAGACTTAATTTTTGGATGTTGGAGTTGGCTTCACATTTGAGTTACACCCCCATTAACGCAATTAAAGGAGAAGGAATAAGAAACAATATAAAATCACAACAATCTAAGTTCATTTCTGTTGTGAGAAATTATGAAATTAAGGATTGGAAACAAAAACTTGAGGCATGCTTGTGTATTGTTATTAAGGATATTTCCTCAATAGTAAAGTATTTTTCCGGATTTAACAAGTTTTTCTTAAAATGAGAAGAAGAGAAAAGTATTTTTAGGATTGTATTGTTTGAAAAAAATACATGGTATTTATAGGCTACCATGATATAACAATCATGTTTAATAAAATTAAAATGGTTGTTACAATAATTCAAATTATAGTTGTTATAAAATTAAATTACAGTGACAGTTACAACTAGAAAAATAAACAGAAAATGTTTTAAAATTTGACAAAACAATATTTTTTCTTAGAAAGTATAGGTATTGTCTCGCGTGCAAAGGGTATAAATTATGTAAACACTTGATGAATGTCTTTTTTTTTTCAATATGGGATAATAAGTCGTATATATATTTTCTTTTCACTCAAAAGGTTCTTTGTGTTTTACCATTATGGGATAGTCTTTGAAATACCTTTTATAACTTTTACACCAATATCTACAGAACTTGCTCATCAAAATAAAATAAGAAAATATTAACACCAATTAAAAATAATTTGTAAAATATATATGATATATGATATCTATTATAAAAGCTTTGGGACATAATTATTTAAAACGAAAGAAAACAAACCATCATATGTTCTTTTTATTAAGTTATTTTTTTAATTTTTGGCAAAGTTATGATATTAGTTTAATGGTAAAAGCATAATATTAATATTGCAAGGGTCTTTAGTTATTAAATGAAAATAATAATAACCATGTAAATAATCAAATATTTTTAACCAAAACGAAAACAAATCTAAAAACACTTTTAAAAAGCACACTGCATCACAATACAAAACACACATTTGTTGCCTTTAAGCATGATTTTTAAACATACGATATTACCATCGTAATTTGATGAGTTAATAGTTTTGAAAGGAATGGACAAATTTTGCTACTGATAATAGTGTAACTGGTTTCATTTGTTGTATTTTTAGGTCTTTCAATTTATGATTTGTTGTTTCTATTTGATTCAATTGTGTTTTGCAGGTGTAATTGTTTATTGTTTGGGAGAGAAAGAAAGAAGAATTAAAGGAATTTGAGAAGCTGAGAGGATTTGCAGAAAATGGTAAGCTAATATCTGTTTTGCTTACCAAGTGTTTGATTTAATGCCTTTATATACTCTTAGGCTTAGAACATGTGTTATACATTCTTTAACCAACTGTAATTGCCTTGTAACTAATCAAGAGAATTCAATTACTACTTCTCTTCTTTGTTTAGTTTGTTACAATTAGTTCTTTAAGCAAATAATGCATGTCCAGTGCTTGTATATGAATTTGCTTCTTCTTCTTCTTCTTCTTTACTGCCTTAACTGTCAATTATTCTTCATTTTGTATGCATATGTTGATTAGTGAGTGGCTTAATCTCCAACATCATTTTCTTTTCAAGTGAATTTATTCATTTGGTGCTAGATTATCGAGTAAGTATTTGGTCAAAAGATGAGCAAATTACAATGGCTAAAGATAGCTATTGGTCTTAGTTGTGTGTTCTGGAATATGATTTAATTAGAGGGATTAATTATTTGTCACAAATTGGAACATCTTTATGCTTTGATAGTCTGCATTTTAAACTTTTCATGCAACATATTAGCCTGAGATTTGTTGAAAATAACAAGTTTTCCTGGCCTATTCCGAGAATATTATTTATGAAAGAAACTCAGCTTCAATATGTAATAGCTAGTCCAATCCCTAGAATTAAAGGAAATCAAACATTATAGTAGAATAAAGAATGATGTTGGCGATGGGTAGTCGTTGTTTCCAAGATTTATAACCATTTGGAAATGGGCTTTCATGGAGTTTGAGTTTCCAAGGTTAAACGAATCCTTTTACTTTTTCTGTGATTTTATAGAAAGTAATGACAAAAACTTGTATGTTTATGAGTTCCCCATTCATCATTATATGTTTAGTACCTGTTTAAACCTGGTATATCCTTCTTGCTACTTGAAAATGGCTAAGATGGCTTATCATTATTCCTCCATGTTTTTTTTTTCTTTTGAATTCCCAGCTGACTGTTGTTCGTGTGATTCCTCAAGCAAAGGCTACCCTTAACTACACTGCTTAGGAACTCATTACATCTGTTGGTATGATATTGATACGAACTCATTACATCTGTTGGTATGATATTGATACTAATTGAAGTGTCTGTAACATGTTTTGTATTCCATGTTTCTCACATGGAAAGCTTTTTTTTCTTCCCTTGTTTACCTTTTCTTTTCTTTCTTTGATTGTGTTGAGGGAACCTGTTATTTATATGAGGCTACAAACTGCAATTTTATGTTGGGATCATCTTTACAATATCATCTTGAATGATATCATCAAGATTTTGATTGGTGAGAAGGGGTCCATATATTCACTGGCGTGATGGACTCTCAGACGAAATTGTATTTACTTCACACTTTTCATCGACTTGTGTGTACTATAGCTATTACTAGCACAAACCTACATCGCTTCCACCGTAAAATCATTAAATTGACTTGAAAAATAAAAAAAAGCAAAACTTTTTTACAAAAAACAAACAAGAAAACAAGAAAAAACAATCACTAAAATTATTATTATTGTTGCACAAACAATCAAACCATAAAATTATCTTGAAGAATAAAAAATGGGTTGTCAGCGAGATGAGTTCTTGGGTTTGTCAATGAAGGAGGAGACTAGGTCTGCTATGGGTTGTCTTGGCTAGGATGTTGGTGGTGTTTATGGTGTTTTTCAGTGGGTTAATTGAGTTACTGGGTTGTAGAGATTGAGTCAATTAAAAGAGAAGGTTAGGTCTGTTAGTTTTTTGGGATGGAGGGTAGTAACATGTAACACCATAAATACTGATTTTTTTATCATTAAAACTCAATAAAAAAGTATGGGTTGCTATAGTAATGGTAGAAACTAGTTATTTTATTTTGCCTAATGGATTGATGCTGAAACTTTATAATTAATATTTTATACATGTAATTTAAGAGATCATTTTCATTTTATTTACTATTAATTGGATTTAAATTTATTATTGAGGAAAATATTGTTCTTTTATAATAATAATAATAATAATAATAATAATAATAATAATAATAATAATAATGTTTTTGCATATATATATGTGTGTGTGTGTGTGTGTGTGTGTGTGTGTGTGTGTGTGTGTGTAATTTAAAGTAATTTCATAAATTAACAATAATATGAAAAATATGGTAACCAAACACATGAAACTGTTTTTCATTAAATCTCAAACTCAACCACAATTTTAACCAAATACTTTAATTTTAGTTATGAACCGTAGCTAAAAGTATTTTTCATGAAACTGTTTTTTTTAAACCTCAACCACAACAGCAACCACAATACCAAAGAGACCCCTCGAGTGAAAGTGTCACTATCCCCAACGCTAAACCTTTATTTTTGTCATTTCTAAGGGTATTTAAGTAGTTTTATTGTGCACAAAATGTGAAAACCTTCACTACCCTCACCTCTAGCGCCCAGTTCATGCCTCACCCAAGGGTAAAGACGTAAATGTATTGATCAATATAAGCAAAAAATCTAAAATATCCTTGTAAGCCTTTGTCGTTGTGCCAATATCCAGGGGTTAATAGATAGTTTCAATGTGCAAATAAAAATGAAAGATTAAGACACTCCCAAATAATTTGTAAATGCCATACATGTTATCTGAAAATATCCAAAATACCCTTGATATCGAGGGTTAAATTTTTTGGACTAAGAGGCAAAAAAATAATTTCACTATTGAAATTCACAGTAATTTGTATATAGAGATATAATAAAACATCGACACCTTTTAGTTTTTTTAAATTCTTGTCTTTATTAGGATGGGTTTCTTAAAACCAATTTTGCACACCAAAGTTAGATACATTTCCGATTCTATTACAAGAATGTAATCTATGCTAAATAAAGTTAATGTATTTATAAGAATATATTTTTTTTCGAGTCCTAAATAATAATATAAAATATATTTTTATTTATAAAATTAACTAATCCTAATAGGATACCACTTAACTTAATTAGTTAATGATTATGGATATCGTTTTTATTTTAATTGAAAGAGAGCAAAACTTTAGTTTTAAACCAGATTTGTTAGTGTATTTTTAGTAGTGTAGTTGAAGTTGCTTTATAAAATATTTTTTATTCAGAGATATATTAAAATAATTTTTTTTCTTAAAAATTCAGTATATTAAAATAATTTAAAAATATATAAAAAAATTAATTTAAAATAATTTTTTTTTTCAAATGTTTTTAAAACGATTTTAAAATGAAATGTTTTTTTCTTCCATTATGTGTGATGCTTCTAATCTTTATATTCATGAGGACCCCACACCCTTCCTGCTCGACAAATCTATCACGCCACCACAATCTCACCGTCCACGTGGCTTTAATCCATCTGCCCTCCTTATTTGCTTTCGCTGCTCCCTCCCCCGCATTAACTAATATGCTAACATGCTTTCACGTTGCACCTTGAGATTCACGTGGCACCTTTGAGATAGGGTCCTAGAAAAGATTTTTTTTTTTTTCCCCGTCAAATTTGAGATATGGGTGTTGAAAAGATGTTTAGATTTGACGAAAGCCAATGCATATAACAGCTTTCTATCACCAAGAAGATTTTCAGTCGATTCAAATATCTGCTACTATTTGTCCCATTATAGAATGTTTAAAGGTATTAACTAATAACTAAAACAAAACGGAGAAAGGAATAGTGCCGGTTACTGTTCATTGTGACTCATAGTCACTGTGGACATGCAGTTTGCTCCGGTGCTGCGCGAGAGTTGGTGCACCTTTTTTTTTTTTTTTTTACACAGGTCTTCTGTTTGTATTTTTTATGGTGAAATTAACAGATAAGTAGTTGTGGCGGAGCGGTTCGCCTGCGCGCTGGAAATCCAAATCCAGCGCGCAGGGTTCGAACCTCAGCCAAAATTTTTGACTTTTTTTTTTTTTTTTCCTAAATTCCGTTTTTTCTATTTGCTTTTTTTTTCGAAATTCCTTTTTTTTTCCAAATTCCTTTTGTTTTTTTAAGCAACTTTCCAGTTGCTTTCTCTTTTTTTTGCTATTATTGTTATTTTTTTTTTCCTAAATTCCATTTTTTGTTTTAGCAACTGGAAAGTTGCTTCTGTTTTTCTATTTGCTTTCCTCGAAATTCCTTTTTTTTTTAAGCAACTTTCAAGTTGCTTTTTTTTTCTCTTATTATTTTTTTTAGACTATTGTCTTTTTGTTTTTTTCTTCTACAATCCTGATTTTAAAAATAATTGTCTGGAAAATTTGCTTTCCCTTTTATTTTATTTTTTTATTATTATTCTTATGATTATATTTTAAAACTTCCGGATTGGGTTGAAAAGGCTTAATATATTCGGTACAGAAGTTTCCATTTTTGCAAATTTGTCCTTTAATTGAAAATATTAATAAATCTAATTTTCATTTCAGCCCTTAAACTTTTAATTTTTGATTTTAATCCCTTTATATTTTATTTTCATTTTAGCCCTTATACTTTTATTTTTTTAATTTCTAATATAACCCATACTTTTGTCCATGTATATATAAGTGTGTTTAACACAATAATAATAATAATAATAATAATAATTTAATTGTTTTTCTTGCTTCCTCTTTTGTTAATGTTTTTTTTTCCTCCGTATAATTTAATAATTTTTATTGTTTTGACAGTAATGGCAATGTTTTTTTTTCCTTTTGTTAAACTTTCTAGAATATTTTTAGTCTTTCATTAATTATATGTTCTAATATTTATTGAATATTATCTCATAGGAATATATATAAGGCGAAGAAAACATGACCTAAGATTTTTTGAATAAAAAAAATTAATATCAGTATTCTTAAATACATGTAATATAATCATATAATGAATAAATCGAATAAAATAAAAAAAAATTTGTCTTCGAATTTTAATTTTGTACTTAACACAACAACAACAATAATAATAATAATAATAATAATAATAATAATAATAAGAATAATTTAATTATTTTTCTTGCTTACTCTTTTGTTAATGTTTTTTTTTCTTTGTATAATTTAATAATTTTTATTCTTTTGGCAGTAATGACAATGATATTTTTTTTTCTTTTGTTAAAGTTTTTAGGATATTTTTAGTCTTTTATTAATTATATGTTCTAATATTTATTGAATATTATCTCATAGGAATATATATAGGGAGAAGAAAACATGACCTAGGATTTTTTGAATAAAAAAAATTAATATTAGTATTCTTAAATACATTTAATATAATCATATAATGAATAAATCGGATAACATAAAAAAAAATTGCCTTCAAATTGTAATTTTGTACTTAACACAACAACAACAACAACAACATCAACAACAATAATAATAATTTAATTGTTTTTCTTGCTTACTCTTTTGTTAATGTTTTTTTTTTCTCCGTATAATTTATTAATTTTTATTGTTTTTACAGTAATGGCAATGATATTAATTTTTTATTTTTTTGTTAAATTTTTTAGGGTATTTTTAGTCTTTTATTAATTATATGTTCTAATATTTATTGAATATTATCTCATAGGAATATATATAGGGAGAAGAAAACATGACCTAGGATTTTTTGAATAAAAAAAATTAATATCTGTATTCTTAAATACATTTAATATAATCATATAATGAATAAATCAGATAACATAAAAAAAATTTGTCTTCGAATTTTAATTTTGTATTTAACACAACAACAACAACAATAATAATAATAATAATAATATTTTAATTGTTTTTCTTGCTTGCTCTTTTGTTAATATTTTTTTTCTCCGTATAATTTAATAATTTTTATTGTTTTGACAGTAATGACAATGATATTTTTTTTTTCTTTTGTTAAAGTTTCTATGATATTTTTAATCTTTCATTAATTATATGTTCTAATATTTATTGAATATTATCTCATAGGAATATATATAAGGAGAAGAAAACATGACCTAGGATTTTTTGAATAAAAAAAAATTAATATCAGTATTCTTAAATACATTTAATATAATCATATAACGAATAAATCGGATGACATAAAAAAAAATTTGTCTTCAAATTTTAATTTTGTACTTAACACAATAATAATAATAATAATAATAATAATAATAATAATAATAATAATAATAATAATAATAATAATTTAATTATTTTTCTTGCTTACTCTTTTGTTAATATTTTTTTTCTCCGTATAATTTAATAATTTTTATTGTTTTGACAGTAATGACAATGATATTTATTTATTTTTTCTTTTCTTAAAGTTTCTAGGATATTTTTAGTCTTTCATTAATTATATGTTCTAATATTTATTGAATATTATCTCATAGGAATGTATATAAGGAGAAGAAAACATGACATACGATTTTTAAATACATTTAATATAATGATATAATGAATAAATCGAATAACATAGAAAAAATTTGTCTTCGCATTTTAATTTTGTATTTAACACAATAATAATAATAATAAATTTAATAATAATTAATATTATTATAATAATAATTTAATTGTTTTTCTTGCTTACTCTTCTGTTAAGATTTTTTCTCCTCCGGATAATTTAAATTTTTTTATTGTTTTGACAGTAATAGCAATGCTAATTTTTATTTTTACTTATTTTTTTTGTTTTATCTTTTGTTAAAGTTTCTTAAATATTTTTACTCTATCATTAATTATATGTTCTAATATTTATTGAATATTATCGCATAGGAATATATATAGGGAGAAGAAAACATGACCTGGCATTTTTTGAATAAAAAAAAATTAATATCAGTATTCTTACATATATTTTATATAATAATATAATGGATTAATCGAATAACATAAAATTTTTTTTATTGAATATTATCGCCTATATATATATAAAGAGAGGAAAAAAATAACCTTGGATTTTTTCCTTAAAAAAAATTAATATCAATATTCTTAAATACATTTAATGTAATAATATAATTAATAAATCTTATCAAAAATATTTGTATATTTGTATATTTATGTCAAATTAAAATATGTAAAACTAATTATATGTTTGAATATTTATTGAATATTATCGCCTAAAAATATATTAAGAGAGAGGAAAAATGACCTAAGATTTTTTGAAGGACAGAAATTCATATCATATTTTCTTAAATATATTTAATATAATAATATGATTAATAAATCTTATATAAAAAAAAAGATTGGCTTCAAAAATTAATTTTGTGCTCTTTTATTTAAGTTTATTTCTTTACAAGAATTTCCAATGTTTTTATTTTTAATATTTTAGATCTAATATTACTGGAAAAAAAAACATCTCAAAAAAAAAATATTGGCAAATTTACCTGCATTATCTACAAGTCAAATTAAAAAATATACAAGTCACTTCCCGTTTCCATTAGACTATTCTTTTTAGACGGCAAATAAATAATTATAGCACAAAAAAAAATTAAGTTTATGTTTTAAAAACAAATTGCAATATTTTTATTTCTAATATGTCTGATATTTATTGAATACTATCGCCTAAAAATATATTGAGAGAGAGGAAAAATGACTTTGGATTTTTTCAAAGACAAAAATTCATATTAGTATTCTTAAATATAATTATACTAACTAAATATTAAAATAATAAAATACAATACATAAATAAACAATCAATTTTCTATATAAATAAAAAAAAACCGCCGCATCGCGCGGGTAAACCGCTCGTTTTTTTCTCAAAGATTGTGAATGATTATATTTTTTGATATTTATTTAATATTTATGTCTTAATATATATATATATAAATGAACTAATTTTTTTTGAAAAAATATCAAATTAATTTAATCCAACTGTTCTAATATCACGTAAAATATAATAATATGAAAAATAAATCTTAAAAAATAAAAACAAATAATTTGATTTTTTTTATAACAATAATGATAGTGGCAATGATATTATTGCCACTAATAAGTAGAATGTAGAATATTAGTTATGTACAATAATTGTTATCATGATAGCTATAATTATTATGACAATTTAACAAGTATGATACCTGATAAAGAGAATAATAATTGAAATAACTCATTAGTCGATGTTATTTTTTGACATAAAAATTACTTTAAACTGAAAACTGTATCTAACTACACATAAGCAAAACAAATAAAAAAAATACAAAGATAACAAATCACTAACAACAAAAGATTCACTATACATGCATAAAAGAGAGTTTCACTCTTATTTCACATTACCAAAGCTAAACTTACTCTATTTTTTAACGCAAGCTGCATTTAATACAAAGATAAATAACAATAAAAATTAAGAGTTAAAACTAAGAGTATAGATACATAAATACAAGTAAAAAATTATAAACTATCCCAAAAGAATCGAAAAAATCAAGAGATCGAAATGAAACAAAAAATAATATATGTTGGAACGAGGCAAATTTTTTTTTTATCCCAACAACTTATAATTTTATTAAGTTAATATTAAAATAACTAGTTAAACTACGCATAAAATTAATCAGTTTATTATATAAAAAACCTAGCGCAGCGCGGGTAATTAATCTGGTGGAGGCTAAAACAGTAAACCTTTGAAATCAGGAAAATTTAATATGGTAAGCAGGAAAATTGTCCGAATTCAGTTGGTACCTGTTGAATCCATTTTGTATTAGAAATATTTAATACCATAAACCTTCTTACACCTCCCTCCGTGCTTTGTCCTTTTACTCATTGTTGACAAACTCGTCGTTGACTATGTAAATTACTAGCCAATGTCTTCTGTCTCGTAGTTGGTAGAACTATATTTTTTCAACATAAAAAATATTAATTATATATATATATATATATTATAATATAAATTTATCCAAAATAATAAATTTATATAGAATTCCTATCACGTGCAAGTTTTCTATGAAATATATGAATTTTAAATCGATATAAATTTATTTATTTAGTACTTTTCAATAAAATAACCAGAATAAATTTATCATCATCATTAAAAAAACAAAGAGATTTGTATATTTGAATTATTGAATTCACTACATTAAGATTAGTTTATTTTATAATTCAATTTAAATAAAAAAAACAAAATATAAATTGTGAAAATACCTGCAATAATCAAAAAACAAAAATAAGTAGTTCATTTTCTATCGACAAAAAGAAGAAAACGTAAATTGAAAATTCATCCTTACGTTACTGTCATTATCATTGCTATAACAATTAAAATTATTATCAACATTACTGTCAAAATAATTAAATTCATTAAAAAAAGATTTATAAAAAAATAAAAAATAATCACTAAAATTATCATTATTATTGCACAAATAATAAAATCATAAAAATCATCTGATCCAAAGAACAAATAAAAATAACAAAAAACACAAAAAAAAAACCAACAAAGGGAAAAATGGAGCAATATTAATTTTAAAATGATCACCAACATAAACTTAAATTTCAGGATTGAACCGATTAAAAATAAAATCCCAATAAAAAAAGAAAAAAAATTAAAAACAAAAACTAAAAGCATAAATGCATAAATAAGAATAAAAAATAAACATTGTCCAAGAATGAAAAAAAAACCAAAGGAATTAATATCAAATAAAAAAAGTCAAAGAATAAGGACCAAAATGAAAAATAAAATATATAATCAATTCCAATTGATAACATTAAAACAAAGAAAAACCTTGGGACTGAAATAAATAATGACATTTCTAAAGGTAATTGTTGTGTAATTTTATCAAAAAAAATTAAAAGAAGGAGAACTAAAATGAAAATTAGAATATATGACCAATTTTAATTGGAGGACAAAATTAAAACAAATCAAAATCTCCGTACCGGAAAAATTAAAGGAACCAAAAAGAAATAAGCAATCAAAAGAATAAGGATTGAAATAAAAACCTTTATATATAATCAATTTTAATTGAAGGGCACAATTGAAAACAATCAAACTTTCAATTAAAGAAATCAGGAATAAACCAAAATCAAAATCTCAGGGAATAAAACAAACACCCTACATACATCAGGGACTTGAACATAAGTTGCTGCGACAAAAGAGAGAAAACAGATAAACGACACAAAATCGTTCGTCGATGTTTACCCGAACATCGATGACCGGATCGCACCGCTCCGATAGGCAGAGTATATGGCGGCGCACCATATGACATGACGTAAGTGAAGTTTTGACCGCCTGAAACCTTCGCACGCGCTGCTCTAAGGGCGAATTCGTGTGAAACACTGCGGGCGCGTACGAATGAAGCACCTGCAATGTTTCAAAAAAAAATGGTTAATTACCTACACACCCCTGCACCTACTGATAATCATGAAAAAAAATGTGAGAAAAATACTGCTCTACCCCGGACACTCTACGTTGTTTTGTCTTTTTCGGGGGTTATTTCAGTCATTTTACTGTGCAAATAATTTGGAAAAAGCGTAATAACCCTTGGTCCATGGGCTAATATTTTGTTGTTTTGGGGGGCTATTTTCGTAGTTTTACTGTGTAACAAATCTGGAAATGTCATCCATGTCCCCTGAAAAATTCTAAAATACCCTAAATCCCAAAGGCTAAACATTTTTGACCCTAGACGTAAAATGATAATATTACTATCAAAATGAATATTAATATGAGTCTGTGTGAACAGTAAAAAAATCTACAAAAATGACTCGTTTTATATTATAGTTAATATTCTAGTTTTATAGCATCTTTCCTTGTTTTGCACTATAATAAATGTTTCGGTAAGGCTGTGATGTATCTGATGATGCATGAATGATCTAATTTTGTGAACAACATTAAATAAATAATAATTTTACTATTACAATCTATAGTAATCTGAGTGTCTAGAACTACAATAATTTGCTACAATAAATACACAGTAAAACCACAATCTGATTTAGCTTTATAGATAGATAGATAAATGTTATGGAAAGGTTGTGATGTATCTAATGATGCATGAATGATCTAATTTTGTGAACAACATTAAATAAATAAAAATTTTAATATTACAATCTATAGTAATCTGAATGTCTAGAGTTATAGTAATTTGCTACAGTAAATACACACTAAAACCACGATCTGATTTAGCTTTATAGATAGATAAATGTTTTGGAAAGGCTGTGATGTATCTGATGATGCATGAATGATCTAATTTTGTGTACAACATTCAATAAATAATAATTTTACTATTACAATCTATAGTAATCTGAATATCTAGAACTATAGTAATTTGCTACAGTAAATACATAGTAAAAGCACGATAAATGTTTTGATAAGGCTGTGATGTATGTGATGATGCATGAATTATCTAATTTTGTGTACAACATTCAATAAATAATAATTTTACTATTACAATCTATAGTAATCTGAATATCTAGAACTATAGTAATTTGCTACAGTAAATACATAGTAAAAGCACGATAAATGTTTTGATAAGGCTGTGATGTATGTGATGATGCATGAATTATCTAATTGGTTAGGCATTTTTGTTTGGCATTCAACTATGTTGACTTTCTGTACAATATGCTACTAAGGCTGTGTTTGTTTACCGGAATTCACTTTCCGGGAAACCACTTTCCAAACTTTCCTATGTTTGTTTGCCTTCCAGAAAGTTGGTCAACGGATCCAGTCAAAGAAAAATTTGGCTTGGTTTTCAGGAAAGTGTTTTCCAGAAAATTTAGGCGGAAAACACTTTCCGGAAGTTGTGAAAAATTTAGAAATGTCATTATTTGCTGATTATATCAAATTTGATCCTCAAACTTTTGATTGCTATATATAATTTGTTTTGAATATTTATTTTTCAATTCCATCTCTTAAAATTTAATTTTTATATTAATTTTGGTCCTTATTTTTATAATTGCTATTTGTTTTTTTCTTATCATTTTTTATTGAAATTTTTTATCTATCAAATTTGGTCCTCATTTTTTTTATTGTTACTTATTTTATTTGAAATAATTTATGAAATGTTAATTATTATTATTTTAATTTATTCACCTTTCATTTTTTTTTAATTTTTAAGATTTGATCTCTATTATTTTGATTATTATTTATTTTATTTGAGATAATTTATGAAATTATATTTTTTTTCAATTTCATTCTCATTCAACTTTTTAATTTATAAGATTTGTTCCTCATTATTTTAATAAACTTGAAAAAAAAATTAGTTTATTAATAAATTATTTTCCAGTTCATTTTCCATAACACAAACAAACACTGGAAAGTGTTTTCCAATTCATTTTCCATAACACTATCAAACATCAAAATTCACTTTCCAAGAATTCAACAACTTTCCGGCAAACAAACGTGCCTAAAGTTTCTTCAAACACCGCTGCTGACTGGCGCACTGAAATAGGCTATAAAAGGACAGTTCTGGCGATCTCCCTTCCCAATCTTGCTTTGGTGCTTCAAACCCCTCCTCCTTCTTCAGCAGTACAACACCATGACCACCCCGACACCTACACTGTCTCTCCCTCTCCAGGATCGCGTAGCCATAGTCACAGGCTCATCCCGTGGCATTGGCAAAGCCATAGCCATCCACTTGGCTTCGCTCGGTGCAAAACTTGTTATCAATTACACTTCCAACAAGGAACAGGCTGATCTTGTTGCTAATGGCATCAATTCTTCCTGTGCTGACAGCACCCCACGAGCTATAGTAGCCCAAGCTAATGTTTCCGATCCAGCCCAGGTCAAGTTTCTCTTCGAGGAGGCTGAAAGAGTCTTTGGCTCTCAACTTCATGTCTTGGTTAGCTGTGCTGGTGTTCTGGATCCTAAATATCCTTCCATTTCCAACACTTCCTTGGAGGATTTTGATCATATTTTCAGGTATTTTTATAAATCAACAAAGAGATGTCTTTTTACTTTAGCTCTTTTTATTTTTATGTTGTTTTTAGTAAATAGTGAATATCCTGTATGATAGCTTGAAGGTAAAATAAAAATGAATATTTTGACATGCTGAAGGAAAATTGCTGAAAAAGCTTGGAATTTCGTGTATGATAGCTTGAAATAAAGTATTACTGGATGACTGTCTCAAATTCTGGATAAAGTTTCTGATTTGTGACATTAACTTCAAAAACGTTGTCATTGTCAGTGTCAACACTAGAGGTGCATTTTTATGCTGCAAGGAAGCAGCAAATCGGCTGAAACATGGTGGTGGTGGTCGAATAATATTGTTATCATCATCTATGGTTGGTGAGCTGAGGCCTGGGTTTGGGGCATATGCAGCATCAAAGGCTGCAGTGGAGACAATGATAAGGATATTAGCTAAGGAACTGAAGGGAACTGGGATTACTGCAAATTGTGTTGCACCAGGGCCTACTGCAACAGAGATGTATTTTGATGGAAATACTGAGGAGCAGATAAAGAAGAGCATCGAGGAAAACCCCCTAGGCCGGCTTGGTGAGGCCAAGGACATTGCAGAGGTTGTTGCGTTTATGGCTACTGATGCTAGCGAGTGGGTTAATGGGCAGGTGATTCGGGCCAACGGTGGTTATGTATAGGATTTAAAAAAAAGCACCATACTAGTATTTGAAAGAACAGTTCTTTACGTTTTAAAAGTTTCTGCTCAAAGTCTGTCAACCAGATTGAATTACGTTTTCAAAAGCAGTTTTATATTTCTTGAATAAACCAGTTTTGTGAAAATGCAGTTTCATAAGCAGTTTATGCTGGGCACAGATGCAGACAAGTATGAAAATGCTTGATGTTTTTCATAAGCAGTTCTATAATGAATAAGAAACAATATAAAATCACAACAGTTTAAGTTCATCTCTACAAAACCTGCTCATCAAAATAAAATAAGAAAATATTAACACCAATTAAAAATAATTTGTAAATATATATGACATCGATTATAAAAGCTTTGGGAAATAATTATTTAAAACTAAAGAAAACGAACCATCATGTCTTTTTATTAAGTTATTTTTTAATTTAAGGCAAAGTTATGATATTAGTTTAATGATAAAATCATAATATTAATATTGCAAGGGCTCTTTGGTTATCAAATGAAAATAATAATAAACATGTAAATAATCAAATAATTTTTGTTGATTTTTTGAGGGAATATGAGGTAAACAATGTGAATTGTTACTTACACACTAAAATTTATGTATTTTTTCAAAATTTAGCAAGCAAACGCAATATCAATCAAATTATAGAGATGACGAGGGTACTATAAATATTCATTAGAAGTATCATGAATTATTATATGAGTAATATTAATTTGGATGTTTATAATATGCTTGCAGTGAGATGTTTGGGCAATAAGATTTAATTTATAGATATTTGGATTGACTATTTGTGGAGTTTTTCTTCTGGATTATATTTTATATGCATGTAAGAATCTTGTAGGGTCTCAGGGATGCTCCTTTCCCTGTCAAAACCTCACAAGGGTACGACCATCACAAGGGTGCGGCCAAAACTTCTCACTAACATCATCACAAATAGAAATTTGATCCTGTCTTTGATTCTTGAAAACAGAGAATGGGAATCCCATCTGATGTAAGGCATTATTGGACATAAACGACAGCAACAGACAATCAAAATCTTAACAATCAGTCATTAAAACATTAATAATAGTAATGGGAGATCATTGATGGCTTCTCCAGCTGAAGAACAGATGATATCTTGATTGTTTTTCTGGGCAATTTTTGTAGAGGGCGTATGTGCAGGAGCCAAAGCATCTGGTATTACCTATGTTGTCACTGTAGTGCCTACAGTATGTTATGATTATAACAACTCTTTGCTATTTCATTTTTATATTCATTATATTAATATATTGCAAGTCTGGGAGGCAATGGATGTTTAATTGCTGAAGCTGTGTGCATTTGCGTGCTAGTGTATTTTGTCACTATGAACTGTGTTATCCGGATAAGAAGTTCATGTGTGTTTGTCACTGCATTTGAATAAGTTTCAAAAATTCATTTGGCTTCAGAAAACATCAAATTGATGTTTTTTTTTCTAATGCTATCCGATAATTTTAATCTGTGGATGTCAAAAATGAAAACAAATCTAAAAACACTTTTGAAAAGCACACTGCATCACAATACAAAACAAAACATTTGCTGCCTTTAAGGGTGCAACTGATTTTAGAGAGCGAGAGAGAGTCGAACACTGCAAAGGAAGGAGAGAGAGAGAGAGAGGGTTGACTGCTGCGTCTGCAATGGAGGGATGGTCATCGGTGCTGGTGTCCTAATGGAGATGGAGAAGAAGAGCTGAGGGTGACGGAGGGGTAGCTGTTGCTGTCGGCTCTTAGTCACTACTCTGTCCCTGCCGTCACTGTCAGTTCTTAGTTACGACGTCGTCCTTGTCATCACTATCGTTTACAGTGTGTTTTTCTCAATGTTTCACCTCCAGTTTTAGTATTATTTCCTCCCCCCGTTTAACGATGGTATCCCCTCATTGTCCTAGAATCCCCCCTCATTTAACGATGGTCCCCTCCTGCTATTTATAGGGTGAAAAGGTAATGTGCAGGCATGGGGCTGATGTCCAAGACATGGTGTGTTCTGTGGGAGTGGGCTGCCGGCATGGGCACGACATGGCTCTGACAATGCCTCTGTCTAGTTCTTTATAAAATAATATAAAATAGATTGTTACAAAAAGATTTTTTTTGACGGGAAGAACGATGCTTTTCTCTTCAATTTCGGCTTTCGATTTTACCCAAAAATGTTTCGTCACTGAAAATTTTGATCTTATCAATTGAACCCAAAGTAGGCTTCCAAACTTAATTTCTCACCAATTAAGCCCTTAATAAAATTAATTTGACCCATTTAAAATATAATTAAGACATTGCGCTTAATTAAATCATTTAATTGGGCTCTCAATTAATCCCTAAACATAATTACACTTTAAATTGGTCGGCAATTAAATCAAATTGGCCCATAAAAATATAATTATGTCTTTCGACTTAATGTTTACACAAATTTATCCAATAATAGATTATTTTAGCCTTGAATCTGTATTTTCCTTCATTTCTGGGCAAAAAGAGGTACGACCGGGCTCTCGAAAACATCCAAAATTTCCACCTTGATTTTTCTATCGACACCAACCCATTTTTTTTTGTTATTTTTGGGTAGATTTAGGGAATAACCCAGAAATTGGGTTATGACAGGAATTAATACTAAATAAAAAAAATAAAGGAATAAGGGATGAAATGAAAAACAAAATATATAATTAATTCCTATTGAAAGACAACACTGTAACAAATCAAAATATTAGGACCAAAAAAAAATAAAGGAATTTTTTTTAGAAAAAAATAGCAGTGAAGCATACATGTGAGCTTATAAAAAAATTAAAAGAATAAAGTCTGAAATGAAAAGTAGTTTATATGACCAATTTTAATTGAAGGACAAAATTGAAACCAATAAAAAACCTGCAGACCGAAACAATTAAAGGAACCAAAAACAAACAAAAAATTAAAAGAATAAGGGCTAAAATGAAAAAAAAAACAATATATATGATCAATTTCAATTGAATGATATAATTGAAAACAATCAAACATCTATTAAGGAAATCAAGAAGAAAAAAGAAATTAAAAGACCAAGAACCGAAATAAAACACACAACAACCTAGAGGATTGGCATGTATTTTGTCGCTGGATGAGAGAAAAAGGAGAAAAGAAGAAAATTGACCACTGACACTCCTCTGATCTCTGTACAGCACACACACCACTAGGATGAAGAACACATGGTGTTGCACCCGGAGACACGATGTGGGACATTTTGAACCTCCTAATAACACTGCATGTGTCACTCAAAAGGGGCGTACACATGAAACCTGAATAGTAACATCGAGGAAAAATAATTAAAAATATCAAATTACCTAAACACTCATGGATCAAGCGATAACCACGAAAAAACCTAGAGTGAAAGTGTCACTATGCCCCAGCGCAAAACCTTTGTTTTTGTCATTTCTGAGGGTATTTTAGTAGTTTAATTGTGCACAAAACATGAAAACCCTACACTACCCTTACCTCTAGCACCCAGTTCGTGCCTCACTCAAGGGAAAAGACTTTTTTTGGAACAAACTTTCGTTTATTAACAAAAGAGAGAACAAAATACAGAAAAAGATCCCCCAAAAAAGGGAGCAGCTTGTTTCCAAGCTTAAACTAAAACAAGAGCCCATGGCTCACCTTTGCCTCACGGCCCCCAAAGATACCCTTACAGAGGGTTGAGGGTTGATACCAAGCCTCTTCTAGATTGAAGGCCCATGGCACAGCCGCCCTTCATGGCCCTAACGAAAAAACCTTATATTTTCCTAAGACAGCTCCATTACAATAGCCTAGTGGGAGATGGGATGTCCGTTTGGATATTCCATGTGGCCCGCACCATATCTGTGACCCTGCACTTAATGTCGCCGTGCATGAGGTGACTTCGAATTAGCTGAATAATTTTTTTCACTTAGATCTTGTGTTGTGCGATGGCTGCCCTTGAAAGTTCTACTATTCCTCTCGTACCATATGTAGTAAACTGCTGTAGAGAGAGCAGTCCGTACTATGTGATGTTGGATGTTCATCTTCCCTGCAAAGTGCACGCTCGGCCACTGCAGGAGCTGATTCCATTGCTCATTTGGCCACCGGATATTCCCCTTTGTTGAGATGTTATCCCAAACTGCTTTGGTGTAGTTGCACTGGAAGAACAAGTGATTGTGGGTTTCTTCATCTTGATTGCACAACACACAATGTGTGCTTTCAGTGATGCCAATTTTCCTCAGTCTGTCCAATGTTTGAAGACGATTTTGGGAGGCTAACCATAGGATAAAAGACTGCCGTGGTATATGACCTGCATACCAAATTACTTGATAAAGGGGATTTTGAGCTTTCCTGTCCCTGAGCTTTTCCCACGCACTTGCTATGGTGAAGGATCCTGTCTGGATGTGTTTCCATACGGGCTGGTCCTCTTCATTTTCCACAGTATCTTTAGGGGGGATGGCGTCCCAAATAGCCTGTAATTGATCGTCACTAGTGGGGAACCTCCATTGACCATTGATCATGACTCCTGCCACTGTTGTGTGCCAGCTGAGACCTGAATGAGCAATGATGCGAGGGGTGATTATCTCACTAATTCTTGCACCCTCAGGGATCCAGTGATCATGCCATAACGATGTAGCTCTGCCATTCCCTATCCTCATCAAAAAATCCTCTCTACTCCACTCCCTGCTCTGTAAAATTTTCCTCCAAGCCCATGTCGGTTTTGAGGGCATTTTTACACTCCACACGGACTGCCCCTTGAGGAGACAGGAGTGCACTCATGCTACCTATATGGAATTCCTTATTGAAGCCAGACTCCATATATGCTTTAGGATCACAGCTCTGTTCCACACTTTGAGCCTTTTGAGCCCAAGGCCTCTTTCTTCCTTTGGGTAGCACAATGCTTCCCACGCAACTTTCGCTCCAGCATTTGAGTGGCTACCCTTCCATAGAAAGGCAATCATCATGCTCTCTATTCTTTTGACCACCTTGCATGGTAGCAAGAACATAGTAGACCAAAAGACTTGGCAGGAGAATAGGACCGATTTGATTAATTGGAGCCTACCTGCATAAGTGAGCGATGAGCTTGTCCATAGCTGAATCTTTGTGGTTATCTTCTCCACAAGAGGAGCACAGTTAGCATGAGTGAGGCGCGTGGTTATCAAAGGCACACCCAGGTACTTCACAGGCAGAGTGCTTAGCTGAATTCCACAATCCCTTGCGATGAGAACCCTCTCCTCCCTTGAAATTCCTAACAAGTACAAGGCTGATTTATCATGATTGATTGTCAGCCCAGAATGGGTGGTAAAGGTATCCAGAGCTCTTTTCATTACTCCCACTGATTCCCTGCTTGCATGACAGAAGACAAGAAGGTCATCGGCAAAGCATACATGAGTAATTTTATTTTGAGCACATCTGTGACGCCCCCAGCTTCCTTGCCAGTTACCTAACTAGCGTGACCAGGTTCGCCACACTGTTGGGACTAAGTCCCCTATTTCCTCCATCATAAACCACAAAATACATAGATAACTACATTGTTGAAAACGTACGGGATAATTTACAACATCCTTAGAACAATTCTATAATTTACAAAATACTCAAAATGCCTAGATATTTAATTTACAAATTTGGCTCGTACCCTTTTTTTTTCCACAAAAGATATTTCTATTTTTATCACTGACACATGAGCCTCTTTTAGCGAGAACCGGTAGCATCCTCGATCAGCTTAACCTTACCCTTGCCTGAACAACACACAAATACAATAACAGAATGAGCCAAAGCTCAGTAAGTAGGGTGATGCACGTGATATGCAATGCTATTGTGTTTCCCACATTTTCATCTATTTTAATCCGGGTACCCTAGGTATATGCAAGTCCGTGCGAACTATCACTCGGTGATCATGTTATCACCTACTGCTCTATTACTTTCTCTCAGTGATCTCAATATCACCTACTACTCGCAACGGCATTATCCCTCGTTGTAGCACACGGTTAGCGGAATTATCCCTCGCTTAACGGTGTTAGTAAATAGAGCTCGCACTATGGATTCCTTGCTATTACCCATTCCACTCAATTCGGTTATCAAACCGTGTCAATTCAAAACTCAATGATTTCTCCCAAATTAATTTCCCCCAATGCACGTGATGCACGTGATGACATGTTTAATCATATTCAAACAAACTCGGGTATCAATTCTTATTTCTCAAACCATACTCACGGTCCAACTCACACTCGGGATTCACCCATCGTTCACATACCAATCATGGTACTCATAGCGGAACACAACCTCCGCTCATTAATATTGTTCATTAATTCCATTAATATTAAGATCTAAATATTTCCCTTATTAAAAGAATAAATTTATTTATTTATTTATTATTATTTATTTATTTATTTATTATTTATTTATCCAAGCTCATTTCTTTTAATCTTAGCCCATCTATTTTTAAAACCAAGCTTTTTTTTACTTGTAGTCCAAGTCTATTTAATTTATTCTAGGCCCATTAGCTTGATCCAAGTTATTAACTTTATCTTAGTTCAAACTCATTTCTTTTAATCCAAGCCCAAATCCATTTGTTTTGATCTAAGTCCACCTTAGTTATAAGTTTAAGTCCATCTTGTTTTAACTTAAGTCCATTTAATAGAATCCACATTTTTTTTTCCCTTCAAGCCCATATGTTTTAGGTTAAGTCCATGGGTTTATTTCATGCCCACATTCATCTAAATCTAAGCCCACTTAATTTTACAAATATTTTTTTTTTCTTTTCAGCAATAGTATGCCTACATAACCCATACCAATTTGGCCATAATTCCTTACATATATATCTAAAAATTACGAAATTTTAAGGAGAAATAGTAGACATATAGATCAACAACTTTCCTTCTTTGTATTTTTCCTAACAATCACTCTAAGATCTCGAAATAACTCACACACAATTTCGGATGGAAAATATTTTTCCAGCAGGTATCCATTTGAGCAACCCACGCCATATCAGTCATAAATCCATGTATATTTTTCTAAAAATCACGAAATTTCACAGGGATGTAGTAGACATATATATCCACAACTTTCAAGCTTTGTAATTTTCCTAAAACTCACTCCAAGATCCCGAAATAATTCACACACAATTTCGGACAGAAAATATTTTTCCAGCAGGTATCCATTTGAGCAACCCACGCCATATCAGTCATAACTCCATGTCTATTTTTCTAAAAATCACTACATTTCACAGGGATGTAGTAGACATATATATCCACAACTTTCATGCTTTGCAATTTTCCTAAAACTCATTCCAAGATCCCGAAATAATTCACCCCAAATTTGGGTTTTTCCATCCCTAAAAGAAATTCAGAATTTTCACACCAAGCACACTTTTCATCATGCATGCTTAACCATCCATCATCAACATCAAGAGTCAAAATCATTACAAAACCATCATAATCACATTTGAAATTAATTAAACAACTCATAAAAATGGAAAGCATAAACAAACAAAAATAAAATGAAACCTACTTACCTTAGATTAAGTTTCCCTAAAATCTTTTTAGCTTTTTCCTTCCTTTTCCCTTCTTCTTCTTCCCTTTTTCCTTTCTCTTTCACTCTTTTTTTTTTCTTTTTGTAAAGTTACGGGATGCATAACAAAAATGCCTCCTTCTCCCACATATTTGCTTTACTTAAATATCTTTTACATTTCATGCTTATGTCATGTGTCAATAAGTTATGGTGAAATGCAAAGTTAAATTAGGCTTAAATTGTGATGGATTTCAAGGCAATTCATTTAGGTATATATATTGTTTTATTATTATTATTATTGTTATTTTTGGCTATCATCATTTTACATACTATAATTTATACTTATTACATATACAAAGGATTTACTAATTAATTCATCTAAAATTATTTTTCCTAAATATTTACGTACATTAATTAATCCCAACAATCACGTACATAAATGCCAATTACGTACATACCATATATTCTAGTACATATTTTTACCTGGTTACAGATTGTCACGTACGTACCCTATATACTATATACATACGTACGAATATAATTATCCCGATCAGTACACTTATACGGTTACGAATTTTACGCTAGTTACATTTCTCCCCTCCTTAAAAGAAATTTCATCCTCGAAATTGATCTATTCGAATAATATCGGGTATTTTTCTCTCATCTCATCCTCCAGCTCCCAAGTCATTTCTTCGCGATCGTGATTCTCCCATATAACTTTAACTAGCCTAATCTCCTTATGCTTTAACTGTTTGACTTGACTATCCAAAAATCTGATCGGTCTCTCTTCATATGTCAAGTCGGGAGTAAGGTTTGGTATGTCTGTCTCCACAATTTGGCTAGGCTCTCCAATGCACTTCCTTAGCATAGATACATGAAACACATTATGCACACCCGCTAAGGATGATGGTAGTAACAGGCGATATGCCTTATCGCCTACTCGATCCAGTATCTCGAATGACCCAATGTATCGGGGACTCAGCTTTCCTTTCTTTCCGAATCGCAGCACACCTTTCATCGGTGAAACCCTTAGGAATACATAGTCACCGATTTCAAATTCTAGATCCCTTCGTCTCCTGTCGGCATAGCTTTTCTGTCTGTTTTGAGCCGTTTTTAATCGTTGATGGATTTTATCCACTGCTTCAGCTGTTTGTTGCACCAACTCTGGTCCCAGCAACTTTCTTTCTCCTACTTCATCCCAATACACGGGAGATCTACATCGATGTCCATACAAAGCTTCATACGGAGCCATTCCGATTGAAGCTTGATAGCTATTGTTATACGCAAATTCAGCTAAGCGTACATATTTCTCCTATTTTCCTGACCAATCTAGAACACATGCTCGCAACATGTCTTCTAAAATCTGAATTACTCGTTCGGATTGCCCGTCAGTTTGCGGATGATAAGCTGTGCTGAAGTTTAGCTTCGTGCCCAAGGCTTTATGCGAGACTCTTCCAAAAATACGTAAGTGAACCTTGGATCTCGATCGGATACAATTGAGATTGGAATCCCATGTAATCTTACAATTTCATCAATGTACAACCGGGGCAAGTCTGGTTCGGATTATAGGTGGTCTTAACTGGAAGAAAATGGGCTGACTTGGTTAACCTATCCACAATCACCCAAATAGCATCAGACCCCTTCTCCGACCTTGGCAACCCCATGACAAAATCCATAGTTACATGCTCCCATTTCCATTCTGGAATTGCTAGTGGTTTTAACGTTCCCGAAGGTCTTTGGTGCTCCGCTTTCACTTGTTGACAAATCTGATATCTTGTTACATGATTTGCCACGTCTTTCTTCATTTCAGGCCACCAATAACATTTTCGTAAATCCCGATACATTTTTGTGCTTCCTGGGTGTATCGAGTATGGAGTTGCATGTGCTTCCCTTAATATCTCTTCCTTCAAGTCCTCTACCGAGGGAACACATAACCTTCCCTTAAATTTGATTACGCCTTTTTCATCCATCATAAAATTAGACTCTTTCCCAGCCTCTATACTCTGTTTTATTTCAGTCAGCTTTACATCCTTCTGTTGCTCCATCTTGATTCTCTCCTGCAGAGTCGGCTGGACTATCAAAGCTGATATAATATTCTTGTGGCCCATAGGAATCACTTCCAGTTCTAGCCTTTGAAGGTCCCTTGCTATCGGCTGTTGAATTAATCGCATCAATGCCATCGATTTTCTACTTAAAGCATCGGCAACAACGTTGGCTTTTCCCGGGTGGTAGTTGATTATACAGTCATAGTCCTTTACTAGCTCTAACCACCTTCTTTGCCTCATATTCAACTCTTTTTGTGTGAAGATATATCGTAAGCTCTTGTGATCCGTATATATCTCACACTTTTCTCCGTATAAGTAATGTCTCCATATTTTTAAAGCAAATACTACCGCCGCTAATTCCAGATCATGTGTTGGATAATTCTGTTCGTATTCTTTCAGCTGCCGCGATGCATAGGCTATTACTCTTCCATTCTGCATCAACACCGCTCCTAGCCCATTTTTAGAAGCATCGCTATATACCACGAAGTTTCCATTTTCAGACGGAATGGTTAGCACTGGGGCGGTGACTAGTCTTTGCTTTAATTCTTGAAAACTCTTCTCACAAGCATCCATCCACTGAAACTTGGCATTCTTTTTCATCAAGTTAGTAAGAGGCCTGACTATCTTGGAGAAGCCCTCCACAAATCTTCGGTAGTAACCAGCTAGCCCTAAGAAACTTCGTACCTCTGTCACGTTCTTTAGGGTAGGCCAGTTTTGGATAGCCTCTACTTTTCTCGGATCTACTGCTATACCCTCTTTTGTCACCACATGTCCAAGAAAAGCAACTTGCTTTAGCCAAAATTTGCATTTCTTGAATTTGGCGTATAATTGCTGCTCCCTTAGTAGCTGTAAGGTAGCTCTTAAATGTTCCCTATGCTCCTCATGGCTTCGAGAATAAACCAGAATATCATCGATGAATACAATGATAAATTTATCCAAGAATCCTTTAAAGACTCGATTCATCAAGTCCATAAAGGCGGCTAGAGCATTAGTCAATCCAAACAGCATTACTAGGAATTCGTAGTGGCCGTATCTCGTTCTGAAAGCTGTCTTCTTCACATCCTCCGATCTTACTCTCAGCTGGTGATATCCTGATTGCAGATCTATCTTGGAGAACACCATCGCACCTTGCAATTGGTCGAATAAGTCATCAATTCGAGGCAACGAATACCTATTTTTAATTGTCACCCGATTTAACTCTCGATAGTCAATGCATAACCGCAAACTATCATCCTTCTTCTTCACAAACAGTACTGGAGCTCCCCATGGTGAGGAACTAGGGCGTATGAATCCCTTATCCAGTTGTAATTGCACCTTTAACTCCTTCAACTCCACCGGGGCCATCCTGTAGGGAGTCTTAGAAATTGGAGTCGTGCCCGGCTCTAATTCAATCTCAAATTCCACCTCTCTCTCCGGTGGCAACGTAGTCAAACTTTCTGGGAATACATCTAAATACTCCTGTACAACCTCTATATCTTCCGGCTTCGACTCTTGCTCTACCTGACTATCCAGCACATGTGCTAGGTACCCTGTACACCCTTTTCCTAGCATCTTTCGAGCTTTTACTGCTGAGATGATCGGTATTGGTTGAAACTTCATATCAGACTTAAATTCTAACTGCTCACCTCCAAGTAGATTAAAAACTACTCTCTTACCCCGACAATCGATATGGGCACCGTACTTCGATAACCAATCCATTCCTAGAATCAAGTCAAAATCTTGAAGGTCCAGTACTATCAAATCTGCCTCCAAACTCCTATCCTCAATCTGTATTGGACATTGTTTTACTAGGCTTGTCGACTCCATATACTCTCCAGAAGGGACTACTATCAAATATCCTACTGCCAATGTTTCGGGTTTAATACCTAGGCTTTCTACCAATGTTTTTTGATATGAATGAATGAGTAGCACCGGAATCAATCAAAACATAAGTAACCAAGCCAAGGAGTGAGACATTACCACAAATCATCTGTCGAGTCCTTCCCGGTCGGCCCTTCTCTTGAGTCATCGTGATACACCCGGGCAGTGTACTCTTCCCGGTCCCTCGTTTCTGTACTTGGGGGACAGTTTGAGGCTATGTGCCCTTGCTTGTGACAGATATAGCAAGTTCTCAAATCCGGGGGACACTCCCTAGTGTGAAACCTCCCACATTTATTGCACCGAGGTTGGTTACCCAACATTGGTCTTGGTTGACTACCCGGTAGTAACCTTGGGGGTATATGGTGTTGGTCCGACAGCTCGTGCACTTCCCGGACCACCGCTCGGTTGAAGTTTCTTGGCAAGGCTCTGCCTTAATGGCCCGGAGGAAGAAGTTCCAGATTTAAATGTTTGCCTTTTCTGTTGTATCTCCTTTGAAATCTCTTTCTGGTCCTCGTCTGCTAGCAGTGCTTTGTCTACCATTTCTGGAAAAGTATTAGCAGCAGACATCCGTACCATACTCCGGACTCTCGGGTTCAGTCCTGTTAAAAACCGATTCTTTTTCAAGTTTTCATCCTCGGCAATGAATGGAACAAATCGACACCCTTGTTCAAATCTTCGTACATATTCTCCTACCGACATTCCATTTTGCTTCAATTCTAGAAAGTCCTGAATTTTCCTAGCCTTTACATCAGCAGTGAAATACTTGTTGTAAAACATTTCCTTAAACTTCACCCAGGTTAAAGTGGGTACATCAACTGTTACTCGTGCACTTTCCCACCAGGTGCGGGCATCCGTGGTTAGCATGAAGATAGCACACGACACTCTTTCGTTATCATTGAAGTGTAGATACTCAAATATTGCCTCCAAGGACTTAATCCACTCTTCCGCTTTCATCGGGTTAACACCTTCAGAGAATTCTTGAGGATTCATTTTGCGGAATCTCTCCACGGCATCATTCCTATGCTGAGGCGACGGAGGTGGAGGTTGTTGGCGCATAGCCAGAAGTTGTTCCATCTGTTCCGTATGAGTTTGTTGTTGTTGTTGCATTGCCTGTTGTTGCTGCTGCAGTATGTCCAACATACGATTCAACGCATCTTGTTGGTTTACGTTGTTATCATTGGAGATTCCTTCTCCTCCTTCTCGCACCGGGTTCCTTCTTGGCGGCATGTTTTAGCTTAATACATGTCATGTTATATCTAGGTTAGTTATGATATCGATAACCTTTCATATTATATGCAATATATAACAAAAGTCATTCAGATATATATACACGAAAATTTATATATTTTTCATATATATATATTAAACATTTCATACAAAATCGGCTTTTATAAGCACATCAACTCCTAAGGGTTTTCGTACCATAATTATAACCAAAAAGGGTATTCCTATTCATATCAAAAGGGTACGGAGGCTACTACATCGTACTATTTCTTAGTAGTGCGGCTCATAGATCAGAATATGCATCGGACACGTCGTGGAAAGGAGCCCTTTACCCTCCACCAATCGATAGCATCAACTGATGCAATACGTCCAATCTCACGAGCAATCTCCACAGGTAGACCCCAATTGTACATCATCCTATTGAGGACCCGTCTAATCTGGATTGGTAAGAAGGCTCGGACTATGTTCCGATAACAATTTTGGTTGATTTGACCCTCCCATACCTCATCCAACAACTCGCGATCCCCTCGGGTAGGAGAGTCCTGCGTAAAGTCATCCGCATATAATCATGGTTGAGGTACTGGGTAAAACTGGCATCAGCAAGTACTATCTGCTGAATCAAATCATGTACTCTAATCACGTGAGTAACTATGTCCTAATCCGGTGTCATAGCAAGGTTATTTAGTTCCACCCAATAAGCAGCTAGAGTGACCCTCTGCCTACGGGTCCTAGCAACCTAGGTACGCGTCGTATATACGGTATCTACAACACGAATATTTATAATCGTCATTATTTTATGGTGTATAATTGTATAACAACACAAAATATATACAACAATCATATACAGTTATTGAACCAAACAGGAAATAAATCAGAAATTTATTTATTTATTTACCGTCGAAGAGTGTACTGGTTCTCGGGCTCATGTGACACTTAGGACTCTACCCAACTTACTAAACCTAAGCTCTGATACCACTAAATGTGACGCCCCCAGCTCCCTTGCTAGTTACCTAACTAGCGTGACCAGGTTCGCCACACTGTTGGGACTAAGTCCCCTATTTCCTCCATCATAAACCACAAAATACATAGATAACTACATTGTTGAAAACGTACGGGATAATTTACAACATCCTTAGAACAATTCTATAATTTACAAAATACTCAAAATGCCTAGATATTTAATTTACAAATTTGGCTCGTACCCTTTTTTTTTCCACAAAAGATATTTCTATTTTTATCAGTGACACATGAGCCTCTTTTAGCGAGAACCGGTAGCATCCTCGATCAGCTTAACCTTACCCTTGCCTGAACAACACACAAATACAATAATAGAATGAGCCAAAGCTCAGTAAGTAGGGTGATGCACGTGATATGCAATGCTATTATGTTTCCCACATTTTCATCTATTTTAATTCGGGTACCCTAGGTATATGCAAGTCCATGCGAACTATCACTCGGTGATCATGTTATCACCTACTGCTCTATTACTTTCTCTCAGTGATCTCAATATCACCTACTGCTCACAACGGCATTATCCCTCGTTGTAGCACACGGTTAGCGGAATTATCCCTCGCTTAACGGTGTTAGTAAATAGAGCTTGCACTATGGATTCCTTGCTATTACCCATTCCACTCAATTCGGTTATCAAACCGTGTCAATTCAAAACTCAATGATTTCTCCCAAATTAATTTCCCCCAATGCACGTGATGCACGTGATGACATGTTTAATCACATTCAAACAAACTCGGGTATCAATTCTTATTTCTCAAACCATACTCACGGTCCAACTCACACTCGGGATTCACCCATCGTTCACATACCAATCATGGTACTCATAGCGGAACACAACCTCCGCTCATTAATATTGTTCATTAATTCCATTAATATTAAGATCTAAATATTTCCCTTATTAAAAGAATAAATTTATTTATTTATTATTATTATTTATTTATTTATTTATTATTTATTTATCCAAGCTCATTTCTTTTAATCTTAGCCCATCTATTTTTAAAACCAAGCTTTTTTTTACTTGTAGTCCAAGTCTATTTAATTTATTCTAGGCCCACTAGCTTGATCCAAGTTATTAACTTTATCTTAGTTCAAACTTATTTCTTTTAATCCAAGCCCAAATCTATTTGTTTTGATCTAAGTCCACCTTAGTTATAAGTTTAAGTCCATCTTGTTTTAACTTAAGTCCATTTAATAGAATCCACATTTTTTTTCCCTTCAAGCCCATATGTTTTAGGTTAAGTCCATGGGTTTATTTCATGCCCACATTCATCTAAATCTAAGCCCACTTAATTTTACAAATATTTTTTTTTTCTTTTCAGCAATAGTATGCCTACATAACCCATACCAATTTGGCCATAATTCCTTACATATATATCTAAAAATTACGAAATTTTAAGGAGAAATAGTAGACATATAGATCAACAACTTTCCTTCTTTGTATTTTTTCTAACAATCACTCTAAGATCTCGAAATAACTCACACACAATTTCGGATGGAAAATATTTTTCCAGCAGGTATCCATTTGAGCAACCCACGCCATATCAGTCATAAATCCATGTATATTTTTATAAAAATCACGACATTTCACAGGGATGTAGTAGACATATATATCCACAACTTTCAAGCTTTGCAATTTTCCTAAAACTCACTCCAAGATCCCGAAATAATTCACACACAATTTCGGACAGAAAATATTTTTCCAGCAGGTATCCATTTGAGTAACCCACGCCATATCAGTCATAACTCCATGTCTATTTTTCTAAAAATCACGAAATTTCACAGGGATGTAGTAGACATATATATCCACAACTTTCATGCTTTGTAATTTTCCTAAAACTCATTCCAAGATCCCGAAATAATTCACCCCAAATTTGGGTTTTTCCATCCCTAAAAGAAATTCAGAATTTTCACACCAAGCACACTTTTCATCATGCATGCTTAACCATCCATCATCAACATCAAGAGTCAAAATCATTACAAAACCATCATAATCACATTTGAAATTAATTAAACAACTCATAAAAATGGAAAGCATAAACAAACAAAAATAAAATGAAACCTACTTACCTTAGATTAAGTTTCCCTAAAATCTTTTTAGCTTTTTCCTTCCTTTTCCCTTCTTCTTTTTCCCTTTTCCCTTTCTCTTTCACTCTTTTTTTTTTCTTTTTGTAAAGTTACGGGATGCATAACAAAAATGCCTCCTTCTCCCACATATTTGCTTTACTTAAATATCTTTTACATTTCATGCTTATGTCATGTGTCAATAAGTTATGGTGAAATGCAAAGTTAAATTAGGCTTAAATTGTGATGGATTTCAAGGCAATTCATTTAGGTATATATATATTGTTTTATTATTATTATTATTGTTATTTTTGGCTATCATCATTTTACATACTATAATTTATACTTATTACATATACAAAGGATTTACTAATTAATTCATCTAAAATTATTTTTCCTAAATATTTACGTACATTAATTAATCCCAACAATCACGTACATAAACGCCAATTACGTACATACCATATATTCTAGTACATATTTTTACCTGGTTACAGATTGTCACGTACGTACCCTATATACTATATACATACGTACGAATATAATTATCCCGATCAGTACACTTATACGGTTACGAATTTTACGCTAGTTACAACATCTCCAGTGATGACGATACCCTGGGTCCTGAGTTGTTTCCTGCATGATTCCCCTCAGCCCTTCCATTGCTAGCACGAAGAGGTAAGGGGATAATGGGTCCCCTTGTCTCAACCCCCGGGAGGCTGTAAAGGATCCATGAAGCTCACCATTAAGACTAATCGAAAACTGAGCTGAGAAGATGCACTTGTGAATCCAAGGGAAAAGACGTAAATGTATTAATCAATATATGGCAAAAAACCTAAAATACCAACATCTAACTTTCACCCTTTTGCCAGCATCCAGGGATAAATTGATAGTTTCAATGAGCAAATAAAAATTGAAAAGACCAAGACACCCATAAACAATTTATAAGTGTAACACATGTCCTCTGAAAATATCCAAAATACCCCTGATATTGAGGGCTAATTTTTTTGGACTAAAGGGTAAAAAAATAATTTTACTATTAAAATTTACAGTGAAGGGACATGGTAAAACATCAATGCCTTTTAGTTTTTTTTTAAAAAAATTCTTGTCTTTATTAGTATGTTTTTTAAACCAATTTTGCACACCAAATTAGATTCATTTATGATTCTATTACAAGAATGTAATCCATGCTAAATAAAGCTAATGCATTTATAAGAAAAGAATTTTTTTGAGTTCTAAATAAAAATATAAGAATTTTTTTCGAGTCCTAAATAATAATATAAAATATACTTTTATTTATAAAATTGACTAAACCTAATTCGATATCATTTAAATTAATTAGTTAATGATTATGGATATTGTTTTTAGTTTATTTGAAAAAAAAGCAAAAACTTTAGTCTTATATCAGATTTGGTAATGCATTTTTAAGAGTGTGATTGAAATTACTCTTCAAAATATTTTTTTATTTAGAAATGTATTAAAATAATATTTATTTTATTACAAATTATTTTTGACATCAATATATGAAAATAAAATAAAAAAATTTAATTTAAAATAAAAAAATTTCAACTCTTTTTAAAACGATTTTATAGTGCAAGGAAACATGGATATGGATAATATAATATAGCTTTTGTGAAGGCATCGGTGTGGAGGTCTTCCATTATGTGTGATGCTTCTGGATGCTTTATATCATCAGGCCCCACACCCTTCCTGCTCGACAAATCTATCACGCCACCACTATCTCACCGTCCACGTGTCTAGAATCCATCAGCCCTCCATACTTTCATCATCGACTCCCTGCATAACCGACCACACAGAGAAACCCATTTGCAGGCTAAAACAGTAAACTCAACCCTCCCAACCGGCACCACTCGGTAACCTCAAGCCCATTACCGGGTCAATGTCCCGTTAGCCAGTCACCCCTATAATATCCCTATCTAGGGTACAAAAGCCCCCTCACCATCCACCAGCTCCATCACCTGCCTGCCTCCCCCCCCCCCCTCTCTCTCTCTCATAATTAGACGATGAGACCAGACCAAAATCCAAACCCAAAACAACACAGCCTCAAATCTCTCTCACATCTCTCTCTCTTTTAAATCAAAACCTATAAAAGAAGCCTTTTTTTAAATTGTTCCCTCTCTCTTCATTTTCCTTCTAATTTTTTCTTTTAAAGCTCTAACTTTTGGGCTCTAATCTTTGAACAAACCCTCGATATTCCTTTTTTTTCGCTTGATTCAGGGTTTTGGGTACTGGGTTGGGATTAAACAGTTCAAAATTGAATCTTTTTGGATAGATCTGTGTTTTCTTATTAATTAATGAGGTTGGATTCATCTTTTTGGCTGTGAAAACGAAAACCCAGATATAAAGTTTATATTTTAGTCGTGAAAGGACTAACCGAGATAAAAAAATCCAGTTTTTAGGCGTGAAAAGAGGAACCAATTTTTTTTTGTGTGTGTTTTTGCTGAGGGATTATTGGGGTAGTGTGGAACAAAAAAGGAAGAAATGGCAGAGCAAGGAAGCTTGGAAGGTAGCCAGCCAGTGGATCTCTCCAAGCATCCTTCTGGCATTGTTCCCACCCTCCAGTAAGTCTTCCTTTGCCTTTTTCTTTCCATAAATCCAGGCTATTTGCTTTATATTTGTGACCTAGGTAATGTGAAGGATTTGCCGAAGCGTTTCGTTTTTTGGCTTGATTGCAGCTCTGTTAGTTTTATTTTCCTGAAATAAGGCTTGTGTGGTTGTGGTGATGCTTAAATATTGGAAGGAGAAGAAAGTAGTAAGTGCGATTAAGTTGTTTGTAATAACTTTTTGAAGGTTGTGAAGTGTTTTTTGATGTAAGTGGATCAGTGCTTAGGGTTTAGCACTGGAAGGCCTCAGTGTGGAGCTGGGTTTTTTTGACGTATGTAGTAGATGAAAAGAACATTCGTTTGATTTTTGTCAAATACCGCGAATAAGAGGAGGAAGAGAAGAAGTGGGATTTGTTTGCCAATGTGCAGTTGTAAATGAACCTTTCTTGAATAATAAACTCAAGCAGCATGCTTGTTTTTTCTTGTTTGTATATATGATGAGTAATCATGTGGATAATTGTTGATTTCTACGTGGAATGAATTAAAAGCTGAAGCTTTATAAAACAGATATGCATGTGATGATCTTTGCTTGCATTAGGAAGTTGTTCCCCGAGTACCTTTTGACAATTCTAGAAGACTTTTACAGGTAGAGTCAAACAAGTTTATGTTTCTCATCCTGGAAGCATAACAAAGAATTTAAATTATTACAGATACTATTTGAAACTCGCATACGAAGTGACTTGAATCAAGCTTGAAATGGTATTACTCGCCTACTGCAATCAAAGAACCTTCTTTGCTAGGTCACAGTTCCAGATTCCGTGGCTTACCTCTAGAGGATAAAGTTATATGGTTTGTTATATTACTTATTATAATCTGCCTGTCACAATGAGAGAAAATAAATATATAAAATAGAAAACATAATTTTCTGTAATTTTTCTGCTGCTTCTTTGCAGCCATTTGAACTATTTTTACTTCTGTTAAGCTAGCGACAAGTTCTAGGAAGTTGAGGAAGTTTTTCACCTTTTCTAGTCGGCATGTGGCAGCTAAAAAGTTTTAAAACCATGTCTTCTTGTACTATGCCTCGCTAGTTAGTTGGAGAGAGGTCCTATTGTTAATTTGATACAATACCCCACAGCTGAAATCATCTATAATAAATATGTGGTCTTGGTTATGTGTTATAGCTTTAAATTTTAACCTGGTACCAGGAGGAATTGAGCTCAAATAGAGGTATTGAGTTATTATACATTGGAGAAATAGTATGAATGTGCTGTGTTTCTTACATGTGAATTCAGCTTTTGACTTTGTCTCTCTCAATATGGAGATAAATGTGAAGAAGTGCCCTTGTTTGATAATATTTAGATTTGACATTCCACTCTTTTCCCATGCTTTATTTTGTGGTTTTTGCTCACCATATTCTTTCTTTTCCTCCAAAACTGATTCATCAACATTGAGTAATCTATGTAAAATTTTGACATTTTATGGTTATGGTTGGAACCCTGTACTTCTAGGAACATTGTTTCAACAGTAAACTTGGATTGCAAGCTGGATCTTAAGCAAATTGCCCTACAAGCCCGTAATGCAGAATATAATCCCAAGGTATGCCTGTGTTTGACAAATTCCAGATACAAACTCTGTTGCTTTTGTTCTATGTGGTTCCTCACCTTTTATGCATGTTCATCCAGCGTTTTGCTGCTGTTATCATGCGGATCAGGGAACCAAAAACTACAGCATTGATATTTGCCTCTGGCAAGATGGTGAGTTATCTGCTTCCCAAGATTATGCTTACTGATGGCTGTATATTGGCTGTTGCTTTCAAAGTGTGCTACATGGATTCGTTATATTACCAATGGTTTCAATGAATGTTGCTTGAAATGGAACATTGTGACTCAAGTGTTATGTGATTGAAAAAAGTTGTGTGGAACTGCAGGAAAGAACTACATAAGATTTAAGGATATATTTAAGTGTATTGATGATAAAAAGGGATGGTTATTTGAGATGGCTTGGCCTTAAATCTGACCCCTATCGAAACTGAATGGTGGAAAGGGGGTGAATTTCAACAATTTATCCAGTTTGTGAATGATGTTCAGTTGAGTTGAGGGGCTGAATATTGTATTATTCTGATTTTAACTCTGGAAGGTTTCTGAGTTTTGCTTTTATTGAAGAGTGTGAGTTTTCAGTATCATAGCTAAAATCATTGTGTAGTGCTAATTCTACTTGGTATATTTTGGTGATTTCTTGTTGTCTTTTGTCTGAAAGAGTTTGTTTTCCTGCTGTATCAGGTGTGCACAGGTGCCAAGAGTGAACAACAGTCTAAACTGGCTGCCAGAAAGGTATTGCCTTCTTCGCTGGGGAAAATTAGTATGTTTTCTGTAAAATCTTTTCACAGTAGGAAAGTTGACTCCAATGTTAATTTGTACCATTTCTTTTAAACAGAAACTTTTAATCCTTATTTTTCAATATTTTTGTTTTGGGATGGTCTCTACCAATCTCCTGATGAAACTAAATCTAGTATTCTGTCTTCTGGTTGGTAAACAATATATCACAACTAGATGTTCATTTATAAATTTCTAGCGACACCCAAATACCCATCAGTTGGAAGATTTTTGATGGACCTTTTCATATTCATCATGTGGGAAACATTATATTGTTTTTCCCCAGGAAAAAAATGCGTTCTGTTGTTTTTCATAGAAGAGTGAAACCATAGACTGAAGTGAAAATGGAAATGTGTAACAAGTATAACAGGACGCATGTTTTTTCTCGAAATGCTTTTATTTTGACAAGATTCTCATTCAAAATTGATTTTTTTTCTCCCAGTATGCACGAATTATCCAAAAGCTTGGCTTTTCTGCCAAATTTAAGGTATCATAACTCTCTCATTCTCTCTTGTGCACAAAAGAATAAGTTTCTTCTGGTTAATTTTGAGCTGTTTGTCTTTTGAAGTTCCTCTCTTGCTTAAATTTCCTCATTGCAACTGCCAGGACTTCAAGATTCAGAATATTGTTGGCTCCTGTGATGTCAAGTTCCCCATCAGACTTGAAGGGCTTGCATACTCCCATGGTGCTTTTTCAAGTGTAAGTAAATCTGTTGAACATGGACTCCATTTGGCCTAGCAGAAAGAGGGCTACTTTAAATAGCTTTACATTTAAAGGGAGTTGAAAGTAAACAGCTGAAACTGTGTTTTACTAATTACTCTAAGCAGATCTTGCTGCCAAACAGAACCTCGCTCTTCTGCCTGTATTGTATTTGATTAGTATGAATTTTAAAACTCGTGTTGTAAAAGGATGTGCTTTTTGGAGGACATGCATTGTATTTATGCAGTATAAGCCTCAGCTCTTGTGCTCTAATTATGCAGTGTAAGCCTTAGCTCTTGTGCTCTAATTATGCAGTATGAACCTGAACTCTTTCCGGGTCTAATATATCGCATGAAACAACCAAAGATTGTGCTCCTTATTTTTGTCTCTGGAAAAATTGTGATCACTGGAGCCAAGGTAAATCCAAGATCTCTTGTTCACCATCTGTGATCTGCATACTGATAGAGTTCGGTTGCTGATACTTGATCTTTGTTTGACATTTTAGGTGAGAGATGAGACATACACAGCCTTTGAAAATATATACCCTGTCCTTACAGAGTTCAGGAAAGTCCAGCAATGGTATGCCTCTCTATCTCTGTTCCTCTCTTTATATCTGATCATTTAACTCTTATCAGGCTTAATCTGTATGTCTTTTCTATTGCTTTTCAGATATATATTTGAAATGGGGCTTTGATGATATTGTGGATAGTCATGGATGAGGTGGGTTCAATTGTGCATATGTGAAGCTTTGACACAGCCTTCATGGCTCCGGGTCTGTTGCTGTCTTCTAATGTGTTTGGTCTCATACCCACCGAAAGTGCGCGTGTGACCTGGGGGAAAGTGCTTTTGTAATGTGTAATTAGTAAGGTGCGTAGGAGTTGCAAGGGAAGGGCGGGGGACTGAATAACATGTCTTTGTATTTTAGTCAATGCAGATCACATTTTGATAATTTTAATGTGAAAAACTTCGAATTTTGACTCGAACCGTGTGTTTCTAACATTTCTTATTGTTCATGTTTCTCTAGTTGTGTCTACTAAGCTAGTGTGCATTTGAAACTTAAGTTTTTCAGTAATTTTTAATGATCTACTGGACAACCTGTGCAATGCCAAACTGTTCAAAATAGAGAGGTGTGTAATGATGTCACAGATGTTTGTTGTCTGAGATGGCATGTGTACTTCAAAAAGCAGGTCTTTCAATGAGACTCTTCGATCTTAAATCAGTAAATGTACAGGAGAAATAAAACGAAGAAGAGAGTGCTAATTTGTTTGGTTAGAGCGGCTTGTTGGTTGCTGTGCTATGCGTCAGCTAAGCACCATTTGTGAAGAAGCTGGCGCCTGATACTAGTTGCGGTGCAGGTTACATCACCGGAGGAGCTGTGTTATAGTTGAGCAGCTGTGCTAGCACGAAAGTTATCCTTGTTGCAATTGACGTAGAAAGGAGGCGGGCACAGCCCCCGTGGTCTGAGCTCGTGCGGCCATGCAGCTTGGCCGCGTGGGCTGAGCCCCTCAACCAAGGCAATATATTTGTGTGTGCATATATATCAAGAAATCATTTTCTCGACGACAAATAAGAGTCCAAAATTTGAAGTGAAACTCTCTTGCACTGAACAAAATCAAGAAGGAAAAGAATGGCAGATTTGTAAATTTAACCACATTCAAAAAGATATTCGAGGTATACAGAAGTGAACGAAAACATGCGTGTTTTAACATGTGGCAACGGTTTTTTCTCGTAAGCAGATTTATTTATTTTTATTTTTCCGAGAAGATTTTTCTTCTCTTTTACTTCCAAGAAACCAAAACCTTCAAATGCCTACACAATCAAGACTTGTAGTAACTTCTCGGCTCTCACGTTAACATCTATAAAGCGCAAACAAGAAAGCAGTATTCTTCCTCTCTGCCAGTCTTTTTGTTTCTTGTAATATAAAATAGTTGATGGCTCAGTTTACAGCTCAAGGTCGCTTGAAGTTGCCGCTTAACAATGATGGGGCTAACTGGAAACTTCTTGGGAATGATTTTGTTGGTGGGTTGAGATCATTTCAGACCCAGAAGAGAAAAATCAGGTTTCTCGGTACTAGTGGTACGAGGTTATATTCTGCTTCTTCATTGAGCAAGAAACCCAAGCATTTTTATACAGAGGCAAATCAAAGAGTTAGTGACGTTAATGATGAAAGCGAAGAAGATTATGAGAGGGATGAGTTAGCTTGCTTCAGAGGTCTTGTCTTAGATATCTCTTACAGGTACCTCATGTCTTTCAATTCACACAATTCTTTTACTTGTGGGTATCGAATTATTTATTGTTTGTTTGACAAGGTTCATTATTTAAATATTGATTTTTGTTTTTTTCTTTCTTTGATAGTATTGATTGGATTCTTTATTTATTTAATAGGACTCTGTAACATGTCATGCTCTGTGTTTAGATTTTAGTGAACAAATGGACTGCTTCACTGCATGATGCGTGAGATGTTTGCTAGTTTGAACTAGTGAGTATGTCTCTTGAAGTATTAGTTTAAATCATTTTAGACAGATATCTAGGAATTCTCTTATTCATTTTCCCCTACTATTTGATCATGAATTGAATCCGAAACATATGATAACGATTCAAGCATTTGTCATGGATTGAAAGGTTATTGTTTTAAGCGAATGCCATTTACAAGTTACAATAGCTGATTTTATGATGAAATAGCGAGGGTGAAGTTTGGTGCATACTGCGTAGTATTCTACTGTACTGGAACAAATCACTTAAATGTGATCTGCCATGAATACTTTGCATCAAAGCTCTACTTGTGCTCTAGATTTGCCGAAGATGAACGGGTAGCATTGCTTGTGGACTTGTAGTCTGAAGTGCAGTTCATATTCCCTTAAGAATGATAGTTTCAAATAATGGAAGATTGGTGTTAGCAGAAAAAATAGATTTGGGTTAGTGTTGTGTCTGATACACGCAGCTTAAAACCTCTCTGGCACTCGGTTTCCAATTAACTTCTGTATCCCACTTCCTTTCTGCACTTCATTTCAACATCAGTAGAACAGGACAGAAAAATCAGAAGCTACATTTATTTTTTTCCGGAAATGCTTGATTCAATTGCCACTTTCTTTTCTTTTTCCTTCCTTTTCCCCCCTACCAATTTAGAAAGATTTGGATAGATGTTTGTACATGGATCTGACTGTTCTTGTCCTGCACCAGGCCAGTCAATGTTGTGTGCTGGAGGCGTGCCATATGTTTGGAATTCATGGAGAAGGTCGGACCAATGTGGCTCCCTAATACACTCAGATTTGTGAACAGCAGTCATATACAGTTTGTAGTTCATGGTTTCAGCTTATGCAGTTAGTTTCTCACGCAAATTTTGAATCAACCATGAGGAAACCTAGTAAACATGACAATGCAAACTTTTTGTTTAGCTTATCAAAGAATGATCATGTAACATTGGTGGGAAGCATGCTGGTACATGATGTGATAGCTATGACTAACTTGTTTCTGAAACAATACCATTTATTCCCTCATTGCTGTTATTCTGTAAACATACTGACACCACATTTTATTTTCTTAGCTTAACAACGCCGCCCACCGCCACCTCCCAGCCCCAACTCACGCACACATGCTCTCACAATTGCATGTAATTTATGCTTTACATTTGGTTTTTGATTTCTTTACCATTTTGTTTCCAGGCTGATGTACTAGAATATTATGACCAGGCTGTAAATTCTCCAAGCGGATCCTTTTACATACCAGCTGTGTTAAGGGTAAGAATTTGAGGGCCGCATATGATCCTTTTCCCATCCATCCCTTTGCAGTTCCTGAATATATTTTTGTTCTCTCATCATTTTTTAGTTTCCAAGGCCTATGTTTTTCTTGCTAAATTGCTCTGACTTCTTCACTTGCTTCCTGCTGCACTCAAACTTACTGTAAAGTTCTGCTTTCAGGTTCCACATCTATTGCAGGTCGTTAAGAGAAGAAGAATCAAAAGCAACCTTAGTCGCAAGAATATACTTTATAGGGACAACTTTACTTGTCAGTAAGTAGCCTGCGACATATTAGTTCAAGTTTAATCTGTTGTTTCACAGACACAAACACTGAAGTGTTGTCAGAGACGGCTTTTGCATATGTTTCTGCTTAATCAGATGATGATTTGATCTCTGTAAGCACATTGAGATATGTATTTTTTCAACTATTTGAAACACAGTCATCTTAGGTTCATTTGCTCATATAGTAGGAAGGAAACAATCACTATATCAATAGTAGAGAAAACGTGTTTGCATATGAAAGAAGAATCCCAAAATCTTGTTGTTGGGAGTTGACAGTAATGCAGACGCACTCCCCTCTTTACCTACAGGGGATGAGCAAACCTGCTAATAATTGGTTTGCTTGTTCCCTCAATGTGGTCCGTGTTTGTGTGTTTGTGATGCATTTAGAAAACCCAGCAAACTTTGGAGGTTGCAGAATATTCCCAGCGAGTGAGCTACTATACTAAAAGGTTATGGGTACTGGCATGCAATTGGCGTGACGGAGAAATATGCCATATTGATATTAAAATGAATGCAAGTTTTATGAAGGTTACTTTTTCAATGCTGAACCGTATGTAGTTTATACTTTGCAAACTTTGGGATGAGATCTCAATGCAGAGAAGAATCATATGAATGGCTGTTTATGTAGTGATTGTTGAATACTTGTGTATAGAATCATGAATCAATATGGCATTTTAATTTTGGAGCTGTGTGGTCACTTGTAGACCAAGATGTCTTTTTCTTTAACCAGGCTATTCAACATCAAAAAATACCAGAGGACTTCTAATTTGTTTGAGTGTTATCACTCCCAAATCCATGATTTAGCAAGTGAAGGGAAAAATGCTCAAGTAGTAAATTGTCAGTTAATGGCGAGTTTAGAACCTGAGTTCTAAAATGGAGCTTCATTTTCTTTCTTTACCTTTTAATGGCCATCAGATCCATTTGAATTTTATCATGTGGATATTGATTGATAAATTCTTGATGAAGATTCTATCTGTGCTGTTTTCTTGTGTTTGCGATCCATGTCATATGGAAGATTGAAGTACTTTTTTCAGATGTTTTTGTTTCCACAGCTTCTTGTTGTTTCCTTCCAACCTGAACGAAGTTAGCAGGAAGAAATTCACTATTGGCATGCATGATCATAATTAATTGTTTCTTAGTGTTTAATTTAATACTCCCTCTGTAAACAGGTATTGTTCTTCTCGTGAGAATTTGACCATTGACCATGTTCTGCCAACTGCACGAGGAGGTGAATGGAAATGGGAAAATCTGGTAAGATATTAGTTGCAGGTCTAGGGAAATCTTTTTTTTCTTTTATTTTATGCAAACGAAGATTATTTGAAAAGAGAAACAATAAGGAAAGAGTTTCTTGACACCACAACACGCTGACAAGAAAATACAATCTAATATCTTTTCGATAACTTTGATTGTCCTTACTTTCCCTTTCCTTTTGATTTATTTTTTCAAACTTATTGGGATTACCTTGTAAGCATTCATTGCTGGTATTGATCTTCCAACTAATTGTCAAATCTTTATGTGTACATGATCCAGTATCTTATGTATTGTTAGTGTTGATGGTATGTTGGAACAGTTTATCGACTCATTTCCCCTTCTGGTTAATTATAAAGAAACGCATATAAGCTACATGGCCATACAATATATGGACATGGAAGGAATCAAGAGAAGAAAAAGAAGAGTGAAAATTTGATGTAGTTTTATCTTTTGGAATTTTGAAGTTCTTCAGTCTGTGGCTTGCTTCCTCTTGTAACAGGTTGCTGCCTGTGCCAAATGCAACTCAAAAAAGGGTCATAAAACTCCAGAGGAAGCAAACATGAAGCTGAGTAAGATCCCCAAGGTATTATTTAGTTCTGATATTATTACAAGAATAAATGGTTGTAACAAGTATCAGTCTATGGAAAACTATGATGCTGCATGTTGTGTCTAAAAGTAGTAAGCAGTGTTACCTTTTTCTCGTTTTAATCGAAAAACAGATGACTTTTGGCAATGATCATCAATGTAAAACTGACCCAAACATGAAGTTTCATCAGCTGAACATAAGAAATATGTTATGAAGAATTTTTACCCTTTACCTTGCAGGCGCCTAAAGATTATGACATACTTGCCATACCCCTAACAAGTGCAGCAATAAGGATGCTGAGGATGAGAAAGGGAATGCCTGAAGAGTGGCAACAATATCTAGCGAGGCCATCATCAGAGCCATGACATATATTCCACGTTGAAGTTGTACATTCTCAAGCTCAGTACATATAATTTTTAGCTCTTGGTGCCCAAGTCTTGTAGATGTATATTGATGCAAATGTGAATTTCTTAGTTTTTTTCTTTCTTTTGCCTCTATGTACTGGATAAACTCATGTAAACGAGACACTTAAATAACACAGCACCTTTAGTATTGTGGCTGGCTCTTGTTTGTCATTTTAAATCCATATGCTTCAACTTATACAGTGCTTATAAGTTTGATCAAAAGTTGATGAGGCTGGTTTTCTTTCAGTTCTCCTTTATACGATGATTGTTTGGCAAATTTTCCAGAGCTAGATGCTTAGATCTGATGCTTTAACTTATGCTTTCTGAATTTGGTGGTGCCATTCCCAACAACCTTCACTCATTTGAGAAAAATCTTGTGTGCTGCAGGGTAACTTTCTTTTTCCTTGTTCGCATGGCATGTGTAAACCACACAGACAACCAATGGTTTTTGTGCTATTCCTAGATTTTGTTCTCAGAATTACAATCGAAGAATCCATGATCCTCTGCTGATTTTCATCTCAACTGTGTGTTTTAGTTGCATCTTGAACCCCAATTGGTGAAGTCAGGCATATGTGCAAAAGGAATCGAAAGCTGTAAATGTTCTGTCACTTTTAACTTTTCAAGGATGGAGGCTAGTGATGGTGTTGGGAAGACGGTGCATGCTTGTAGACTTTTGAGCATATGCATGGACAGAATCATAACTCAAGGCCTGAGCTAATTGACTCCCCACCTCATTATTGCTGGTAAGAACAATAATTCAAGCTCTTATGACCTACAATAATTGATTGCTGTGTCCTATCATTCTCACAGCAATGCTGCCCTGTGCGCAGTCGCAGTCGAAACTGGAACTGCCTTTGCTTTCTTCATAGGGCAGGGGGGTTTGTGGTTTAGAATTCAAATGGGACCAGTATTTTTAAGTCACTCCTAGCAAAATTTGTGCAGGAAAGTCTCTCTCTTTTACAAAAAGAAACACACGTCTATATTTATTAGAGTATGTAAGAGATATAGTTTTTATCTCTAAAATAATTAATAATTTTTTGGATCCCTTGTAAAAAACAACAGCAAGAGTTGAATCTAATAATGTTTTGGATTTTGACGTAATTTCATTATTTTTAGATTTTAATTATATAGGGTATGAATAGAAATTAAAATAGGCATGAACAAAAATGTTATGATGATGCTGTTTAAGAAGACTTCTTTTAATATTAGTAGTGAAGGTAAAAATGAATAACAATTTTTTTTATGAATCGTTTCTTTTTAAAGGAGTAAAGCTTAAAACAATAGCCAAATTTTCATATAAATATAATGAATTAAGAATTTTATTTAATAATTTGATAGATTTTGATGTGATTTTTTTTTATTTTTCAGATTTTTTAAGAATTGTATTAATTTGTTTTGTATAGTCATATACAAAAAAGTAAAGGTTTTCTTATATGAAGGATTTTTTCTTAAAACAAATTTGGCATGTAAAATATAACTATCTATTGACCTTGTTATCAAGTTTATAGAAAACTTTTCAATATTGTCATTAAACTTGGTCAGTTCTTTACTTAGCCCGAATTTTAAATTAAATTATGAGAGAGTTGCATCGATATGATCTTGTTGATTGTCCACAGAAAAAAATATCAAAGAAAAGAAAGAAACAAATCAAGTTATCCTTGTTCAAGTTGTCAAACATGCAATATGAGTTATAAATTTCAATGACTCGAATTAATTTTTTTATTTTATTATATGATAATATGGAAATCAATTTACTATCAACTCAATACTAAAAAAATAAAATTAAATAAAAACTTCATATTTAAAAATTGAATTGAAAAAACAAAAGATAAAAAAAAACTAAAAACACCTAACCAGAAATATTAAATAAATAATAAATAAATTTTTTTTTCTTTGCCTCTCTTTTTTTTAAAAAAAAACACACACACAAACTTGTTGTCTACCACACCAGAAATATTTGTCTCCAAGGAATATTGAACTCGCCTAACCAGCTTCATGTGTTACCTAGTTAAGTTCTGTTTGACATTGTATTTTTAAAAAATATTTTTTGAAAAAAAATTGATTTTTTTTATTTTAAATTAATTTTTTAGATGTTTTAGATTATTTTCGTGTGTTGATATCAAAAATAATTTCTAAAAACTAAGAATAAAAACATTATTTTTAATGTAATTTTAAACGAAAAACACTTTAAAAAATAAGTTAAAATATAAAATTGATATAAATTGATTAAAAACATATATTAACTTGGTCTATTGTTCATATAAACAGTTAAACCAACCCTAACGCTTTTAATTGTATTTATAATATCTTTAAAATAATATATCTATTATTTATTAAAAAAATATCTTAAAATTAAGGAAAAAAAATTATTAACTTAGATTTTCTTAACTATAGTTTGTACTTTTATATATAGCTATGAATATTTAAATGAAAAAAATACTTAAGATATTATCAATTATATTTCATAACCTACTAGTCAACTTAGATTAGCTTGGTCAAGTCCATCAATTGATCAATTGTCATACTATAGTAATTATAATTTATTGGCACTATTCATTATTATTTGTTTCTAGAAATACTCCTTGTAAGGAATATCTATATAGGATTTAACATCAATATCAAACATAGTTGTTATAGTTGTAAACATGTATTTAGCGGTTTTAAAAAATATAATTCTAGTTATTTTTTACTTATAAATAATTAAAATAATCTATATTTTTATAAACATGTCATAATAATTAAAAAATATATATTACTACACTCTTAAACTATTATTTAAAATTATATGATTTTTTTATTAATATAAATATTTGAGTTAGCTCGCGTGTATCTTAATTAAAATGATCATATAAGCATATAAAAATAGTTTTATATCATAACATGGTCAAAAACCTCGAACTTTTTTATTTCCTTCTGGTTTTTGGTTTTAAAAAAATGCTAAAAAACAAATCTTAAATTATTACACCAGTTAGTTTTTCTTAGGAAGAAAACAAAGGCGAGGGCAGGACAAAAGCAAGGAAAAGTCGAGAGAGCGGGCGTCATATTTTCAAAGAGTTCACATGCAAGCTTGTCAGTACGATGGTTGAACTGTTGATTGCTACTCATGAGCTAAGACCTGCTCCTAGCCATTCTCTTTTATAATGGAGACCTGCTCCAAGCCATTATTATTATTATTTTTTATTTATTTATATTATTTTATAATGGAGACAGCAGTGTTGAGATCGATGCCACATCAAGCTGTCGGAGGTTCTGTACTGTACCAGGAGTTGGGAGTGAGAAATCCCCCCGTTTGTCATTGTGATTCCACCGGCTTTGGACCGAAATTTGAATTTTTTTAGTTTAAATAAATATGTTTTTATGTGTTTTAGATCATTTTGATATGCTGATTTCAAAAATAATTTTTAAAAAATAAAAAAATATTATTTTAATATATTTTGGCACGATAAACACTTTGAAAAACTACCGGAATTATTTCTTATAGACTGACAAAGTATCGGCTCCTCGAGCATAAAATTCAAACCGATTTGAAAACTAGAAGAAATAAATACTCTTCTACCAAGTGTCCCACACCATATCTAAATTATATGATTTGTGTTTCTTGTTTAATTTCAATTATTTATGTCTCACTGCACAAATAATTACAATTCAACAAGTTTAACTCTTTTTAAAAAAAAATAATTAAAATAACCCTTTCACCTTTTCAGATAACTATCTAGTTATTATCAATGATTTTATTTTTATTTTTTAACCCAAAAATTCTGCATTTTTTTAATTAAATACTTATATGATTTTTTTAATGAAAAAAAAAATCAACCCGCAACATAACACTGTTCAAATAGCTATCATTGACCAACACTTGTAAAGGAGCTGTGCTAATTACTAAACACCAGTAGTACTTGTCTGTCTTTTTTTTTTCTTTTTTTTTTTGAGGTGCTTGACAGAGTCTTTACTACTTGGACTGATCATCTGAGAGAGACAGGGGGGCGGGGGGAGGCCTCAGGATATTAGCAGTGCAGGCCTGAATTACTGCAGGATAACTTCTCCCAAGCTGCAGTTCTTCTCTACCTTCAAGATTTGAAATTTCATTATCCCTCCAAAAAAATACCATATCCCTTCCTTCCCAGTAAGCATTTTTATATTTTAAAAAGTAAGATGAAGTAGAATTCAAATTGATTCTATAATTTTAACTTGCGAGTACCTGTTTTGAAAGAAATACTTTTGTTGTTCAGACTGAGTGAGCACAAATAATAATAAAGAAAAATGAGGTTGCACTGTACATAAATGGGTCTGTGGGTTCCAGACTTGCAGCAAGTAGTGCATTTCCTCAAGACTTTAAGTTCGGAGGGGGTGGCTCGGGTTTTGATTATGGATTAGAGACTTTAGCTTTAGCTGCCGACAGAACACTCAGGCCATATAGGGTTACTTTCATCGAGACAGCTTCCCAACACGGCAGTAAAACACTCTTTCTTTCTTTCTTTCTTCTGCTTTCTGTAATCTCCTTCTCTTCCTCCCTCTCATTTCTCTTGGAGGGGTTCTTGTAAGTTTCCTTCATTTTCCTTTCTCGGCCATGGATATTTGCCGGAATGTGACACTTTCCGCTGAGTATCACCAGCAAGAGAAGGTCCTTGCTTCCCCTCCTCCTTGCCCTAAACTTGGTGCCGCCTCGGCAGCTACTACTCTTCCTCTTGACGACCTATTCTCTGCTCAAAACACGGTTGGTCTTTTACTATCTGTTTCTTCCATGTGTATTTTCATGCGCAGTTTTTGTACTTGCTGTGTTAGTCTCAGCTCTTGAGAGGGCAATATATATATATATATATATATATATATATATATATTATATTTGCTTCTTTTTTCGTACTTTTTTGTCTTCAGTTCTTTCTTCCGCTGCTTGTGCTGGATTTTGTCCAGACAAGTTCTTAACTGGTGTATGTATGTGCTCAAGAAATTTGGAAAGTAGCAGTTTCATATGTTTCAATGTCATTCTGCTATTTTAAAAATAATATTTGCTTTAGTTATGTTGAATGAACCCAGTTCATAATGGCAAGTTTCCTAACTTTGGTGAATTCAAAAACAAATGTAGGAAGTTGATTTTAGCTTGGAATGGCTGTCCGTATTTGTAGAGGACTGCTTATCCAGTACAGGAAACTGCCTCCCGGCTCCCACAGTTGAAGCTCAGAAGCCAAACACAGAAGATACCCCCCCGACAACCTGGAAACAGAAACCCCAAGATCAAGAAGACCCATCTCCATTGAAGAAGCCAGTAATCCCGGGAAAGTCAAGAAGCAAGAGGAGAAGGCTTTCTGGTGACAAAACCAGAAACCCATTAACAAGCTGGTGTTCTACCAGCCAAGCCCTCAATAACTTTTCCAGCTCAGACCCTCCTTTGCTCCAGCAAACATACTGGCTAGCTGATAGCGAGCTCATCATGCCCAGAAAAGAGGACAGCAGCAGCACGGGAATGGATAGTGAGGTGCGGGAAGAATCAAGATCGGACCAAGGAAAGGTGGGAGCTGCGGCGGGGAGTGGTGGTGGCAGGGACAGTTTGAAAGTCGTGGAAAGCAGCAATGGACAGCAGCAACCAAGGAGGTGCGCCCATTGCCTGGCACAAAGAACCCCACAATGGAGGGCAGGACCACTGGGTCCAAAAACACTCTGCAATGCGTGTGGAGTGAGATACAAGTCAGGGAGGCTGTTGCCAGAGTATAGGCCAGCAAAGAGCCCTACTTTTGTGAGTTTTCTGCACTCCAATTCTCATAAGAAGGTGATGGAGATGAGAATGGCTAGTGACCAGTGGTAGCAGTAACTTGGAAACTCCATTTTCCAATGTATACTAGAAAAAAATATAGTCCCATAGATGATGCTGAATCAAATTATTAGCTACTAATGCAGTGAATTCCTTCTTTGTTGAGGATTATTATCTACCCAGAGTGGTGTGGATTCCCCTAAATTTTGGCCCTGCAGAGTGCTTTCCAGTGTTCTTGATCTCGATTTGGCTCGGCCGAAATGTTTTGTACCAACTAAAAAAGGAGATAAAACAATGCAGTTTTTATCTCGTTTAAATTTTTAATCTGTTTCAGAAATTTCGTCCCCATTTCAAGCAAAATATTCTGGTTTTATTCTGCCTGGAAAATAGTGTTTTTTAAATAATAAATAATTTTATAGTATTAATCATATCTCTTAATCTGACTGTTTAGTTTAAGATGAAATTTTATCAGGAATCTTAATATTTATATATATTATATTAAAATTTCTGAGAAATCAGAAAATATAATGACTTGCGAGATTGATGATGTTATTCTCATAATATCATATATGTTCATAATATTATTCAGGAAAATTATTTTATTATGTTTTTTAGATTAAATTGCAAAATTCTAAATAATTTTATTTTTATATTTGAACTGTTTTCTTAAAATTAATATATATATATATATATAGCAGACCCGAAATGAAGTATTGAAACATTTCAAAACTGAAATATTATGTTCTAATTAAAAAAAATAAAACATTAACTAAAATGAAATTGACAAAGTTGGTGCTTTCTACAGCCTCTGATTCTTTTTCGTGTTTCAAAACTTTTATTTTTCTTCACGTTTGACACCTAACTACACTCTGTTTTTTTTTTCGTGTTTCAAAACTTTTATTTTTCTTCACGTTTGACACCTAAGTACACTTTTTAAACGCTAGGATGCTGTTTACTCAAAGGAAAATGATCTCTTCTTCCTTGCTGCAATTTGATGATCTTAAATTTCTCTACACTGATAAAAGCAGAGCATTTGAATAAAAGTCGTCCAAGTGGCTATAAGCTGGACCTGGTGTAGGCCCCGTTTGGCATTGCGATCCCACCGGTTTTTGACTGAAATTTGATTTTTTTTTAGTTTAAATGAATATGTTTTTGTGTGTTTTAGATAATTTTGATGTGCTGATTTCAAAAATAATTTTTAAAAAATAAAAAAAAACATCATTTTGATGTATTTCGGCACGATAAGTATTTTGAAAAGCTACTGCAATCACACTCCCAAACAGGCCCTTAGAAAAGGACTAGAATGGTGGCCTCTGCGAAGTTGCGGGATGTATCAAGTGTTTTAAAATGAAAAAAGATAGTTAATTTTTAAAAAAATTAATAAAAAAAGTTTAATGGTATTTTTTACCCTTATACTACTAAATAGTATGTAGTTATTGTTTTGAACAAAATAACACAAAGTAGAACAACAAATAAAGATAAAATTGTGCTTGATAGTAATGTATAAGATAGAGTGTGAGGTTTTGTATTATGTCTGATTATAATGGACAAATCTGAATAAAATATAAAAAAAAAAAACTTTATTTACCCTAAATATGTATTGTTATCAAACTTTTATATTTTTAAAAAATAATTAGATATTATTATGTTTACTTAGTTTAATAATTTTATAGCAGCACTAACTTAGTGAGTTCACTCTACCCTTGACAAACCTGGAGCTTGAACCAGTCTAAGTTTTAAGAAAAAAACTCGAGGAAGGATTAACCCAATCAAAAACTTGGGTCGACTTGTGACCTGTTCGACCAGGGCTAAAACACAAATAAACTATATGTTCATATTTTTCCCCCTCTCAAAATAAGGTTGCCTTGATATTTTTTTTTTATGGGTAAACTCAAGTTCACCAATTATGAACTATGAACCAAAAGTCAACTTTGAATTGAATTTAAAATTATAATAATAACTATTTTGATTCATATGTTGACACATATCAATCTGTGATTTAGGCATGGTTCTTAATCGACCCTAAAATCAAGTTTTAAGACTATAATAATAGTTATGTTTATTCTTATGCTAACCGAGTCAACCACGATTGACCCTTCTATTTCATGACCTGAACCTTTCTCCAAGTCAACAGTTGAATCAAGTTTTTAAACCATTATCATAACTATTTTTATTTTTATATTGAGTCAAGTTAACGGTCAACCCGATCCATGATTTGGGTCTTGTCTAAGGCTGACCCTCAAATTGAATATTAAAATTATTATAGTAACTATTTTTATGTTTATGTTGATTCGAGTCAACTCAAGATAACCCTCATCGCATGTGATCCTGGTCTTGTTTTAGATTGATCTTGGAGTTGAATTTTATTAATAACTATTTTTATTTTTTAATGAGTTCGATAATTTAAAACTTGAAGTTTTTTTTTTTACAAATATAGTTTATGAATAAAAGTAAAAAAGTATTTTATATGAAGACATGTAATTTCTATACCTTTAATTTAAAAAATAAAACTGGAAGTGCAGATCTCAATGTGAACGGGAGAAGAAGTGGGATTAAAATTAAACCACGAAAAAAACAGAAGAAAAAAGCTGAGCTGGTTTTTATCCTCCAAGAATAAAACATCTCGTTTGATCTGACGACAATGGAGGACAGGTGGACAGATACAGGGAAATCTGATCCTTCATTTTTCCTATCTTAGGAAAGATTCCTAGTTATCAATGCTCTCATCCCTCCTCTTTCTTCGAGAAAAATAAAAGTTGAACGAAACATGTGATCCTGCTTTTAGTTGATGGATGCCACCACACACCAAGCATCACAATTCTAAGTTATTATCTAAGGTTCTAGAATATAATTTATATTATTTTTTAGCATATTTATTTAAATAAAAGTTCTTTAGGCTTGAAATTTGTATAGACTCACATTATATTGTGTTTAATTTTTATCAAATATAATAATAGTAATGAGATTTGAACTACTGACTGCTGGGTCAACAAAACTTTGATACTATATTAAGAAATCAACTTATCTAAAAACTAATATAAATCATATTCTAGAGTCTTACCTATCAGCTTATACTTGTAGGTGAAATTGTTACCATCCTTGCTAAATCATGAGGTCACAATTTTCCCATCTTTTCTGTGAAATGGCCGACACGACTAGATACAAAAATGGAACTCTGCACAAATCTTCATATTGGCTCGTTATTTGACTAGCTAGGGCTTTGATTTCATTCTTGAACACGTTATTGAAAGGTGATGGAAAGAGAATTATATATACAAAAAGTGAAGCAATTTTATCAAAGATTCCCACTATTTAACATTTTAAACCCTATCTTCTTCATCTGTCGATGAGAACTCTTTAGTTCCCACTAATTGGAACTCGAATTAGAATTAGGAATAGTGAAGGGTTTCGTCAGTCAGACATGATCATATTCAAGATTGTTTACAAGCTAGCCGGCCATGTTGCAAGTGGTGACCTGTGGATGCCGAAGTTTTTACCATAGTTGTCAATGCTGCCGTTCCGGTTTTTCTCTGGTTTCGGAGCGTTCCGGCGTGCCGTTTTGGTGTCGTACTGTTCATATATAATTAATTATATATATATGAAAAAAATAAAATATTAATTTAACAAGCATAATTAAAATTTGAATTCTTTTTTATTTAAAATATTTTGGTGTTTTTAAATTATTTTGATGTATAAATGTCAAAAATAATTTTTTTTTTAAAAAAAATATTATTTAATTATTTTTTTGTGAATTTATATTGATTTTGAACCCGGAATGGCACGGCTGGAACGGAACTGAGACGTTCCAGCTGGAATTTCTGGAACAGACTAGAATTAAAACCGAGATGAAAACGACACCGTTTTGTCTCGATTTTTTGAATGGAACAGAATGAAATTAACAACTACGGTTTTTACATGGGAGGAAGAAAATGGAGCAGAATAAAGAGGAGATGCAGCTGGGCTGGCTAGTTGGACTCGGAGCATTCGTGGGATGGGAGAAGACACAGGCGTGTGGGTCTGCTGTGCTGGTCGGAGTTTTTGAAGGGCACACCAATCTGAGAGATGCTTGCTGCTTGCTGATATGCTTTTTTGTAGGTCCCAACCTAAAGTAAATTGCTTTGGACTTTATGGCATTGAGCTGCTCCGAATTTAGATGTGATAATTTCTCGTTTTAGTTAGCAGTTGATAAATATCTCACCCACATCATTGACTCTTTTAGAGCCTGTTTGGCACGGCGTTTCAACTGTCGTGCCGTAGAATTTTTATTTTTTTTTCATTTTAAATGAATATATTTTGATTTTTTTTAGATCATTTTGATATACTGATGTCAAAAATAATTTTTAAAAAATAAAAAAAACATCATTTTAATGTATTTGGACATGAAAAACACTTTGAAAGCTACCATAACAGCTCTCCCAAGTCGGGAAGGAGTGAAAGCTAGAATGATAATGGAGGTCTGTCCATGCAATCTTTTAATATTTTTGGATTGCGATTGCTTTAAAAGTGATTTTTGTTAAAAAATATATCAAAATGATATATATTTTTTTATTTTTTAAAAGTTATTTTTGACATCAGCATATCAAAATGATCTAAAAGACATCATTTTTTAACTTTTATGTAAAAAATAAAAATAATTTAAAAAAAAAACACTTTTTAAACTAAATACTAAATACCAAAAAAATAGAAGAAGCAATAAATGAAGATAATGATTTGGCCGATAGGTCTCTGCGTTAAATTTTCACACACACACACACACACACACATTGATCTATTATAAATTGTAGTTTTTTATAAATTATATATATATATATATATATATATATATATATATATATATTGATCTATTAAAATGATAAAAATAATAAAAAAATGAAAAATATAATTAAACTATAATGCCAAATAAAATATTACTTTGAGCGAGCATCTGACTTGCAAGGTGCTGGATGGTAGATAGAATCATTAAAATTAGCAAGAGTGCTTGTTGATTGAAGGCAGCAACTCTTTTGGATACTAAATTCGCAAGCTAGCTTGAAGATGAGTTTCCTGTCCTACAATGTCTAAATTAAAAAGAAATCTAGCAATGGCAACTTCTCAGGATAAAATTTATTAAATGATATGGCTGTGAAAACAATGTCAAAAAGCACGAGCAGCTCACAGCAATATATAGGTAGTGTAAATGGTACATCCAAGGCATCTACAAAAATTAATCTACAGAAACAGGAATGTTAATAATACCGTTACAAATGCTGAACCCATCATCGCCATGGTGCGGGAGGAGGAAGACGAACCTACTATCTGGATGATGAAATTGCAATTCCCTTGGGAAATATTCTGTTCGGTGATCGTGGCCAGGCCTTCAAAATTACAGGCGAATTCATCCTGGTTTTGTACCTGGTAGTACATGTTGAAAGCATAGGAAGCATTCCCATTGGAGTCCAAGCTGTTGCAAGAAGAGCCATATCCAAGTGCAGTGCAATCTGAACGCGAGCAAGCATAATCTATGTTATCTGCAAGCTTGCTAAGATCCTTAGCATTTGGATTGAACATGCACCATTTAGCCGGAAGATATTGCACATTCTGTGCGCCGACAAGAAACTTGTTTTGATTCTGACCAGAAAGATCTAGAGGAAATTTAGGCTGCCCATCATACCGCAAGATCCCCCAATGGCGCTCAAAGTTTCCAGGTGCGATGCTCTTGGCATCCTCGTCAAGAAGACCAAACAAGTAAACTTCGATGTAGCCAGGCCGAAGTGGAGTGCCTCTATTGCCGACAAGCCGTGGTAAGAGTCCATTGTAGAATCTAATAGCATAACCTGTGTTGGCATTCTTGTCCCCATCCGTGGGCCAACCCACCTCGCCTACTATAATGGGCAAATCCCCATACCCTGCTGCTTTCAAGGCCGAAACCAAGGTGTCAAAGTTGGCGTCAAAAACGTTGGTGTACTGAATCCCAGTGCCTTTATCCACAACAGGTTGGGGAGCCCCATCAAAGAAAGCATAATCGAATGGGAAATCATCATTCCCATAAAGACTTAGGAAAGGATAGATGTTCACAGTGAAAGGAGCTTTGTTCTGACTCAAAAACTGAACAATCTGGGTCATAAGGTCATTGATGTCACTGCGGAATCTTCCAGAAGATGGATAAGCTTGGTCAGTTGGCGAGCTGTAGACATCAGCATTTAAGGGTACAGTGGCCTTTATGGAGTCTCCAACCCCAGCATCATTGAGGGCGTTCTGTATGTTCCGAAGTGCTGGGAAGGTGGTGTTTAAGAATGAACCATTATAAGATGTGAGGAAAGGCTCGTTACCAACTGCTACATACCTATGCCGAGACAATAAAAGTATTTAGGAATGCACAAGTTAATTGCGAGTTTTTATTGTCAACAACATAGAATGCATTCACAGCCAAATAATGGAAGTAAATCTTGTAGTTTGTTGCTGATTTGCATAAATTCCTTCATTCAAACACAATATTTACGCACACCCACCCACCATTCTCTTGTAGATTAAGAAGATAAAATGTAGAACTTGAATTTTTCAACAACACGTTGTGATGTTTAAAGCTCTAATGCACACATCTCCAGATGCATTTTTAGAGGAAATTAGCAAAATTATGGATGCCAAAGCACATAAATCAGAAAAGGAGCCACCTGAAGAAAAATAATGAATTTTATTTTCTGTTTCTCAAAATTGATCACAAGAATAAATCCTTTTTTGTTCATTCTATTCTATATAACACGCCAATAAACTTTCAGAATATAAATATCTTTTACTATTCCATCTCACAAGTAACATAATTGTTAAGCCAATGAGCATTTGGCGAAGTGTTTTCACCCTTGCAAAGCAAAGGGGAGGGAAGGACAGGTCTCTTGTTCGAGTTCTGCACTTGCCACCTTAAGAGCTAATATAAACACTTGTATTTCATATCATTTCCAAAAACACCAAGAGTATCTGAAAAGATTAGTAAACGTGCAGGTTGAATTTTAAATTCGAATTTAAGTGGAAAATGATTTGTTATGATATGGAACTACAATCTTCTTTCAATTAATGCCCACATTTCATCAAGCACTGGATATGGAGAAACCGTACAAACAACTCTAGCAAAACATAATTCTCTCTATCTGTTTATATCCCACCATACCAATTAACTAATAAGAGTGACCAAGGTTTAGTTCCTTTCCTTCTTTTCAGTATACAAGTCCTCTCAAAAAAGTAAAACACTGAGAATATGATTCTCCAAAAAGTTTTCTAATGCATACGAAAAGGAAATCAAAAGTTCACATGGATAAAAGTTGGAGAGCTCAGTAAGATTCCAAAGGGGTTGCCCAACCCCCGTTTTATTTTCCTACAAATTTTCAGCATGTGCTATCATATTCTATTAAACAGATATTAAGTCATTACTCAGAGTAGAAAATGATGAACATTTAAATGACTTGTTGAACAATTTGGTAAGCTAAACTTTCATGCATCACATTAACACCTACCACAAGCTGTTAGCTTCTCCAATTAACAAAACCCAACTGCCATCTTATGGAAGATTCAACAAACAAAGTCAACCATTTTAACAATTCTTACAGTTGAAGCTTCTGTATTCCTAAGTACGACATCGGATGGCGATAAGAGGAGCTGAATCATAATTTGGTAAGCTAAACTTTCATGCATCACATTAATGCCTACCAAGCTGTTAGCTTCTCAATTAACAAAACCCAACTGCCATCTTGTGGAAGATTCAACAAACAAAGTCAACCATTTTAACAATTCTTACAGTTGAAGCTTCTATATTCCTAAGTACGACATTGGATGGCGATAAGAGGAGCTGAATCTATATAATATTTTTAAGGCATAACTTCATCCAAAAGCAATAGAATTATCAAGACTTCCAAAACAAACACAATATTGCTGCACCTTCAGTAACAATCTGCAGGGCAACTAATCACAACTCATACAATTCCACTTTGTTTCAAAAAAAATTCCAAAGATTTGAACTTAAGAAATCAATTCAAAGTCAAATCCAAGTGAGCACAACCTTCTCAACTGCATTGATTATGCATTAGGTCTAATTACTTTTTTCTTTTTTTGCAATTTCTAGTAAAAGCAAACAAATATTACCGACAACAACAAAAAACACAAACCCCAAGTTAATCATATTAATAGAAGAAGAAAAATAGTTGGACAAAAGAAACTAACATCCTAGAGGAAACTACTCCAAGACAATAACTTCTCAAACCAAATGACTGAAATTAACACAATTATGATAAATAAAAGATACATCAGCCAGACCAGCATCAATGAAATTGTAGTGTTAATACAAACCAAAATAATCATGCCACCATATTTGCACATCCTAACTTGGATGTGAATTAATTCCATCAATATTAGCTTCATTGTTTATCTTGATGGTAGCAACATAATTAAAAAACCAACACAGTTTGCATCACTAAAAATCAAAACTAGAACCAACCACCCAACCGAGAGAGAGAGAGAGAGAGAGAGAGAGAGAGATCAAGCTTACTTGATGGTAACCCCTCCATTGAAGTTATAACGAGTGACATTCCTCTTGACCCAATCTTTTGCACGATTATAATCACCCATTACAGCAAGCTGATCATTAGGAATAGCAACCATAACTTCGATGCCAGAACCAGCAAGCGCAGTCATTGTATTTTGGTCTGCATCAAAAAGCTTTACTTTTAGGATCCCATTATCCTTCAACATTTGAACAACTGTTTCTGGTGACAATTTTCGTATAGCCATAGTTCCCCAATTAACACCAAGACCATGAACACAACTCCCTAAAAGGCCTAAAACCAAAACCAATCTAAGAAACCAATAAGCACCCATTTTTAGTTCTGGTTTCGAATTAAAAAGTTCAAGAAAAGGGAAGACAAGACAACAAAGTAGACTCGAAGGGTTTTGTTAATTGTTGTAACTAAAAAACCACTTTCTTTCCTCTCATTTTTTGTGAGAAAGAGAGGGAAAGCAACGGTTTTCGACAGGTGGGTACGCTAAAACAGCGAAAATTGGCGATTCAAGGGCCACGATTGGCAGGTCGTGATTGATAGGAGAGAAGGAGAGAAACAAGCAAAAATCTACTGAATGCTTCAAAAACAGAAAAAAGGAAATAAATATGAAACAAAAACAAAAGAGTAAAAGAAATACACTTTTTTATTTCCTTCAGGAGCGTGAAAAGAGAGAATCAATAACCAAAAATCCGCCACTCTTTTAAGAAACTCAAGAAACAGAGCAACAAAAACAGAGCAAGGAGAGATATCCAAAAAGACTGGTACTTTGTTATGATTAACAAAAACTAAAAGCTAAAGAGAATCGATTGATTGATTTTGGAAGATGGGTTTTGAATGGAAACAGAAAATATTATAAGAGAACAGATTCGGAAGTTAAAAGGGTGGGATGATAAAAATCAGTGGATTTGAAAAACGCATGAAAGATACCGAAACCATGTGTATCTAAAGAGACGCGTGAATAAAAAACAAAATACTAAGAGACAACAGAGAGATGGGTTTTTTGACAATGAGAAAAGGTAAAAACAGAAAACTCAGAGAGAGATAGAGAGAGAGCCAATAAGGAAACCTAGCTTTCTCTGATGGGTTTTGTCCCAGCCTGGTATTATATGAAGGACCGGCTCCTAACGGCTAGTATTTTTCAGAAATCACAGTCAGAAGGTCCTTCTGTGAGAAGAAGAAAGATGAACGTAGAATTAAGTTATTAGTACTAATTAAGCAATGTTAAATAAATTATCATGCCCTGTGCACTATCCAGGGATGCGGTTAAACTGATCTTTCATCCAATCTTGAGATATTTTTAATTGTTTTTAGTATTTTTAATCATTTTAATACGCTGATATATAAAATATACTATTTCAATATATTTTTTAAAAATACTCTCTTGGGTTCAGCCTTAAACTTGCAATTACAAATCCTGAAGTCTTCAATAAATTCTTTGTAAGAGTGGTGAAGTATGCTTTATCTTTCAGTTTTTCTTTCTCCTTTACAGATATACGAAGCAATGAACCTATGTATTTTTTAAAAATAAAAAAATATTATTTTAATATATTTTTGAAAAAATAAAATAAAAAATAAACTCAAAAACATTTTTATTACTGCTCATCACTAGTGATGACATGGCTCCACTTAATTAAACAGTAATATCGTCAACTCAAGTTGCTTTTGCAATGTTTTTTCCATGTTCCGTGGATGTGCTTATTTTAGATTGGGTATTTTTTAAATATTTTTTATTCGAAAATAATATATTTTCTAGATTTGCGGCATCATTTGAACATTTGGACCGAAAGTCAAAGATTAGATCTATAAAAATTAAAAAATTTAGATATTTATAAAATGATGACCCTAAGAAATAAGAAGAGAAACTAGATTATTCTAAAGTGATATATCGAAATTATCTCTGTTTATTTTATTTTATTTTATTTTATTTTTTAGTGATCTTTTAATTGTTAATTCGTACATCAACAGTGACGTTTCGTTTCCCCACTTTCCATGCTTTTGAAACGGTGGGTCGCCGACAGAATATAGGATCATTGGGATGTGGACAGATGGTTTTAATTTGATATTAGCATATTAAATAGTATATAAAAATATAAATCTTTTTTTAAATTAAATTAACTAATCACTTGAACAGCAATACGAAGGATACATTTTAGATTTGCAAAGCTTGGAAAAAAAATTCTGATTTTTATAAAAGCAAACTTCTATTTATGCGACAAGCATGCACCAGGGTGAGTGTCATGAAAAGGGCACCCTCCAGATACTGCTCGGACACTCGAACCATGGTCCCTTGAAGGGAGTACCCTCCAACTACTGCTGGGACAGACCCCTGCTGGTCTTACTAATACTATTAAAGTGTCACGGATATTTTGATAACAATTATTTTTAAAATATTTTTTATTAAGAAAATATTTTTATTTTAAAAAAAATAGTTTTGACATTAAACACATTAAAGTATTTTCAAAACTCTAAACAAAAATCATTATGAGTTAAGAAAAAAAATAATTTTAAACATAAAAACAGATAAGATATTAAATTTCTCTTGCTATTCACCTCCAAGTTTGTTGGTGTAATAAAAAGCTTAGACATGGTTCCCCGCCTCTCATTTAACTCCAGGAGAAACAACACATGATACTACGGTTTTTCAATTGTTTGCGAGTCTGTTTGGTTGGACAATTTAAGTGTTTTTTTTATTAAAATTTAAAATTATTATTTTTTAATATTTTTAGATTATTTTAATATCAAAAATCACTTTTAATAATATATATAATATTATTTTAAATTAAAAATATTTTTAAAAACAATATTTATTTCAGCCGACCTCGAGATGACAAAACTCAACAATAATGAGAAGACAAGGTAGTGAGCAGATGAAACAGTCCTCCAACTTGAAAACTCAATAATATTTTAAGAATAGTGACAATGACGTAAGACATATTTTATCTTTAATATTGTCAGGTGTAGACCCATCTCCAATATGTATATATTTCCTTACAATAAAAATAAATATAAATAAACAGTTTTACACTACTTACTTTTCTAAAAATAAATAAACCTAGCACATAATAATATACACCTGTTTGGGAGCGTGAATGATATTATTTTTCAAAATATTTTTTTATGTAAAAATATATTAAAATAATATAGTTTTTGAAAATTTATTTTTGATATTAGTTTATAAAAGTAATTTAAAGAATTTAATTTTAAAAAAACAGTGCCAAATAAATATTAAAATAACCCAGAAATCAATATTATCCGAGAAGTTAGGAAAATTCAAGGTGCATAATCGATGGATGACGATGCTCAGCGTGCACCTTTCCCCCCAATAAAATTAATAAAATATTTAGATGTATGGTCGTGATTTTATGCATTTTTAATGTTTATATATA
>CM055339.1:5439425-5617175 GCA_029228605.1 Salix koriyanagi
TTCCCTTTTGTCCATACTTTTTATAGATTCTTATTTTAATTATATAATAGCCATAATTTTTATGTCGACGACAACGACACGATGATGTGTCGATGGGTTGGATGCAGTGCATGATGCGAGATCTCGCTTTTGGCTGCACCTCTAGTAGCAAAACGCCAAGCGGGGGGGTGAGAAGATAAGGATAAGGGTAGGAGAGAAGGATTCAAGGGCCACGATCAAAACAGCGATTCAAGGGCCACGATCAAAACAGCGTTTCAAGGGCGACGATCACGATTGGCAGGTCGTGACTGATAGGAGAGAAGGAGAAGTAACAAGCAAAAATCTACTGAATGTTTCAAAAACAGAAAAAAGGGAAATAAATATGAAACAAAAACAAAAGTGTAAAAGAAATACTTTTTTATTTCCTTCAGGTGCGTGAAAAGAGAGAATCATGAACCAAAAATACGCCACTCTTTTCAGAAACTCAAGAAACAGAGCAACAAAAACAGAGCAAGCGGAGATATCCAAAAAGACTGGTACTTTGTTATGATCAACAACAACTAAAAGCTAAAGAGAATCGATTGATTGATTTTGGAAGATGGGTTTTGACTGGAAACAGAGAATATTACAAGAGAACAGATTCGGAAGTTAAAAGGGTGGGATGATAAAAATCAGTGGATTTGAAGAACACATGAAAGATACCGAAACCATGTGTATCTAAAGAGACGGGTGAATAAAAAACAAAAAACTAAAGAGACGACAGAGAGATGGGAAAGGTAACAACAGAAAACTCAGAGAGAGATAGAGAGAGAGCCAATAAGGAAACCTAGCTTTCTCTGATGGGTTTTGTCCCAGCCTGGTATTATATGAAGGACGGGCTCCTAACGGCTAGTATTTTTCAGAAATCACAGTCAGAAGGTCCTTCTGTGAGAAGAAGAGAGATGAATGTAGAATTAAGTTATTAACAAATACACTAAAACAAAACGGAATTTACTGTTCACCTACACTCATCCGCACTGTGGACGCGAGCTTTGTCCTCCGTGCGTCGCAGGTGCACGTCCACCTTTTTTTTTAGCTCCTATGAACAGTGTTTTATCGTTTTTGCCCCCCATAATAAGACAAAAAACGGTTATGGGTCAGGGGCACGTCTGTCATTGCGCCCATCCGAACCGGTTCGGTTCGGTCCGGCCCACCACTTTTTTAAAAAAAAACAAAAACATTTTGCTAAATACGGTTATAGCCCCTAATAAGACAAAAACATTGGCTTAAATATAGGGGCAGAAAGGTAATTGACCCTATTTTTTAATTTTTTATTATGTGGCTGTCAGGACGTGAGGAGCACGCGCCGGTTGTTTTTCCGCCTCACTCCCTGGTTGGGCGGCGCATGCGGCCTCATACAGTGGTCGGAAATGGTCTACCGCCGCCGTCATCGAGGCGCCTCCGCGTGGCCTTTCTCCCGCGGTGGCGCGTGTCCCCTAAAAATGCCTTTGGACGCGTCGTTGGCCGGTTAAAGGCGTTGTCATCGTTTTCTCTCTCTCCTGCACGTGAAAGTGCAGGAGAGTCCCCCATGTGTTGTATATTTTCACTTTGGTCCTTCGACTTTTAATTTTGATTTTGGTCCTGATTTCTATTATATAAGTTTTGATTTAGTTCGATTGGGTCCTCCGATTTTAATTGATTGAATATGAGAGTTTCACTTCGGTCCTCCTACTTTTAATTTTCCGGATTAGCTGTAAATGCTCAATAAATTCGGTACACAAGTTTTGATTTTTTCAACTTTGTCATTTAATTTAAATTGATAATGAATGTGATTTTCATTTCAGCCCTTAGACTTTTAATTTTGTAATTTAATCCCTTTATATTTGATTTTCATTTCAGCCCTTATACTTTTAAGTTTTTTTATTTGTAGAATAATGTCTACTTTTATCCATGTATATATAAGTGTACTTAACACAATAATAATAATAATAATAATAATAATAATAATAATAACAATAACAATAACAATAACAATAACAATAACAATAACAATAACAACAACAACAACAACAACAACAACAACAATAATAATAATAATAATAATAATAATAATAATAATAATAATAATTTAATTATTTTTGTTAGTTACTCTTTCATTAATATTTTTTTTCCTCTTGATAATTTAAATTATTAAATAAATAATTTAATTGTTTTTCTTGCTTACTCTTTTGTTAATGTTTTTTTTCTTCGTATAATTTAATAATTTTTATTGTTTTAACAGTAATGGCAATGATATTTATTATTTTTTCTTTTGTTAAAGTTTCTAGGATATTTTAAGTCTTTCATTAATTATATGTTCTAATAATTATTGAATAGTATCTCATAGGAATATATATAGGGAGAAGAAAACATAACCTAGTATTTTTTGAATATAAAAAATTAATATCAGTCTTCTTAAATACATTTAATATAATCATATAATGAATAAATCGGATAACATAAAAAAAATTTGTCTTCGAATTTTAACTTTGTGCTTAACACAATAACAACAACAACAACAACAACAACTACAATCAAAATAATAATAATAATAATAATAATAATAATAATAATAATAATAATAATAATAATAATAATTTAATTGTTTATCTTGCTTACCCTTTGGTTAATGTTTTTTCCCTCCGTATAATTTAATGATTTTTATTATTTTGACAGTAATGGCAATGATTTTTTTTTCTTTTGTTAAAATTTCGAGGATATTTTTAGTCTTTCATTAATTATATGTTCTAATATTTATTGAATATTATCTCATAGGAATATATATAGAGAGAAAAAAACATGACCTAGGATTTTTTGAATAAAAAAAATTAATATCAGTATTCTTAAATACATTTAATATAATCATATAATGAATAAATCGGATAACATAAAAAAAATTTGTCTTCGAATTTTAATTTTGTACTTAACACAATAACAACAACAACAATCAATAGATCCTAATAGATTATAACTCAAAAGGAGCAAAAATTGCCAAACTCAGCATAGCACAAATAAAGTAGACATAGATCATTAGATCCTAACAAAAATTACCCAGAAACATTTGCTCATACTTCCCTTCATATAAAACAGACATGTTAAAAAATATCCCTAAAACTTTGACAATCATGCCAAACAATCATCATTATGTAGGAACAAAGCAATTGAACTAGTATGAACTTCTTAAATGTATCGATCAAGTGAACGAAATCAAACAATTCATCATTGTATTCACAATCAACTCGCTAATTACAAGTAGACAAACAAACGCTGAGATCAGATTGCAGAGGGGTAATGGTTGGTTGGTTGCAGAGGGAGGGATAAGCCGAGAACCGAGAGGCGATAGGGAGGGAGATGTAAGTTGCAGAGACAGAGGTAGGCAAGAGGCGAGAGGGGTGAAGATTAAGATGCAAAGTGAAACCAAACTGCGAGGCTTTCTTAGAGGGACGAAAACTTTCGTTGCAGAGGGACTGGGGTGAGGGAGGTGGGCGAGAGGCGAATGGAGGGGGACAAATGAATTAGGGTTTCGTAAGTTTCAATTTATATTAAAATTTTAAACAGAACCGGTTCGGTTCGGTTCGGGTCAATCGGTTCTGTCCGTACAGAACCGATACCGAACGGAACCGAACATTTTTCAAAAAAATTTAATCGGTTTTTTTAATCGGTTTGGTTTTCTCGGTTAATTTTTTTTCGGTTTAATCGATTGTTCGATTTTTTTGCTCACCCCTAGTTGTCAGGCGTAGACCCGTCTCGAATATGTATATATTTCCTTACAATAAAAATAAATAAGAAATCAACAGTTTTACACTACTTACTTTTCTAAAAATAAATAAACCTAGCATATAATAATATAACCTGTTTGGGAGCTATTTTTTAAAATTTATTTTTAATATTAGTTTGTAAAAATAATTTAAAGAATTTAATTTTTAAAAAACAGTGCCAAATAAATACCACATTAAAATAACCTAGAAATCAATATTATCCGAGAAGTTAGGAAAATTCAAGGTGCATAATCTATGCATGACGATGCTCAGCGTGCACCTTTTCGCCCTAATAAAATATTTAGATGTATGGTCGTGATTTTATGCATTTTTAATGTTTTTTTAAATGATTTTATGCATTTTAAATAATATATATTCCCTTTTTTCCATACTTTTGATAAATTCTTATTTTAATCATATAATAGCCATTATTTTTATGTCGACGACAACAACACGATGATGTGTCGATGGGTTGGATGCAGTGCATGATGCGAGATCTCGCTTTTGGCTGCACCTCTAGTAGCAAAACGCCAAGCGGGGGGATGAGAAGATAAGGGTAGGGAGCCGCGGCCGGTGACAGGTACCTGCGCGTGAAATCACGCGTTCACATATATCCTCACACTTCCGGTGAAGCTCGAACATGGAAGCCCAATATTATTTTACATTAATATATAAATATAGATAGATAGATAGATGTTTGAACCACATCCTCATTGTAGGAAGATAGATGAACTATTTGTGAAAGTGTAAGTGACACCCGCAACCACTTGGATAAATTATGGTTGTAACCTGAATTGGGTCGATCTTTCTTGTATACCTGCCCGAGATAACTGATCGAGAATCCCTTGCCTTGGTCTCTTAAAAAGAGTTTCCCCCCGTCTCCATGGCAGTCTTTCTTTAAGCAGAAAGCGTGTTCAATCTAGATGCCCTAGGAGCAAAAGAAAAATGGCTTTCGGCCAAGAATTGAAAATTGACACTGTAAGTCTGCAAGGAACTAGAAAATGAAATACTGCAGAGCAAAAAAAAAATGAAAAAAAAAGATCGTGTCTGTGTTACACTTACCAATTCCCAAAAGAATGAAAAAAAAACAAAACATGGAATCTAACAGCAGCGTACCAAGGAAAATGAAGTAAAGCCCGAATTCGGTATTCTCATTGCCGCCAAATTCAATTGCATTTGACCAGCACGCTACCAACTCACAAGCAATCATCTGCAAGGAGGAAGGCCAAAACATATAATTCAAACTCAACGATGATGCATGCTAACAGTATTAGCAATTTGCTTACAAACTAAATATGAAAGCATAAAACGGGTACTCCCACCGCAAGACACATATTTCAACCAAAAAGGCATGCACGAAGAGTAATACGCAGCATGCATTCCTCAAGTTCTTTGATATTTACTTGGTTGGATATCAAAACAACCATGTGAATGTTATAAATTTAATCTCAGAGAAACACGTACATTTGCTATATTGCATTTTGATCAGCATGGAAAATAGCTACAGATCAGTGAATTCAGTCCCAGGATGAGATACAGCCACCCCAGGTGGCCCTCTGAAGGTTGAGTTTCAAATGGTTTTATATGGATGAAAGTCCATAGGAATTATGGATCATGGGGAACAGTTATTCTAGAAGATTCAGGTCTCTCTGCGGTCGCATGCACGCACACATGCAAATAACACTATTCTGATATTCTTGAACAGCTATTGAAAGACTAAATCACATTATATGCAGCAGTGTTCATTACTAAAAGACTTTATATGAAATCGACAAGAAAAATAAGCACAGCACAAACCAAGAGTTAAACGCACAAATTTTCTAGTACCACACATCTTCTAAGCAATGAGTTCATCTTCAAGATAGTTATACTCAAAAGTGAACTCTGTCTTGATTCTTTGACACCTGAACATACAAAAACAGAGATCATAAGAATCACAAGTGTAGTCAAATTAAATGGAAATGGAATCAATTTTTATTGAAGACGAGTTGCAATGTATAAAAAGATAACAGGGATTGATTTGAAATAGATTGACAATCAAATCGATAAACAAATTCTTAGCTGCATTGCCCTAATTTGAGGATTTAAACAAAAACATGCAATAAATTCACACCCGCAACCACGTCTGTTCATGTGTGCAAACTTCTGCATATATTTGAATATTGATATCATTCTAACATGTAAAGGAAAATAATATAGAAAAAATTTAACTGATGCCAAGGTTGACGCACGTTTCCACAACATTTCACCCATGTCACCCAATGCCAAACGAAGTGAAACCCCCCTTTGAAAATCTTATATGATGAAATAATTCGTTATCATCCTCATGCACAAGAAAATATAGTTTGACTACATGTAATACAAGAGTAAAGACCAAATACAAAGAACAAAATTATACGGAAAAATCTTACTATCACAACCAGCATTCAATGCAACTTGTATGCAGTGAATCACTTGTAAAATACCATATCACTTGTCACATCAGTTAAAAAGATTTTTATGTACAACTTTCTGTTTGCAAGGAGTTTTCCATAACATAAAGTTCAGCAGTAAGGGAAACCGGGTGCAGAGTGAAATCAAAATCAACATACCATCCTTGTTTGTCCTCGTTGCCAACATGGAAATCAAAATACACACATGTCCCCTGTTCATATATTCATCAGTGGTAACTTTTGGCTCCTCATGCCGTTGAAACCAGGTGTTGTATTTTCTGTGGTATCTCCAAGAATGCTTCTTCAGCTCTTTCGCAGCCAGATATTGCTGATAGGTATTCTGCACATGATAACTGGTTTGAGAAGAAGCTTGCAGTGACTGTATGACAAACAAAAACTGCATGACAATTAAACAACGTAGCATACCACATCACCTGTTGATAGTAAAAAGCAAAGAACATGGTATCAGTGCCATAACTATGCATGCTTAGTCGTTCCCAGAATGCAGGGTTACTTGCCATTGGTAACTGAACTTGAGGATAGCTAGGAGGCGTGGCTGCAGGGTGCCTCTGTCCAGAAAAAATCTAGAGAGATTAACATAAACTATATATGCCCATAGTTTAAAAGGTGCTATAATAGGAAGATAATTGCACATCCATACTGGAATATAGGTCCTAGCTCGTTCTGAGTCTTTACGTTGAGGAAGCTTGTGATATGCAGCTTCAAGCATCTGCAAATTGTATAACTGATTGTGCATGGCCCCAGAATTTATAGCAGATCCAGTGAGATTATCACCAATGGCACCAAGGTCCGAAACACTTCTCCGTCCAATAACACCTAGGCCACTAGACGGTTGACTGGATTGTAGGAGTTGCCCTGGAGAGAGATCAATATCTCTTGGCACTTGTAAATGCTCCGTCAAGGAACCAGATGCCCCAGCCTGTAGCAAAGACATTATAAACAACTTTAGTCACCCTAACTAGACCCTCAAGTTGCACACACTACCAAATTGTCAGCCACAATAAATTGCTTACACGGCAATTGATGGCATAGAATTTCAAAACAAATAATGCAATGGTTTCATAAAAAGAAAACTGGCCCAGCACACCGTGACTTTACTGAGTAGATCCATGGTAAACATAGAATCTTCATGTTAATTCATAAAAGATGCATATGGGATAACTCATCTCAACATATGAACCTCTTTACTTGCAAAAGATATGAAAAAAGTAAACCATGGATGGAAAAACACAACCACCAAAATTTAAAGGTATGGATATGCTTCTTGCATGTGTGCATGCACATATGTGCAAGATAGAGAGAGAGAGCATCAGTTTGCAAGATAAAATGAACTCAAGACAAATAATTTGCATGATACAGTGAATTACACAAACTCAAAAATTAAAAGGTGTAATAGTTATGAAATTATGACAGCAGCTTGCAAGTTTCTACCAGGTCTATTTGTAATTGGAGGGGTCGCCCAATCATTGCCTCACAGAGAATCCCTCCCATCCCCGTCCCCACTTTGGGAGAGGGTGTACAGAGGATACACTATAAAAAATAAGAGGGGCTCTCAAAATTCAGCAGGCTGAATCATTATTTCATTGTGCTGGTAACAGTGAAGCCACCATTGTGATGGATATCAAATTCAAATAACATAGCCCTTAAGAATACTAATGAACAGTATCAAGAAAGGTCTGTGGGGTAGGTGGTGCTGTGACAGCCCCAAACTTGAAACTATATCTGGGTTAGATTAATTTCAATCTTTCCAGTCAGGGAAATTTAAAATCTAGCCCTAGCTGAGCAGAATGGGTTTGATGCATGTGGAATACTTCAAACATTAAAACTACACAGCAGGAAAGATTAAGAAATATTCTACATACTGAAGTATCCATTGTATATGGAGATGTGAGTTCATCCTCATACACAAGACTTTTTCCAAGCCCAGATGTATGAGCAGATTCGGTGGTTGAATCCTCAGGTAAATTCTGCATTAGCTGCTGCTCCTCAACTGTTGAATGGCCAATTTCTGCATTATTTGCTTATGGAATTAATGGAAGTACATTTATGATAGTGTTTCCAAATTCCAAGTAAACTGAAGAATGAGTACCAGGATCTTTTGCACCACTTGACATAACAACTTGCTGACTAGACTGCCGATGGATGGAATTTGGCTGCTGTAAAGCAGCAGATGTAACAGCATTGAAACCTGATGCCTGCACTCCATGTCCTAAACTAGCTTGCGAGACAGATGAACTTTGAGAATTAAACTGCATATGCAATCAGATGGCATGCCAAAAAAGAAACAGGTGTCAGACTAAGCTTTTATGCATGGAAGCTGGAAATGCAGAAGGAATAGGATCCTCAACAGAATGTAAACAAAAACAAAAGCTTCTGTGAACAGAAAATATAATTCATCAACATTGGTGATTAAAACCATGATCAAAACATTATTTCAAGCATGTGTATCGCCTCTTCTACACCTATAGTTATATTGAATTTAAAGAATCTAAATGCAAAGCCAAAATACTCACATAAAACCTTGTTATCAACTAACCAGGTAAAAATAGAAAAGAGCAATACTAAAAGAAATATGGATTCTCAATGGAAAGGTCAAGTGATGAAGCAACAAATGAATGGAAATGGTATCAGCTGCTATAAAAAAAGGTTTGTATTAGTTACATCTGATTGCTAATAAATCTCTTCTCGCAAATCTACAAGAGATTTATATTGAATGAAATATGTGAAATATGGATATCCTCAATGGAAAGGTCAGGCGATGAAGCAACAAATGAATGGAAATGGTATCAGCTGCTATAAAAAAAGGTTTGTATTAGTTACATCTGATTGCTAATAAATTTCTTCTCGCAAATCTACAAGAGATTTATATTGAATGAAATATGTGAAATAGCACAATAACTAGGCTAAACTGAAAATGAAATCATGAAACAGCACCCAACAAGATCTTTCACTCAATTTATTTTTCCAAACTGACTTGTTCAAACAAAGGAAAGGATAGGGAGTGAAAAATCTTAAAGAAGAAAAAGGACCTGCTGCAAAAGGGGGTTTTGTTGGGCAGAAAACTGCTTATGATTCCCACCAGTAAGAGGTGGCATGCCAAGAATGTTACTGTGACCTTGCTGCTGGACTTGCTGAAGACGCTGCAAAAATTTCTCTCTCTGATCAGGAGCTATTTCAGTTCTTGCACGAAATTGGCCCTGCAGCAGCAAAAACATTTAAAACATGGCATAACTTTTAGACAGAATTTCTTAATAACAAAACCCCATAATTGAATTGAACTGAAGGAACAATTAATCAACACTTTCTGACATGGACAATTCATGTCATGAAGCTAAATTCTAAACATTTGGCATGAACAATTACTGTCATTTGTCCATTACATAAAACCACATGAAATTAATATTAAAAAAATGTCAGTGAGGAATCAAAATATTTCTCAGTGAAATTTACTCATCCAGCTTTTCTCACTCTTCCCCTCTAGTTTTGCTCTTCTTTTCAGTTCTTTAGCTTTACCACCAGCAGTTATGCATGGTATAAAGTTTCTTCCCTCCCTCTTTCGACCCTCTTCTTAAAAAAAAAAGGAAATAAAATCCTGTCTCTAGGCTATTATTTAGTACATACACCAATCATATCCTGGTCTGTTACCAATACCCTCACTAGAAAGGACTAAATCGACATTGAAGGAAGAATTTCAGGTGAATTTGAATCTTATAGCATTTTCCATTGGTTGGTAATTTTATCATGCACATATTATTGTAGTTGACTAGCCACACATCAAATTAGCTCTGGCTTGCATGAAAAGAAAAAAAAACACCCATTCAATATTATACTATTAATGCTGGTGGTTATTAACAGAGATGTTCATTTTCACATGAATTTGAACTTAGATATATAATCCAATGATTGTAAACATTATCAGCTTCCAAAAAGGATAGGTGTGCAAAGAACATTGCAGTCACTTAGTAAACTAAAAATTGCATCAAATATGCTACGCAAATAGGCTCTACAAATTGAAAATTCAATATTTTCAACAGCATTTCCAATATCCCATTTTTTGGCCCATCCATGTAACACAATTTAATTAACTCCTTGAGCATCCATTGCAGGATGGTGGTGACCACCCATTGCATCAAGGAGATAGCTACGATTAAGACCGGATAAAAGCAATTGGCATTTATGCTAATAGCTTAATTGCAGTCACTAATCTAAAAAATGGATGTCATACGCTAATCCATGTATGCTAAACAAAACCAAAGTTTAAATATTTTCAATTATGTTTCCAAATGTCCCATTATTTGGCCCACCCAATAAACACAGCTTAGTTACACCTTGAGCCTTCATTCCACTAGAAGGATGGTGACCATCACAGATAAAAGCCATTGGCATTAATGGCAATGCTCCACAAAATAAGACTCCCTGAGGTTTGGTTAGGGTGGAAGGGAGGCAGCTGAGTGGGGTAGTTTGCAATTGGAATTGTCTGACAAATGGGGGATTATACAGTAAAAAAATAACACCTTGCACCAATATCTTCTTAAATAAATTTGCAAACAACCTCACGCTCGCACCCCTATGCTATTATGAACATCAGGACAACAGACAAAGTGTTAAAACAAGTAGCATACCAGTTCGTTCTGATTTTGAAAGGAACTCCCAGGTCTCCATTGCATGCCAGTGACCAAAGGAGAGAAAACTCTGCCACCCATAGTAGCCAGCTTCACCAGAACTACTAGAATCCACTGCACCAGTTCCATCACCAGCCTTGCCAGCCTGAGGCAAGATCATTCGGTTACTACTAGAAGCCAGAGGCTGCACCATTCCACCACTTCCAAGTCTATCATCAGTTCCCAATATATTTCTCTTTGCAATGTCAGAAGCTAAAGGCACTGAACCACGAGCCCCATTGCTAGGAACTACACCAGGACTGAGGGGGATACTATACGAGGGCTGGTTAGAGAGGCCACCTCTACTGATGCCCCTTGCTAGTCCAGCATCAGCAAGAGAAGGTGATGATATACGGCCTCAGAAACCTGCAACTTCTTCCTCCTTCATAGAATTGCCTAGTGTTATTGGAGAAGAAGGATTAGAAGGAGCTGCATTTTCCAAAACACCTCGAACAGAAGTTGAACCAGGAAGAGTTGGCGAAGCTGCTGACAAACCAGGCAATGTTTGCGCCTGAACATTCACAGAAATAGGTGCATGGTTCCCAGTTGGTGTTGATGGAGCAGACAAACCAACCATGCTACTTTTGGCACGAGGAGTTCTTGCAACAATACCAGAATTACTATCCTGCGAAGCAGTATCATCGGCTTGATCTTGAACAGCAGCACTCTCATGATGAGGAGAAGCACCAGTGGCCTGAAAAGAATTATCATTCCATAGACATAGATATAATGTTAGGACAAAATAAATTATCATTTCATGATGAGGAGAAGCAGCACTACTTGCCATTAATCCAGAGTTCAGCACAGTTAATAACAGCAGCACAGTTAATAACAGCCTAGACCGAACAAACTAATAAAAAACATTATTAAACCCAAGAAATATAAACCTCCAAATATATTATGTCAAATAAAAGAGTTAGAAGGGCCAGAAGCAAAAGCAATGTACATTACATACATCTTTCACATTTCTTTCTTCACCTCAAAATAAAGAAGGAATTAGAAGTGTAATAGTCAGAAGCCCTAGTATCACAGGTCCAACTAAATCTTAAGGCAAAATATAATGAAAACTCGGCAACTAATCAAAGACAACCAAATATTTATTGGCCTTGCAGCTTGCTACATCAACACAGGAAGAACACAACCTCTCTAATAATAAATAGGTAAAAGAAAGGCTTCACCGAAACCACTAATGTCATTTGAGATCCTTCATAAATTCAAATCTAAAGATATATTAGGACAACAAACTTAGATAGAGTATAGACATACAGGTATTTGAGGTGCAGATGTTGCCAAGGAAGTCTTTAAGCTGTGAACAGGGGCACCATGTGGAGGAAAAAAATAAATTCATTACAAAACTGCGTAAAAGAACCCCCCTAGCCAAAAAAATAGCGGCAAAAAAAGTTAACAAAGCATTTTGATAAAAGCTGAGATTATTCTTCCATAGGATGTTAGAAGAGGGAGAGAAAACAAGCACAACCACACATACAAAAAAGATTGCATTCCCATCTCTAAAATGGGAAGCAGTTAGAAGCACAGGCTGCCACCCATTATAGTTTACCTTCACAAGACCAGGAGGACCAATTTTAACCAGGTCTTCAAGAGACTCAACCTTGTCTAATGGTAATGAGTTGTAAAGATCATCATCGTCACTAAAATCATCAAAATCTTCCTACAAAAAAGACAACATACATATAGAAAATTGAAGCGACATTAAAGAAAGAATATTAATGTGATATCCCATCACGAATGTTGAAGTGAAGTTATAATATACAGTTTAACATGGGGAAATCCACAAGAGAATGCATGATGCCTCTTACAATAAGCTTGATAAAAAAATTGTGCCATTAGAAAAGGTTAGAAAACAAAAACCTGATTACGCTCCACATAGTCGTCCAGGAAGTCTTTAACATCATTAACCTCCTCAGGACTCAATTCATCATTGTCTAGTAGCCTCAGGATCAACTCTAACTTCTTTATATGAAGCTTGTGCCGTGTAATGGATGTCTCTAAATGTGTCTGTCAAACAAAACGAAGAAAATAAAAAAATTATAACAGGAAGAATATATAAATTCCAACTACATTTTCCTTTCCTGTCCTACCAGTCTGGGTGGCCTTGTCTTTCCCTTCTTAACAGTGAGCCCCTCAATCTCAGCTTCAGTAACAATCTGCAGGGCAACTAATCACAACTCATACAGTTCCACTTTTTTTCAAAAAAAAAAAAATCCTAAGATTTGAACTTAAGAAATCAATTCAAAGTCAAATCCAAGAGAGCACCAACTTCTCAACTGCATTGAATATGATTAGGTCTAATTACTTTTTTCCTTTTTTGCATTTTCCAGTAAAAGCAAACAAATGTTACCAACAACAACAAAAAACACAAACCCAATAGAATTATCAAGACTTCCATAACAAACACAATATTGCTGCACCTTCAGTAACAATCTGCAGGGCAACTAATCACAACTCATACAGTTCCACTCTTTTTTCAAAAAAAAAAAAAATCCTAAGATTTGAACTTAAGAAATCAATTCAAAGTCAAATCCAAGAGAGCACCAACTTCTCAACTGCATTGATTATGATTAGGTCTAATTACTTTTTTTCTTTTTTTTGCAATTTTCTAGTAAAAGCAAACAAATATTACCACAGCAACAAAAAACACAAACCCCAAGTTAATCATATTAATAGAAGAAGAAAAATAGTTGGACAAAAGAAACTAACATCCTAGAGGAAACTACTCCAAGACAATAACTACTCAAACCAAATGACTGCAATTAACACAATTATGATAAATAAAAGATACATCAGCCAGACCAGCATCAATGAAATTGTAGTGTTAATACAAACCAAAATAATCATGCCACCATATTTGCACATCCTAACTTGGATGTGAATTAATTCCATCAATATTAGCTTTCATTGTTTATCTTGATGGTAGCAACATAGTTAAAAAAACCAACACAGTTTGCATCACTAAAAAATCAAAACTAGAACCAACCACCCAACCGAGAGAGAGAGAGAGAGAGAGAGATCAAGCTTACTTGATGGTAACCCCTCCATTGAAGTTATAACGAGTGACATTCCTCTTGACCCAATCTTTTGCACGATTATAATCACCCATTACAGCAAGCTGATCATTAGGAATAGCAACCATAACTTCGATGCCAGAACCAGCAAGCGCAGTCATTGTATTTTGCGTCTGCATCAAAAAGCTTTACTTTTAGGATCCCATTATCCTTCAACATTTGAACAACTGTTTCTGGTGACAATTTTCGTATAGCCATAGTTCCCCAATTAACACCAAGACCATGAACACAACTCCCTAAAATGCCTAAAACCAAAACCAATCTAAGAAACCAATAAGCGCCCATTTTTAGTTCAAGTTTCGAAGTAAAAAGTTCAAGAAAAGGGAAGACAAGACAACAAAGTAGACTCGAAGGGTTTTGTTAATTCGTGTAACTAAAAACCCACTTTCTTTCCTTGTTTTTGTGAGAAAGAGAGGGAAAGCAACGGTTTTCGACAGGTGGGTACGCTATAACAGCGAAAAAATGGCGATTCAAGGGCCACGATTGGCAGGTCGTGACTGATAGGAGAGAAGGAGAAGTAACAAGCAAAAATCTACTGAATGTTTCAAAAACAGAAAAAAAGGAAATAGATATGAAACAAAACAAAAGTGTAAAAGAAATACTTTTTTATTTCCTTCAGGTGCGTGAAAAGAGAGAATCAATAACCAAAAATACGCCACTCTTTTAAGAAACTCAAGAAACAGAGCAACAAAAACAGAGCAAGCGGAGATATCCAAAAAGACTGGTACTTTGTTATGATCACAAGAACTAAAAGCTAAAGAGAATCGATTGATTGATTTTGGAAGATGGGTTTTGACTGGAAACAGAAAATATTACAAGAGAACAGATTCGGAAGTTAAAAGGGTGGGATGATAAAAATCAGTGGATTTGAAGAACACATGAAAGATACCGAAACCATGTGTATCTAAAGAGACGCGTGAATAAAAAACAAAAAACTAAAGAGACGACAGAGAGATGGGTTTTTTGACAACGAGGAAAGGTTAAAACAGAAAACTCAGAGAGAGATAGAGAGAGAGCCAATAAGGAAACCTAGCTTTCTCTGATGGGTTTTGTCCCAGCCTGGTATTATATGAAGGACGGGTTCCTAACGGCTAGTATTTTTCAGAAATCACAGTCAGAAGGTCCTTCTGTGAGAAGAAGAAAGATGAATGTAGAATTAAGTTAGTAGTACTAATTAAGCAATGTTAAATAAATTATCATGCCCTGTGCACTATCCAGGGATGTGGTTAAACTGATCTTGAGATATTTTTAATTGTTTTTAGTATTTTTAATCATTTTAATACGCTGATATATAAAATATACTATTTCAATATATTTTTTAAAAATACTCTCTTGGGTTCAGCCTTAAACTTGCAATTACAAATCCTGAAGTCTTCAATAAATTCTTTGTAAGAGTGGTGAAGTATGCTTTTTCTTTCAGTTTTTCTTTCTCCTTTACAGATATACGAAGCAATGAACCCATAGATGCATTTATTAAGATATACGAAGCAATGAACCTATGCATTTTTAAAAAATAAAAAAATATTATTTTAATGTATTTTTGAAAAAATAAAATAAAAAATAAACTCAAAAACATTTTTATTACTGCTCATCACTGGTGATGACGTGGCTCCACTTAATCAAACAGCAGTGCCGTCAACTCAAGTTGCTTTTGCAAGGTTTTTTCCATGTCTATAGGGATTGCTATGCTGTGGATGTGCTTATTTTAGACTGGGATGACAGGTATACCGGGAAGGGATCGAACTAGGGTGTCATGAAAGGAGACACCTCCAAGTTATTTAAATTTCTCTTGCTATTCACCTCCAAGTTTGTTGGTGGTGTAATAAAAAGCTGAGACATGGTTCCCCGCCTCTCATTTAACTCCAGGAGAAACTGCACATGATACGATGGTTTCTTAATTGTTTGCGAGTCTGTTTGGTTGGACAGTATAAGTGTTTTTTTATTTATTAAAATTTTAAATTATTTTTTTTAATATTTTTAGATTATTTTAATATATTAATATCAAAAAATCACTTTTAATAATATATATAATATTATTTTAATATATTTTTAAATTAAAAAATATTTTTAAAAACAATGTTTATTTCAGCCGACCTCGAGATGGCAAAACTCAACAATAATGAGAAGACAAGGTAGTGAGCAGATGAAACAGTCCTCCAACTTGAAAACTCAATGATACTTTAAGAATAGTGACAATGACGTAAGATATATTTTATCTTTAATGTTGTCAGTAGGGGTGAGCATTTTCGGTTCGGTTCGGTATTTATCAAAAAAAGTAATAAAACTGAAAATTGTATTTTTTTTAAAAAAAAACCGAAACCGAACCGAACCCATAAAAAACCGACCACTTTCGGTTCGGTTCGGTTTTTAAGGTTAAAAAATTGAAAAAACCGAAAATGGTTTTGGGCCCACTAATTGGGCTTTTATGGGCTTTTTGATGGGCTTGCAATTAATTTTCTGATCAACTCCCATTTTTTGCAACTAATACAAGTATTAATATATTTAATTGTTAATATAGTGTTTATTAATTTTTTTTCAGCTTTATAATACTTTTGTTTTGTTTAATTTAGCATGAGGTGAAATAATTAAACTACACAAGTGAACAAATTTAAATTTAAATAACAGAAAATGCCTTCAAAGGGCTTCAAAATAAACAAAACATTAACATAAAATACTTCAAGAAATACACCCGATTTTAAACTAATTATCATCTGTTGCTAGATTTAACTTTCCACCAAATTCTACAAAAAAAAATAGAAATGTTAGATTGAAAATAAATTGATTAATAAATAATAAAATAAATATACAAGTGAATAAGAAAAATAACTTGATTCAAGATTTTCATAATCATTCATCAAGATTGTAATGTCGACCGAGATTGATCCATGATGCAACAAGAAAATCACAATATTTTTAGAATTCACAGTATATCATTGCAACAAGAAATTCAGTCATTTTCGAGAAATAACCAGAAAGATGAATGCTCATTTTGACAGAGAACAATACTATCTTTACAGGAATGGTAAAATACAACTACAACGAACTCATTGTCAATCAATTTTATGTACTGATATATGGCAGCATCACTTCAAAAGTCAAAGGTTATTACTGTTATCAATCTTCAAGTTTAAACTAGAAAATTAGAAATAGCTCAGTATACCTGACGTTCAATGCGCCAGAGAAACTGGAAACCTTTCTCATATGGCACTTGGGAGTAAATGTCATCTGGGTCCACTCCTTCCTGATTATAACTCAAAAGGAGCAAGAATTCTCCTCTCCGTATAAGTTGTGAAACCCTGGTTTCATGAATCAGAAACTTATAGATTATAACTCAAAAGGAGCAAAAATTGCCAAACTCAGCATAGCACAAATAAAGTAGACATAGATCATTAGATCCTAACAAAAATTACCCAGAAACATTTGCTCATACTTCCCTTCATATAAAACAGACATGTTAAAAAATATCCCTAAAACTTTGACAATCATGCCAAACAATCATCATTATGCATGAACAAAGCAATTGAACTAGTATGAACTTCTTAAATGTATCGATCAAGTGAACGAAATCAAACAATTCATCATTGTATTCACAATCAACTCGCTAATTACAAGTAGACAAACAAACGTTGAGATCAGATTGCAGAGGGGTAATGGTTGGTTGGTTGGTTGGTTGCAGAGGGAGGGATAAGCCGAGAACGAGAGGGAGGGGGAGATGTAAGTTGCAGAGACGAGAGGTAGACAAGAGGCGAGAGGGGCGAAGATTAAGATGCAAAGTGAAACCAAACTGCGAGGCTTTCTTAGAGGGACGAAACTTTCGTTGCAGAGGGACTGGGGTGAGGGAGGCGGGCGAGAGGCGAATGGATGGGGACAAATGAATTAGGGTTTCGTAAGTTTCAATTTATATTAAAATTTTAAACAGAACCGATTTGGTTCGATTCGGGTCAATCGGTTCTGTCCGTACAGAACCGATACCGAACGGAACCGAACATTTTTCAAAAATTTTTAATCAGTTTGGTTTTCTCGGTTAATTTTTTTTCGGTTTAATCGGTTGTTCAGTTTTTTTGCTCACCCCTAGTTGTCAGGCATAGACCCGTCTCGAATATGTATATATTTCCTTACAATAAAAATAAATAAGAAATCAACAGTTTTACACTACTTACTTTTCTAAAAATAAATAAACCTAGCATATAATAATATAACCTGTTTGGGAGCTATTTTTTAAAATTTATTTTTAATATTAGTTTGTAAAAATAATTTAAAGAATTTAATTTTTAAAAAACAGTGCCAAATAAATACCACATATTAAAATAACCTAGAAATCAATATTATCCGAGAAGTTAGGAAAATTCAAGGTGCATAATCAATGCATGACGATGCTCAGCGTGCACCTTTTCGCCCTAATAAAATATTTAGATGTATGGTCGTGATTTTATGCATTTTTAATGTTTTTTTAAATATATATATATTCCCTTTTTTCCATACTTTTGATAAATTCTTATTTTAATCATATAATAGCCATTATTTTTATGTCGACGACAACGACACGATGATGTGTCGATGGGTTGGATGCAGTGCATGATGCGAGATCTCGCTTTTGGCTGCACCTCTAGTAGCAAAACGCCAAGCGGGGGGATGAGAAGATAAGGGTAGGGAGCCGCGGCCGGTGACAGGTACCTGCGCGTGAAATCACGCGTTCACATATATCCTCACACTTCCGGTGAAGCTCGAACATGGAAGCCCAATATTATTTTACATTAATATATAAATATAGATAGATAGATAGATGTTTGAACCACATCCTCATTGTAGGAAGATAGATGAACTATTTGTGAAAGTGTAAGTGACACCCGCAACCACTTGGATAAATTATGGTTGTAACCTGAATTGGGTCGATCTTTCTTGTATACCTGCCCGAGATAACTGATCGAGAATCCCTTGCCTTGGTCTCTTAAAAAGAGTTTCCCCCGTCTCCATGGCAGTCTTTCTTTAAGCAGAAAGCGTGTTCAATCTAGATGCCCTAGGAGCAAAAGAAAAATGGCTTTCGGCCAAGAATTGAAAATTGACACTGTAAGTCTGCAAGGAACTAGAAAATGAAATACTGCAGAGCAAAAAAAAAAATGAAAAAAAAAGATCGTGTCTGTGTTACACTTACCAATTCCCAAAAGAATGAAAAAAAACAAAACATGGAATCTAACAGCAGCGTACCAAGGAAAATGAAGTAAAGCCCGAATTCGGTATTCTCATTGCCGCCAAATTCAATTGCATTTGACCAGCACGCTACCAACTCACAAGCAATCATCTGCAAGGAGGAAGGCCAAAACATATTATTCAAACTCAACGATGATGCATGCTAACAGTATTAGCAATTTGCTTACAAACTAAATATGAAAGCATAAAACGGGTACTCCCACCGCAAGACACATATTTCAACCAAAAAGGCATGCACGAAGAGTAATACGCAGCATGCATTCCTCAAGTTCTTTGATATTTACTTGGTTGGATATCAAAACAACCATGTGAATGTTATAAATTTAATCTCAGAGAAACACGTACATTTGCTATATTACATTTTGATCAGCATGGAAAATAGCTACAGATCAGTGAATTCAGTCCCAGGATGAGACACAGCCACCCCAGGTGGCCCTCTGAAGGTTGAGTTTCAAATGGTTTTATATGGATGAAAGTCCATAGGAATTATGGATGATGGGGAACAGTTATTCTAGAAGATTCAGGTCTCTCTGCGGTCGCATGCACGCACACATGCAAATAACACTATTCTGATATTCTTGAACAGCTATTGAATTTGAAAGACTAAATCACATTATATGCAGCAGTGTTCATAACTAAAAGACTTTATATGAAATCGACAAGAAAAATAAGCACAGCACAAACCAAGAGTTAAACGCACAAATTTTCTAGTACCACACATCTTCTAAACAATGAGTTCATCTTCAAGATAGTTATACTCAAAAGTGAACTCTGTCTTGATTCTTTGACACCTGAACATACAAAAACAGAGATCATAAGAATCACAAGTGTAGTCAAATTAAATGGAAATGGACTCAATTTTTATTGAGGACGAGTTGCAATGTATAAAATGATAACAGGGATTGATTTGAAATAGATTGACAATCAAATCGATAAACAAATTCTTAGCTGCATTGCCCTAATTTGAGGATTTAAACAAAAACATGCAATAAATTCACACCCGCAACCACGTCTGTTCATGTGTGCAAACTTCTGCATATATTTGAATATTGATATCATTCTAACATGCAAAGGAAAATAATATAGAAAAAATTTAACTGATGCCAAGGTTGACGCACGTTTCCACAACATTTCACCCATGTCACCCAATGCCAAATGAAGTGAAACCCCCCTTTGAAAATCTTATATGATGAAATAATTCGTTATCATCCTCATGCACAAGAAAATATAGTTTGACTACATGTAATACAAGAGTAAAGACCAAATACAAGAAAAAAATTATACGGAAAAATCTTACTATCACAACCAGCATTCAATGCAACTTGTATGCAGTGAATCACTTGTAAAATACCATATCACTTGTCACATCAGTTAAAAAGATTTTTATGTACAACTTTCTGTTTGTAAGGAGTTTTCCATAACATAAAGTTCAGCAGTAAGGGAAACCGGGTGCAGAGTTAAATCAAAATCAACATACCATCCTTGTTTGTCCTCGTTGCCAACATGGAAATCAAAATACACACATGTCCCCTGTTCATATATTCATCAGTGGTAACTTTTGGCTCCTCATGCCGTTGAAACCAGGTGTTGTATTTTCTGTGGTATCTCCAAGAATGCTTCTTCAGCTCTTTCGCAGCCAGATATTGCTGATAGGTATTCTGCACATGATAATTGGTTTGAGAAGAAGCTTGCAGTGACTGTATGACAAACAAAAACTGCATGACAATTAAACAACGTAGCATACCACATCACCTGTTGATAGTAAAAAGCAAAGAACATGGTATCAGTGCCATAACTATGCATGCTTAGTCGTTCCCAGAATGCAGGGTTACTTGCCATTGGTAACTGAACTTGAGGATAGCTAGGAGGCGTGGCTGCAGGGTGCCTCTGTCCAGAAAAAAATCTAGAGAGATTAACATAAACTATATATGCCCATAGTTTAAAAGGTGCTATAATAGGAAGATAATTGCACATCCATACTGGAATATAGGTCCTAGCTCGTTCTGAGTCTTTAGGTTGAGGAAGCTTGTGATATGCAGCTTCAAGCATCTGCAAATTGTATAACTGATTGTGCATGGCCCCAGAATTTATAGCAGATCCAGTGAGATTATCACCAATGGCACCAAGGTCCGAAACACTTCTCCGTCCAATAACACCTAGGCCACTAGACGGTTGACTGGATTGTAGGAGTTGCCCTGGAGAGAGATCAATATCTCTTGGCACTTGTAAATGCTCCGTCAAGGAACCAGATGCCCCAGCCTGTAGCAAAGACATTATAAACAACTTTAGTCACCCTAACTAGACCCTCAAGTTGCACACACTACCAAATTGTCAGCCACAATAAATTGCTTACACAGCAATTGATGGCATAGAATTTCAAAACAAATAATGCAATGGTTTCATAAAAAGAAAACTGGCCCAGCACACCGTGACTTTACTGAGTAGATCCATGGTAAACATAGAATCTTCATGTTAATTCATAAAAGATGCATATGGGATAACTCATCTCAACATATGTACCTCTTTACTTGCAAAAGATATGAAAAAAGTAAACCGTGGATGGAAAAACACAACCACCAAAATTTAAAGGTATGGATATGCTTCTTGCATGTGTGCATGCACATATGTGCAAGATAGAGAGAGAGAGCATCAGTTTGCAAGATAAAATGAACTCAAGACAAATAATTTGCATGATACAGTGAATTACACAAACTCAAAAATTAAAAGGTGTAATAGTTATGAAATTATGACAGCAGCTTGCAAGTTTCTACCAGGTCTATTTGTAATTGGAGGGGTCGCCCAATCATTGCCTCACAGAGAATCCCTCCCATCCCCGTCCCCACTTTGGGAGAGGGCGTACTGAGGATACACTATAAAAATAAGAGGGGCTCTCAAAATTCAGCAGGCTGAATCATTATTTCATTGTGCTGGTAACAGTGAAGCCACCATTGTGATGGATATCAAATTCAAATAACAAAGCCCTTAAGAATACTAATAAACAGTATCAAGAAAGGTCTGTGGGGTAGGTGGTGCTGTGACAGCCCCAAACTTGAAACTATATCTGGGTTAGATTAATTTCAATCTTTCCAGTCAGGGAAATTTAAAATCTAGCCCTAGTTGAGCAGAATGGGTTTGATGCATGTGGAATACTTCAAACATTAAAACTACACAGCAGGAAAGATTAAGAAATATTCTACATACTGAAGTATCCATTGTATATGGAGATGTGAGTTCATCCTCATACACAAGACTTTTTCCAAGCCCAGATGTATGAGCAGATTTGGTGGTTGAATCCTCAGGTAAATTCTGCATTAGCTGCTGCTCCTCAACTGTTGAATGGCCAATTTCTGCATTATTTGCTTATGGAATTAATGGAAGTACATTTATGATAGTGTTTCCAAATTCCAAGTAAACTGAAGAATGAGTACCAGGATCTTTTGCACCACTTGACATAACAACTTGCTGACTAGACTGCCGATGGATGGAATTTGGCTGCTGTAAAGCAGCAGATGTAACAGCATTGAAACCTGATGCCTGCACTCCATGTCCTAAACTAGCTTGCGAGACAGATGAACTTTGAGAATTAAACTGCATATGCAATCAGATGGCATGCCAAAAAAGAAACAGGTGTCAGACTAAGCTTTTATGCATGGAAGCTGGAAATGCAGAAGGAATAGGATCCTCAACAGAATGTAAACAAAAAACAAAAGCTTCTGTGAACAGAAAATATAATTCATCAACATTGGTGATTAAAACCATGATCAAAACATTATTTCAAGCATGTGTATCGCCTCTTCTACACCTATAGTTATATTGAATTTAAAGAATCTAAATGCAAAGCCAAAAATACTCACATAAAACCTTGTTATCAACTAACCAGGTAAAAAATAGAAAAGAGCAATACTAAAAAGAAATATGGATTCTCAATGGAAAGGTCAAGTGATGAAGCAACAAATGAATGGAAATGGTATCAGCTGCTATAAAAAAAGGTTTGTATTAGTTACATCTGATTGCTAATAAATCTCTTCTCGCAAATCTACAAAAGATTTATATTGAATGAAATATGTGAAATATGGATATCCTCAATGGAAAGGTCAGGCGATGAAGCAACAAATGAATGGAAACGGTATCAGCTGCTATAAAAAAAGGTTTGTATTAGTTACATCTGATTGCTAATAAATTTCTTCTCGCAAATCTACAAGAGATTTATATTGAATGAAATATGTGAAATAGCACAATAACTAGGCTAAACTGAAAATGAAATCATGAAACAGCACCCAACAAGATCTTTCACTCAATTTATTTTTCCAAACTGACTTGTTCAAACAAAGGAAAGGATAGGGAGTGAAAAATCTTAACGAAGAAAAAGGACCTGCTGCAAAAGGGGGTTTTGTTGGGCAGAAAACTGCTTATGATTCCCACCAGTAAGAGGTGGCATGCCAAGAATGTTACTGTGACCTTGCTGCTGGACTTGCTGAAGACGCTGCAAAAATTTCTCTCTCTGATCAGGAGCTATTTCAGTTCTTGCACGAAATTGGCCCTGCAGCAGCAAAAACATTTAAAACATGGCATAACTTTTAGACAGAATTTCTCAATAACAAAACCCCATAATTGAATTGAACTGAAGGAACAATTAATCAACACTTTCTGACATGGACAATTCATGTCATGAAGCTAAATTCTAAACATTTGGCATGAACAATTACTGTCATTTGTCCATTACATAAAACCACATGAAATCAATATTAACAAAAATGTCAGTGAGGAATCAAAATATTTCTCAGTGAAATTTACTCATCCAGCTTTTCTCACTCTTCCCCTCTAGTTTTGCTCTTCTTTTCAGTTCTTTAGCTTTACCACCAGCAGTTATGCATGGTATAAAGTTTCTTCCCTCCCTCTTTCGACCCTCTTCTTAAAAAAAAAAGGAAATAAAATCCTGTCTCTAGGCTATTATTTAGTACATACACCAATCATATCCTGGTCTGTTACCAATACCCTCACTAGAAAGGACTAAATCGACATTGAAGGAAGAATTTCAGGTGAATTTGAATCTTATAGCATTTTCCATTGGTTGGTAATTTTATCATGCACATATTATTGTAGTTGACTAGCCACACATCAAATTAGCTCTGGCTTGCATGAAAAGAAAAAAAAACACCCATTCAATATTATACTATTAATGCTGGTGGTTATTAACAGAGATGTTCATTTTCACATGAATTTGAACTTAGATATATAATCCAATGATTGTAAACATTATCAGCTTCCAAAAAGGATAGGTGTGCAAAGAACATTGCAGTCACTTAGTAAACTAAAAATTGCATCAAATATGCTACGCAAATAGGCTCTACAAATTGAAAATTCAATATTTTCAACAGCATTTCCAATATCCCATTTTTTGGCCCATCCATGTAACACAATTTAATTAACTCCTTGAGCATCCATTGCAGGATGGTGGTGACCACCCATTGCATCAAGGAGATAGCTACGATTAAGACCGGATAAAAGCAATTGGCATTTATGCTAATAGCTTAATTGCAGTCACTAATCTAAAAAATGGATGTCATACGCTAATCCATGTATGCTAACAAACCAAAGTTTAAATATTTTCAATTATGTTTCCAAATGTCCCATTATTTGGCCCACCCAATAAACACAGCTTAGTTACACCTTGAGCCTTCATTCCACTAGAAGGATGGTGACCATCACAGATAAAAGCCATTGGCATTAATGGCAATGCTCCACAAAATAAGACTCCCTGAGGTTTGGTTAGGGTGGAAGGGAGGCAGCTGAGTGGGGTAGTTTGCAATTGGAATTGTCTGACAAATGGGGGATTATACAGTAAAAAAATAACACCTTGCACCAATATCTTCTTAAATAAATTTGCAAATAAACTCACACTCGCACCCCTATGCTATTATGAACATCAGGACAACAGACAAAGTGTTAAAACAAGTAGCATACCAGTTCGTTCTGATTTTGAAAGGAACTCCCAGGTCTCCATTGCATGCCAGTGACCAAAGGAGAGAAAACTCTGCCACCCATAGTAGCCAGCTTCACCAGAACTACTAGAATCCACTGCACCAGTTCCATCACCAGCCTTGCCAGCCTGAGGCAAGATCATTCAGTTACTACTAGAAGCCAGAGGCTGCACCATTCCACCACTTCCAAGTCTATCATCAGTTCCCAATATATTTCTCTTTGCAATGTCAGAAGCTAAAGGCACTGAACCACGAGCCCCATTGCTAGGAACTACACCAGGACTGAGGGGGATACTAGACGAGGGCTGGTTAGAGAGGCCACCTCTACTGATGCCCCTTGCTAGTCCAGCATCAGCAAGAGAAGGTGATGATATACGGCCTCGGAAACCTGCAACTTCTTCCTCCTTCATAGAATTTCCTAGTGTTATGGGAGAAGAAGGATTAGAAGGAGCTGCATTTTCCAAAACACCTCGAACAGAAGTTGAACCAGGAAGAGTTGGCGAAGCTGCTGACAAACCAGGCAATGTTTGCGCCTGAACATTCACAGAAATAGGTGCATGGTTCCCAGTTGGTGTTGATGGAGCAGACAAACCAACCATGCTACTTTTGGCACGAGGAGTTCTTGCAACAATACCAGAATTACTATCCTGCGAAGCAGTATCATCGGCTTGATCTTGAACAGCAGCACTCTCATGATGAGGAGAAGCACCAGTGGCCTGAAAAGAATTATCATTCCATAGACATAGATATAATGTTAGGACAAAATAAATTATCATTTCATGATGAGGAGAAGCAGCACTACTTGCCATTAATCCAGAGTTCAGCACAGTTAATAACAGCAGCACAGTTAATAACAGCCTTGACCGAACAAACTAATAAAAAACATTATTAAACCCAAGAAATATAAACCTCCAAATATATTATGTCAAATAAAAGAGTTAGAAGGGCCAGAAGCAAAAGCAATGTACATTACATACATCTTTCACATTTCTTTCTTCACCTCAAAATAAAGAAGGAATTAGAAGTGTAATAGTCAGAAGCCCTACTATCACAGGTCCAACTAAATCTTAAGGCAAAATATAATGAAAACTCGGCAACTAATCAAAGACAACCAAATATTCATTGGCCTTGCAGCTTGCTACATCAACACAGGAAGAACACAACCTCTCTAATAATAAATAGGTAAAAGAAAGGCCTCACCGAAACCACTAATGTCATTTGAGATCCTTCATAAATTCAAATCTAAAGATATATTAGGACAACAGACTTAGATAGAGTATAGACATACAGGGATTTGAGGTGCAGATGTTGCCAAGGAAGTCTTTAAGCTGTGAACAGGGGCACCATGTGGAGGAAAAAAATAAATTTATTACAAAACTGCATAAAAGAACCCCCCTAGCCAAAAAAATAGCGGCAAAAAAAGTTAACAAAGCATTTTGATAAAAGCTGAGATTATTCTTCCATAGGATGTTAGAAGAGGGAGAGAAAACAAGCACAACCACACATACAAAAAAGATTGCATTCCCATCTCTAAAATGGGAAGCAGTTAGAAGCACAGGCTGCCACCCATTATAGTTTACCTTCACAAGACCAGGAGGACCAATTTTAACCAGGTCTTCAAGAGACTCAACCTTGTCTAATGGTAATGAGTTGTAAAGATCATCATCGTCACTAAAATCATCAAAATCTTCCTACAAAAAAGACAACATACATATAGAAAATTGAAGCGACATTAAAGAAAGAATATTAATGTGATATCCCATCAAGAATGTTGAAGTGAAGTTTAAATATACAGTTTAACATGGGGAAATCCACAAGAGAATGCATGATGCCTCTTCCAATAAGCTTGATAAAAAATTTGTGCCATTAGAAAAGGTTAGAAAACACAAACCTGATTACGCTCCACATAGTCGTCCAGGAAGTCTTTAACATCATTAACCTCCTCAGGACTCAATTCATCATTGTCTAGTAGCCTCAGGATCAACTCTAACTTCTTTATATGAAGCTTGTGCCGTGTAATGGATGTCTCTAAATGTGTCTGTCAAACAAAACGAAGAAAATAAAAAAATTATAACACGAAGAATATATAAATTCCAACTACATTTTCCTTTCCTGTCCTACCAGTCTGGGTGGCCTTGTCTTTCCCTTCTTAACAGTGAGCCCCTCAATCTCAGCTTCAGTAACAATCTGCAGGGCAACTAATCACAACTCATACAGTTCCACTTGTTTTCAAAAAAAAAAAAAATCCTAAGATTTGAACTTAAGAAATCAATTCAAAGTCAAATCCAAGAGAGCACCAACTTCTCAACTGCATTGAATATGATTAGGTCTAATTACTTTTTTCTTTTTTCGCATTTTCCAGTAAAAGCAAACAAATGTTACCAACAACAACAAAAAACACAAACCCAATAGAATTATCAAGACTTCCATAACAAACACAATATTGCTGCACCTTCAGTAACAATCTGCAGGGCAACTAATCACAACTCATACAGTTCCACTCTTTTTCAAAAAAAAATCCTAAGATTTGAACTTAAGAAATCAATTCAAAGTCAAATCCAAGAGAGCACCAACTTCTCAACTGCATTGATTATGATTAGGTCTAATTACTTTTTTCTTTTTTTGCAATTTCTAGTAAAAGCAAACAAATATTACCACAGCAACAAAAAACACAAACCCCAAGTTAATCATATTAATAGAAGAAGAAAAATAGTTGGACAAAAGAAACTAACATCCTAGAGGAAACTACTCCAAGACAATAACTACTCAAACCAAATGACTGCAATTAACACAATTATGATAAATAAAAGATACATCAGCCAGACCAGCATCAATGAAATTGTAGTGTTAATACAAACCAAAATAATCATGCCACCATATTTGCACATCCTAACTTGGATGTGAATTAATTCCATCAATATTAGCTTTCATTGTTTATCTTGATGGTAGCAACATAGTTAAAAAAACCAACACAGTTTGCATCACTAAAAATTCAAAACTAGAACCAACCACCCAACCGAGAGAGAGAGAGAGAGAGAGAGAGAGATCAAGCTTACTTGATGGTAACCCCTCCATTGAAGTTATAACGAGTGACATTCCTCTTGACCCAATCTTTAGCACGATTATAATCACCCATTACAGCAAGCTGATCATTAGGAATAGCAACCATAACTTCGATGCCAGAACCAGCAAGCGCAGTCATTGTATTTTCGTCTGCATCAAAAAGCTTTACTTTTAGGATCCCATTATCCTTCAACATTTGAACAACTGTTTCTGGTGACAATTTTCGTATAGCCATAGTTCCCCAATTAACACCAAGACCATGAACACAACTCCCTAAAATGCCTAAAACCAAAACCAATCTAAGAAACCAATAAGCGCCCATTTTTAGTTCAAGTTTCGAAGTAAAAAGTTCAAGAAAAGGGAAGACAAGACAACAAAGTAGACTCGAAGGGTTTTGTTAATTCGTGTAACTAAAAACCCACTTTCTTTCCTTGTTTTTTGTGAGAAAGAGAGGGGAAAGCAACGGTTTTCGACAGGTGGGTACGCTATAACAGCGAAAAAAATGGCGATTCAAGGGCCACGATTGGCAGGTCGTGACTGATAGGAGAGAAGGAGAAGTAACAAGCAAAAATCTACTGAATGTTTCAAAAACAGAAAAAAAGGAAATAGATATGAAACAAAACAAAAGTGTAAAAGAAATACTTTTTTATTTCCTTCAGGTGCGTGAAAAGAGAGAATCAATAACCAAAAATACGCCACTCTTTTAAGAAACTCAAGAAACAGAGCAACAAAAACAGAGCAAGCGGAGATATCCAAAAAGACTGGTACTTTGTTATGATCACAAGAACTAAAAGCTAAAGAGAATCGATTGATTGATTTTGGAAGATGGGTTTTGACTGGAAACAGAAAATATTACAAGAGAACAGATTCGGAAGTTAAAAGGGTGGGATGATAAAAAATCAGTGGATTTGAAGAACACATGAAAGATACCGAAACCATGTGTATCTAAAGAGACGCGTGAATAAAAAACAAAAAACTAAAGAGACGACAGAGAGATGGGTTTTTTGACAACGAGGAAAGGTTAAAACAGAAAACTCAGAGAGAGATAGAGAGAGAGCCAATAAGGAAACCTAGCTTTCTCTGATGGGTTTTGTCCCAGCCTGGTATTATATGAAGGACGGGTTCCTAACGGCTAGTATTTTTCAGAAATCACAGTCAGAAGGTCCTTCTGTGAGAAGAAGAAAGATGAATGTAGAATTAAGTTAGTAGTACTAATTAAGCAATGTTAAATAAATTATCATGCCCTGTGCACTATCCAGGGATGTGGTTAAACTGATCTTGAGATATTTTTAATTGTTTTTAGTATTTTTAATCATTTTAATACGCTGATATATAAAATATACTATTTCAATATATTTTTTAAAAATACTCTCTTGGGTTCAGCCTTAAACTTGCAATTACAAATCCTGAAGTCTTCAATAAATTCTTTGTAAGAGTGGTGAAGTATGCTTTTTCTTTCAGTTTTTCTTTCTCCTTTACAGATATACGAAGCAATGAACCCATAGATGCATTTATTAAGATATACGAACCAATGAAACTATGCATTTTTAAAAAATAAAAAATATTATTTTAATGTATTTTTGAAAAAATAAAATAAAAAATAAATTCAAAAACATTTTTATTACTGCTCATCACTGGTGATGACGTGGCTCCCACTTAATCAAACAGCAGTGCCGTCAACTCAAGTTGCTTTTGCAAGGTTTTTTCCATGTCTATAGGGATTGCTATGCTGTGGATGTGCTTATTTTAGATTGGGATGACAGGTATACCGGGAAGGGATCGAACTAGGGTGTCATGAAACGAGACACCTCCAAGTTATTAAATTTCTCTTGCTATTCACCTCCAAGTTTGTTGGTGGTGTAATAAAAAGCTGAGACATGGTTCCCCGCCTCTCATTTAACTCCAGGACTGCACATGATACGACGGTTTCTTAATTGTTTGCGAGTCTGTTTGGTTGGACAGTATAAGTGTTTTTTTTTATTAAAATTTTAAATTATTTTTTTTAATATTTTTAGATTATTTTAATATATTAATATAAAAAATCACTTTTAATAATATATATAATATTATTTTAATATATTTTTAAATTAAAAAATATTTTTAAAAACAATGTTTATTTCAGCCGACCTCGAGATGGCAAAACTCAACAATAATGAGAAGACAAGGTAGTGAGCAGATGAAACGGTCCTCCAACTTGAAAACTCAATGATACATTAAGAATAGTGACAATGACGTAAGATATATTTTATCTTTAATGTTGTCTGTAGGGGTGAGCATTTTCGGTTCGGTTCGGTTTTTGTCAAAAAAAAATAACCAAACTGAAAATTGTGTTTTTTTTATAAAAAAAAACAAAACCGAACCGAATCCATAAAAATCCGACCACTTTTGGTTCGGTTCGGTTTTTAAGGTTAAAAAAATTGAAAAAACTGAAATGGTTTTGGGCCCACTAATTGGGCTTTTATGGGCTTTTTGATGGGTTTTCAAATGAATTTTCTGATGGGCTTGCAATTAATTTTCTGATCAACTCCCATTTTTTGCAACTAATACAAGTATTAATGTATTTAATTGTTAATATAGTGTTTATTAATTTTTTTTCAGCTTTATAATACTTTTGTTTTGTTTAATTTAGCATGAGGTGAAATAATTAAACTACACAAGTGAACAAATTTAAATTTAAATTACAGAAAATGCCTTCAAAGGGCTTCAAAATAAACAAAATATTAACATAAAATACTTCAAGAAATACACCCGATTTTAAACTAATTATCATCTGTTGCTAGATTTAACTTTCCACCAAATTCTACAAAAAAAAAATAGAAATGTTAGATTGAAAATAAATTGATTAATAAATAATAAAATAAATATACAAGTGAATAAGAAAAATAACTTGATTCAAGATTTTCATAATCACTCATCAAGATTGTAATGTCGACCGAGATTGATCCATGATGCAACAAGAAAATCACAATATTTTTAGAATTCACAGTATATCATTGCAACAAGAAATTCAGTCATTTTCGAGAAATAACCAGAAAGATGAATGCTCATTTTGACAGAGAACAATACTATCTTTACAGGAATGGTAAAATACAACTACAACGAACTCATTGTCAATCAATTTTATGTACTGATATATGGCAGCATCACTTCAAAAGTCAAAGGTTATTACTGTTATCAATCTTCAAGTTTAAACTAGAAAATTAGAAATAGCTCAGTATACCTGACGTTCAATGCGCCAGAGAAACTGGAAACCTTTCTCATATGACACTTGGGAGTAAATGTCATCTGGGTCCACTCCTTCCTGATTATAACTCAAAAGAAGCAAAAATTCTCCTCTCCGTATAAATTGTGAAACCCTGGTTTCATGAATCACAAACTTATAGATTATGAATTAGTGCCGTCAACTCAAGTTGCTTTTGCAAGGTTTTTTCCATGTCTATAGGGATTGCTATGCTGTGGATGTGCTTATTTTAGACTGGGACGACAGGTATACGGGGAAGGGATCGAACTAGGGTGTCATGAAAGGAGACACCTCCAAGTTATTAAATTTCTCTTGCTATTCACCTCCAAGTTTGTTGGTGGTGTAATAAAAAGCTGAGACATGGTTCCTCGCCTCTCATTTAACTCCAGGAGAAACTGCACATGATACGACGGTTTCTTAATTGTTTTTGAGTCTGTTTGGTTGGACAGTATAAGTGTTTTTTTATTAAAATTTTAAATTATTTTTTTTAATATTTTTAGATTATTTTAATATATTAATATAAAAAATCACTTTTAATAATATATATAATATTATTTTAATGTATTTTTGAAAAAATAAAATAAAAAATAAATTCAAAAACATTTTTATTACTGCTCACCACTTGTGATGACGTGGCTCCACTTAATCAAACAACAGTTTTGTCAATTCAAGTTGCTTTTGCAAGGTTTTTTCCATGTCTATAGGGATTGCTATGCTGTGGATGTGCTTATTTTAGACTGGGATGACAGGTATACCGGGAACGGATCGAACTAGGGTGTCATGAAAGGACGCACCCTTTCAGATACCGTTCAAAAAATATATTTGACATTAAACACATTAAAATATTTTCAAAACTCTAAACAAAAATCATTTTGAGTTAAAGAAAAAAATAATTTTAAAACATAAAAACAAACAAGGTATTAAATTTCTCTTGCTATTCACCTCCAAGTTTGTTGGTGGTGTAATAAAAAGCTGATACATGGTTCCCCGCCTCTCATTTAACTCCAGGAGAAACTGCACATGATACGATGGTTTCTCAATTGTTTGCGAGTCTGTTTGGTTGGATAGTATAAGTGTTTTTTTATTAGAATTTTAATAATATATATAATATTATTTTTAAATTAAAAAATATATTTAAAAACAATATTTATTTCTGCCGACCTCGAGATGGCAAAACTCAACAATAATAAGAAGACAAGGTAGTGAGAAGATGAAACAGTCCTCCAACTTGAAAACTCAATGTGACAATGATGTAAGACATATTTTATCTTTAATGTTGTAAGGCGTAGACCCATTCTCGAATATGTATATATTTCCTTACAAGAAAAATAAATATAAATCAACAGTTTTACACTACTTACTTTTCTAAAAATAAATAAACCTAGCATATAATATACACTTGTTTGGGAGCGTGACTGATATATATTTTTTAAAATAATTTTTTTTATATTAGTTTATAAAAGTAATTTAAAGAATTTAATTTTAAAATACAAAATATTAAAATAACATAGAAATCAATATTAGGTGTATAATCAATGGATGACGATGCTCCTCTAGTAGCAAGACGCCAAGGGGGAATGAGAAGATAAGGGTAGTGAGCCGCGGCCGGTGACAGGTACTTGCGCGTGAAGTCACGCGTTCACATATATCCTCACATTTCTGGTGAAGCTCGAACATGAAACCTCTACCTATAATATACGGGTGATTATTTTCGGTTCGGTTCGGTTTTTTCACAAAAAAATAATCAAATCAAAAATAATATTTTTTTAAAAAACACATAACCAAACCGAACTGAACCTAGTAAAAATCGACCATTTTCAGTTCGGTTCGGTTCGGTTTTTATAATTAAAAAATTGATAAAACTGAATTTGTTTTTAAAGGCTTTTTGATGGGCTTTCTGATGGGCTTTTAATTAATATTAATAAAAATTTGATTTTTCTGTCTCTGATACAAATATTAATGTATTAAATTAATATAGTGTTTATTAAGTTTTGTCAATATTATTTTACATTAATATATATATATATATATATATTCCACGTATGTGATATGTGAATTTTAATAAATAAATTCGAATTAAATAAAACTTTGAAATCCATACATTCTTTGATTTGGGCATTTAAATTGTTGATTTTAACTCTATTATTATGTTTTGAAAATGGGCTACTTACATGTTATCCGACCTTTGGCTAAAGACTCGAGTGAATCAAATTTTAGTATGGAATCGCAATTTAAATGGAGAGTCGAGTAGCTAACGTGAAAAATCTAAAGAGGCATCAATGAGTGGTAAACTTGTAAATAAATGAGTAATGTCACCCTTTTCCTCTTTTAAAAATCCAAGCAATAACTAAATATAAAAAAGAAAGTTTTTTTCCCCTATTTTTCTTGCATAATTAAGTGATTTTTTCATGAGTTTTAAAAAATTAATGTATGTTTATTATGATATTAGCATGTGTTTATGATGATTATGGAGAGAAAAACACTTTTAGAGTAAATTTGAGGATGAAATCAAAACAAAAAAGTAAAGTTAGAGAGAGAAAGCTTGGAGTTTAGAGGATAAAGGAAAAATATAATATACGGCCAAGAAAGACTCAGGAATTTATTTCAAATACCTTGTGTAAGTGGTTTTTACACTTAAGCCTTCTTGTTTTGATGATTCATAGTAAAATTAAGAGTGTTAGTGTGATGGGATGCTTTGTTGGGTTTTTTTTTTTAAAAAAAAAAATGGCTACTCTTATTTTAATTGCTATTAATAGTTATTCATGATGATATTAAGGCATAAATATGATTTAAATAATGAAAAAACTACCAAAGGATAAATCCTTCATTTTGGTCAAAATCCCCACTTCATGGAGGGATGATATTTATTTGGTTTTGATAGTGTGTAGATGTTGATTAAGTGTGTGAAATGTGGTTTTGTTTTTCAAAAATTAATATAACGAAAAAAAATCCTAAGAAGAATCTATGTTTTAGGGCCGACCAAACCTATGTTAAAAGACGACTATAGGAATTTGCTTATGTTGCTAAGAAGATAAAGACTAAATTGACGAGCTAGATAAAGATTATATGTAAAATTAAAGAAAATTTTTGGTTCTCTTAAGCCTAGGTTTGACCAAACCTTGATTAAATGAGAAGGAGTAAATTTCTAGTTACATGTTTGTTAAAAAGAATGAGTTATATTATGTTAGGAATGATTACATGATGGATGATTTGTAATTAAGAAAAAAAAATGAAAAAGGATCCCATGACCCTTTTGATATTAGCATTGGCTTTCAGTAAGGGTAAATGAGAACTTGATTTGGTTAACCAAATTGTAATAAAAAATTACTTTAATGGTGTTATATGACATGTAAAAAGATGAAGTTTAAAAGAATTAAAAGGAAAATAAAAATAAAAGACCCTTAACTCTTTTAAAGGGTTGGTTCGGCCATCATTGAAAAATGGTAGAGGTTTGAGTTGTTTGTAGATGTTTGATTTTTAAGGGGTAGTTATGATATTTTAGAAGGTGTTAAATGAGTTTTTAAACAAAAATAAAAGGAATGCATTTGTGATGAATTAAATTTTATTTATATATTAGGAAATGGAAAATAAATCACGGTGTTCATTTAACCAAGATTAATTACGTAAGGAAAATAAAGAAAATATTATGGGACTTGGATTAAATTAGTGGTTTTATATGTAGAAAAAGAGTTAGTATAAGATTGGAAGAAAAAATTAAAAAGTAATGCATATCTCTTTCTAGGAAGGGATTGAGTCGAAGTAAAGAAAAAATTATTAATGTGTTAAAGGAATAAGACAAGATATTTAAGCAAAAAAATCAAACTTGCAAATGTTGAGTTTAGATGAAATGGAGTATTAAAGAATGGATATTAATTTTGGACAATAAAAAGATGTGTGTGAATTGTTGTGTTGTGTGGAAACTAGGATATACTTCTCATTTATGTTCATAAATGTGATGATGATATTGATCTTGATAATAAAGAAGATACTATAGTGAGAAAGCCAGAACAAGAAGAACTAGATCATCTTAGTAGATAGGTAGGTACATGACACCTCATGATATTTTAATGTCTTATATTCTATTTTAACTGTAAATCTATTAAATATATTATGAAATTTAAAAGCTAAAGTCATGTAAGAATGTATAAAAATAATTTAAATGGGCAATCATTAAGGTCTTCTCGATTGATTGGTATCCAAAAAAAATGATAGAATGATTGGCATCCAAGTAGGCTAAGTGGAGTTATAGATGATCATAAGGGTTAGTTGAATTTATTGGCATCCATGAGGGATAATCAGAGTTATTGATGACCATGAGGGTTAGCTAAATTTATTAATATTTATGAGAGAGCACTAGCCTTGTTGACAATAGTAAGAGTTAGCTAGATTTATTAGGATTTGTGAGGGATATCTTGAGTGGCAACTATAAGGATTAACCATATATTATTGACATCCTTAAGGGATAGTTAAAGTTATCGATAATCGTAAGAGGTAGTTGGATTTATTAGCAATCATAAGAGTTAGATGAATTTATTGGCATCTATAATGGATAACCAAAGTTGGCAAGTATAAGGGTTAAATGGATTTATTAGCATCCATAAAGGATAGCTAGAAATAATTGGTCTATATGTTGAGTAGTAGAGGTTAATTTGGCATCAATAATGATAGTCATCTAAAATGGACTAAATAATTGATAAGCATAGATAAAATAAATAAATAAGATTGTTGGTATTTGAAATATAATAGTTGGAAAAACAACAAATATAAGTTGCATTAAGAATCAAAGAAAAAAGAAAGGGATATAATTAACACAAGAATGGAAATTATTAGGTCAACCTTAAAATAAAGATTACAGAAAACATTGATTTTTTAGGATTGGAACAAATATATATTGCATTAAGTATCAAATAAAAAAGAAAGGAATATAGTTAACCACAAGAATGAAAAAGGTTAACGAGTCAACCTTAAAGTAAACATTAGAGAGAACATTGATTTTTTAGGATTGGACGTGATTTTATTAGTATACCATTTAATGGGATATGGAATATTGTTAATATCTAATTTGTTTTCGATGTCCAAAATGAGGACCTATTGGGTAGTCGATTCACATGTACGATAAATAAAATGAGTCAATTTTTTATTATCAAAACAAATTATAGAGAATTGTTCCATGAAAAATCATATACATGTTATATGTGTTATACTTACGATAAATACTTTGTTTAAATTTATATATTTTTGTGTATTAATGGTCTAGAATATCACTTATTAAGACAATACTATGGTTTCTTAACGACAATATTATTTAAATTCTTAGTTTGTTTATTGTAAATCAAATGGATGAGTATTGTAATATGAATGAATATTTTTAATGTTGTTCTTGTAATGAAATGCTTTATTGATAACAAAAAAAAGAAGCTTGCATTGTTTAAATGTACTTAATGAATTTTAGTAGGTGTGCACTATTATGAATTAATTGATTGATTGAATGTACTCAATTCTTTGATATGAATTGTTGTGTCCCCTTGATTGTTATACATATTTTTAGGAGAATAAAAAAAATTATTTAGTAATTTGGATAAAGGAGACTTTGCTAGAGTTTCAGTAGGAATTAGAAACATAAATCATAATTGTATAATTTCTATAATGTATATGAATGCATTAAATAACGAGTTGCATTTAACCACGAGTTTAAAATGCCTACATGGATCACTGATATTAAAGGTAGCAAAAAAACTCTGTTTTTCTTAATTCTAAGGCTCAATATATCATTCACTATGAGATTTTTGGGATGTTACATTATGGATTTAAATAAAAATATTTAAGGGAGATCAAACATAGTTAAGGAAAGGAAATAATATAAAAATATTTAAATATTGATTTATAGTCTTTTTATTTTTCTAGTTTTGATTCTCTCTCTCTCTCCTTCTATCAATTTATCTAGAGAGAGAGAGAAGCACCAGGAAAAACCCTGCACAAAAAAAAAGACTAGGAAAAGATTAAAAAAAACTCACTACTAAACACAAACTGCCACCTTCTTATGCAAGAATCCAATGATGTTGAACTTTTAAACCAATGTCGGTTGCTCTCCCTCCAACACCTCCAAACCAATAACCCAAAGTAAAGTCATTCTTATTCTCCCTCATCAATGAAGCATAGCAGTATTAACCTCATCGGTAACAAGCCAATAAAAAAATAAAAGAAAGCTTTTGAAACTTCTGGAGGCTTTATCTCACACTTCATACATCTTTGAACCTCGCCATCAGTGTAGGAAGATAGATGAATAAGAGTGCACGTTATTTAACAGGTCACGCGACACTCAATTCATTGATACATGTAATGTCATCATCTATGTCTTACCTCACTCCTAGTGTGTGTAAAATATAATTTTTTTTTATTTTATTTTTTTCTACCGTTTAAAATTTAAGTGTTTATTCAAGTGAGTGTTTTTTAATCAACATGGTATGATTACATGTGAATTGCTTTTCTTAATATAATCATATGTTCATTGCCTTTTAATAAATATAAATAAAAAGTTGTGAATACATTCCTGTAAACACTTGAGCTTGATGTTTTCAACCTTATTTTGTGCAAGGTGTGTGATTATTCCCTGTGAGAGATGAACTATTTGTGAAAGTGCAAGTGACGCCCGCAACCACTTGGATAAATTTTGGTTGTAACCTAAATTGGGCTATTCATTTTTTTCAGGCGAAACAGAGGGGTCGATCTTTCTTGTATACCTGCCCGTGAACCCTTCTCTCTCTTTCTTTGATCCAGAATCCCTTGCCTTGGTTTCTTAAAAAGAGTTTTCCCCTGTCTCCATGGCAGTCTCTCTTTAAGCAGAAAGCGTGTTAAAGCTAGATGCCCTAGGAGCAAAAGAAAAATGGCTTTCGGCCAAGAATTGGAAATTGACACGGTAAGGAACTAGAAAATGGAATACTGCAAAGCAAAAAGTATCTATATATATATATTTTTTTAAACACATCACCTAAAATAGTAAATGACACATCATCTAAAAATAAAACACTATTCTCATTTAAAAACATTAATGAAACACGATAAGCATCTCAAGAAATCTATTTTTCAACCAAAACACCCCTTCAATGTATTAATCAATAAATAAACTAAATCAGAAAATTTCCCATCTTTTAACATGAATCATCAAAAACACCTTAATAAAAACTTTTGACAAGAACTACTCATTAACACGCTCAGTTATTTATGAGAAAAATGGTAGCATTTGCTCTCTCCTTTCAATTTTAGATATTAAAACATAAAAACAAATATAGTTTAGGACTACGACTTGAAACCTTCAAACACAGACCAAAAATGAAGAAGTAGGTTCCAAGGATAAAATCATAGTACACCTGAGTCTTGCGCCATGGTGAAAAAAACAGTATTTTTTTATAATGTAAATTGTTAATAATTTCAGAAAATGCGGCCTTTTCAGAAGCTAGAGAGCATTATTAGGATCTTGCAGGAATCATCTAGAGGCTCCGTTTCAAAAATCTCTTCACAGCCATTATTTATCACACACCAAAGGGATAAGAAAAAAATGTTTGGATTAAATTGTTTCGGAAGAAAAGATCGTGTCTGTGTTACACTTACCAATTCCCAAAAAATGAAAAACACATGGAATCTAACAGCATGCGTACCACGGAAAATGAAGTAAAGCCCGAATTCGTAATTCTCATTGCCGCCAAATTCAATTGCATTTGACCAGCACGCTACCAATTCACAAGCAATCATCTGCAAGGAGGAAGGCCAAAACATATTATTCAAACTCAACGATGATGCATGCTAACAGTATTAGCAATTTGCTTACAAACTAAATATGAAAGCATAAAACGGGTACTCCCACCGCAAGACACATATTTCAACCAAAAAGGCATGCACGAAGAGTAATACGCAGCATGCATTCCTCAAGTTCTTTGATATTTACTTGGTTGGAAATCAAAACAACCATGTGAATGTTATAAATTTAATCTCAGAGGTGACAGCAAAATACATTTGCTATATTACATTTTGATCAGCATGGAAAATAGCTACAGATCAGTGAATTCAGTCCCAGGATGAGATACAGCCACCCCAGGTGGCCCTCTGAAGGTTGAGTTTCAAATGGTTTTATATGGATGAAAGTCCATAGGAATTATAGATGATGGGGAACAGTTATTCTAGAAGATTCAGGTCTCTCTGTGATCGCATGCACCCACACACATGCAAATAACACTATTCTGATATTCTTGAACAGCTATTGAAAAGACTAAATCACATTATATGCAGCAGTGTTCATAACTAGAAAGACTATATGAAATCAACAAGAAAAATAAGCATAGCACAAACCAAGAGTTAAACGCACAAATTTTCTAGTACCACACATCTTCTAAACAATGAGTTCATCTTCAAGATAGTTATACTCAAAAGTGAACTCTGTCTTGATTCTTTGACACCTGAACATACAAAAACAGAGATCATAAGAATCACAAGCGTAGTCAAATAAAATGGAAATGGACTCAATTTTTATTGAAGACGAGTTGCAATGTATAAAAAGATAACAGGGATTGATTTGAAATAGATTGACAATCAAATCGATAAACAAATTCTTAGCTGCATTGCCCTAATTTGAGGATTTAAACAAAAACATGCAATAAATTCACACCCGCAACCACGTCTGTTCATGTGTGCAAACTTCTGCATATATTTGAATATTGATATCATTCTAATATGTAAAGGAGAATAATATAGAAAAACTTTAACTGATGCCAAGGTTGAAGCACGTTTCCACAACATTTCACCCATGTTACCCAATGCCAAATGAAGTGAAACCCCCCTTTCAAAATCTTATATGATGAAATAATTCAATATCATCCTCATGCACAAGAAAATATAGTTTGACTACATGTAATACAAGAGTAAAGACCAAATACAACGAAAAAAATTATACGGAAAAATCTTGCTATCACAACTAACATTCAATGCAATGATTTTATAAGTCACTTGTATGCAGTGAATCACTTGTACAATACCATATCACTTGTCACATCAGTTAAAAAGATTTTTATGTACAACTTTCTGTTTGTATAGAGTTATCCATAGCATAAAGTTCAGCAGTAATGGAAACCGGGTGCAGAGTTAAATCAAAATCAACATACCATCCTTGTTTGTCCTCGTTGCCAACATGGAAATCAAAATACACATATGTCCCCTGTTCATATTCATCAGTGGTAACTTTTGGCTCCTCATGCCGTTGAAACCAGGTGTTGTATTTTCTGTGGTATCTCCAAGAATGCTTCTTTCAGCTCTTTCGCAGCCAGATATTGCTGATAGGTATTCTGCACATGATAATTGGTTTGAGAAGAAGCTTGCAGTGACTGTATGACAAACAAAAACTGCATGATAATTAAACAACGTAGCATACCACATCACCTGTTGATAGTAAAAAGCAAAGAACATGGTATCAGTGCCATAACTATGCATGCTTAGTCGTTCCCAGAATGCAGGGTTACTTGCCATTGGTAACTGAACTTGAGGATAGCTAGGAGGCGTGGCTGCAGGGTGCCTCTGTCCAGAAAAACAAGAGAGATTAACATAAACTATATATGCCCATAGTTTAAAAGGTGCTATAATAGGAAGATAATTGCACATCCATACTGGAATATAGGTCCTAGCTCGTTCTGAGTCTTTAGGTTGAGGAAGCTTGTGATATGCAGCTTCAAGCATCTGCAAATTGTATAACTGATTGTGCATTGCCCCAGAATTTATAGCAGATCCAGTGAGATTATCACCAATGGCACCAAGGTCCGAAACACTTCTCCGGCCAATAACACCTAGGCCACTAGACGGTTGACTGGATTGTAGGAGTTGCCCTGGAGAGAGATCAATATCTCTTGGCACTTGTAAATGCTCCGTCAAGGAACCAGATGCCCCAGCCTGTAGCAAAGACATTATAAAACAACTTTAGTCACCCTAACTAGACCCTCAAGTTGCACACACTACCAAATTGTCAGCCACAATAAAGTGCTTACAAGGCAATTGATGGCATAGAATTTCAAAACAAATAATGCAATGGTTTCATAAAAAGAAAACTGGCCCAGCACACCGTGACTTTACTGAGTAGATCCATGGTAAACATAGAATCTTCATGTTAATTCATAAAAGATGCATATGGGATAACTCATCTCAACATATGAACCTCTTTACTTGCAAAAGATATGAAAAAAGTAAACCATGGATGGAAAAACACAACCACCAAAATTTAAAGGTATGGATATGCTTCTTGCATGTGTGCATGCACATGTGCAAGATAGAGAGAGAGAGCATCAGTTTGCAAGATAAAATGAACTCAAGACAAATTATTTGCATGATACAGTGAATTACACAAACTCAAAAATTAAAAGGTGTAATAGTTATGAAATTATGACAGCAGCTTGCAAGTTTCTGCCAGGTCTATTTGTAATTGGAGGGGTCGCCCAATCATTGCCTCACAGAGAATCCCTCCCATCCCCGTCCCCACTTTGGGAGAGGACGTACTGAGGATACACTATAAAAAATAAGAGGGGCTCTCAAAATTCAGCAGGCTGAATCATTATTTCATTGTGCTGGTAACAGTGAAGCCACCATTGTGATGGATATCAAATTCAAATAACAAAGCCCTTAAGAATACTAATAAACAATATCAAGAAAGGTCCTGTGGGGTAGGTGGTGCTGTGACAGCCCCAAACTTGAAACTATATCTGGGTTAGATTAATTTCAATCTTTCCAGTCAGGGAAATTTAAAATCTAGCCCTAGTAGAGCAGAATGGGTTTGATGCATGTGGAATACTTCAAACATTAAAAACTACACAGCAGGCAAGATTAAGAAATATTCTACATACAGAAGTATCCATTGTATATGGAGATGTGAGTTCATCCTCATACACAAGACTTTTTCCAAGCCCAGATGTATGAGCAGATTCGGTGGTTGAATCCTCAGGTAAATTCTGCATTAGCTGCTGCTCCTCAACTGTTGAATGGCCAATTTCTGCATTATTTGCTTATGGAATTAATGGAAGTCCATTTATGATAGTGTTTCCAAATTCCAAGTAAATTGAAGAATGAGTACCAGCATCTTTTGCACCACTTGACATCACAACTTGCTGACTAGACTGCTGATGGATGGAATTTGTCTGCTGTAAAGCAGCAGATGTAACAGCATTGAAACCTGATGCCTGCACTCCATGTCCTAAACTAGCTTGCGAGACAGATGAACTTTGAGAATTAAACTGCATATGCAATCAGATGGCATGCCAAAAAAGAAACAGGTGTCAGACTAAGCTTTTATGCATGGAAGCTGGAAATGCAGAAGGAATAGGATCCTCAACAGAATGTAAACAAAAACAAAAGCTTCTGTGAACAGAAAATATAATTCATCAACATTGGTGATTAAAACCATGATCAAAACATTATTTCAAGCATGTGTATCGCCTCTTCTACACCTATAGTTATATTGAATTTAAAGAATCTAAATGCAAAGCCAAAATACTCACATAAAACCTTGTTATCAACTAACCAGGTAAAAATAGAAAAGAGCAATACTAAAAGAAATATGGATATCCTCAATGGAAAGGTCAAGTGATGAAGCAACAAATGAATGGAAATGGTATCAGCTGCTATAAAAAAAGATTTGTATTAGTTACATCTGATTGCTAATAAATTTCTTCTCACAAATCTACAAGAGATTTATATTGAATGAAATATGTGAAATAGCACAATAACTAGGCTAAACTGAAAATGAAATCATGAAACAGCACCCACCAAGATCTTTCACTCAGTTTATTTTTCCAAACTGACTTGTTCAAATAAAGGAAAGGATAGGGAGTGAAAAATCTTAAAGAAGAAAAGGACCTGCTGCAAAAGGGGGTTTTGTTGGGCAGAAAACTGCTTATGATTCCCACCAGTAAGAGGTGGCATGCCAAGAATGTTACTGTGACCTTGCTGCTGGACTTGCTGAAGACGCTGCAAAAATTTCTCTCTCTGATCAGGAGCTATTTCAGTTCTTGCACGAAATTGGCCCTGCAGCAGCAAAAACATTTAAAACATGGCATAACTTTTAGACAGAATTTCTTAATAACAAAACCCCATAATTGAATTGAACTGAAGGAACAATTAATCAACACTTTCTGACATGGACAATTCATGTCATGAAGCTAAATTCTAAACATTTGGCATGAACAATTACTGTCATTTGTCCATTACATAAAACCACATGAAATTAATATTAAAAAAAAGTCAGTGAGCAATCAAAATATTTCTCAGTGAAATTTACTCATCCAGCTTTTCTCACTCTTCCCCTCTAGTTTTGCTCTTCTTTTCAGTTCTTTAGCTTTACCACCAGCAGTTATGCACGGTATAAAGTTTCTTCCCTCCCTCTTTCGATCTTTCCACCCTCTTCTTAAAAAATAAAATAAAATAAAATCCTGTCTCTAGGCTATTATTTAGTACATACACCAATCATATCCTGGTCTGTTACCAATACCCTCACTAGAAAGGACTAAATCGACATTGTAGGAAGAATTTCAGGTGAATTTGAATCTTATAGCATTTTCCATTGGTTGGTAATTTTATCATGCACATATTATTTTAGTTGACTAGCCACACATCAAATTAGTTCTGGCTTGCATGAAAAGAAAAAAAAACACCCATTCAATATTATACTATTAATGCTGGTGGTTATTAACAGAGATATTCATTTTCACATGAATTTGAACTTAGATATATAATCCAATGATTGTAAACATTATCAGCTTCCAAAAAAGGATAGGTGTGCAAAGAACATTGCAGTCACTTAGTAAACTAAAAATTGCATCAAATATGCTACGCAAATAGGCTCTGCAAATTGAAACTTCAATATTTTCAACAGCATTTCCAAAATCCCATTTTTTGGCCCATCCATTACAGGATGGTGGTGACCACCCATTGCATCGAGGAGATAGCTATGGTTAAGACTGGATAAAAGCAATTGGCATTTATGCTAATAGCTTAATTGCAGTCAGTAATCTAAAAAATGGATGTAATACGCTAATCCATGTATGCTAAAAAACCAAAGTTTAAATATTTTCAATTATGTTTCCAAATGTCCCATTATTTGGCCCACCCAATAAACACAGCTTAGTTACACCTTGAGCCTTCATTCCACTAGAAGGATGGTGACCATCACAGATAAAAGCCATTGGCATTAACGCCAATGCTCCACAAAATAAGACTCCCTGAGGTTTGGTTAGGGTGGAAAGGAGGCAGCTGAGTTGGGTAGTTTGCAATTGGAATTGTCTCACAAATGGGGGATTATACAGTAAAAAAAAACACCTTGCACCAATATCTTCTTAAATAAATTTGCAAACAAACTCACGCTCGCACCCCTATGCTATTATGAACATCAGGACAACAGACAAAGTGTTAAAACAAGTAGCATACCAGTTCGTTCTGATTTTGAAAGGAACTCCCAGGTCTCCATTGCATGCCAGTGACCAAAGGAGAGAAAACTCTGCCACCCATAGTAGCAGCTTCACCAGAACTACTAGAATCCACTGCACCAGTTCCATCACCAGCCTTGCCAGCCTGAGGCAAGATCATTCGGTTACTACTAGAAGCCAGAGGCTGCACCATTCCACCACTTCCAAGTCTATCATCAGTTCCCAATATATTTCTCTTTGCAATGTCAGAAGCTAAAGGCACTGAACCAAGAGCCCCATTGCTAGGAACTACACCAGGACTGAGGGGGATACTAGACGAGGGCTGGTTAGAGAGGCCACCTCTACTGATGCCCCTTGCTAGTCCAGCATCAGCAAGAGAAGGTGATGATATACGGCCTGGGAAACCTGCAACTTCTTCCTCCTTCATAGAATTGCCTAGTGTTATGGGAGAAGAAGGATTAGAAGGAGCTGCATTTTCCAAAACACCTCGAACAGAAGTTGAACCAGGAAGAGTTGGTGAAGCTGCTGACAAACCAGGCAATGTTTGCGCCTGAACATTCACAGAAATAGGTGCATGGTTCCCAGTTGGTGTTGATGGAGCAGACAAACCAACCATGCTACTTTTGGCAGGAGGAGTTCTTGCAACAATACCAGAATTACTATCCTGCAAAGCAGTATCATCAGCTTGATCTTGAACAACAGCACTCTCATGATGAGGAGAAGCAGCAGTGGCCTGAAAAGAATTATCATTCCATAGACATAGATATAATGTTAGGACAAAATAAATTATCATTTCATGATGAGGAGAAGCAACACTACTTGCCATTAATCCAGAGTTCAGCACAGTTAATAACAGCAGCACAGTTAATAACAGCCTAGACCGAACAAACTAATAAAACACATGATTAAACCCAAGAAATATAAACCTCCAAATATATTATGTCAAATAAAAGATTTAGAAGGGCCAGAAGCAAAAGCAATGTACATTACATACATCTTTCACATTTCTTTCTTCAGTTCAAAATAAAGAAGGGAGTTAGAAGTGTAATAGTCAAAAGCCCTAGTATCACAGGTCCAACTAAATCTTAAGGTAAAATATAATGAAAACTCGGCAACTAATCAAAGACAACCAAATATTCATTGGCCTTGCAGCTTGCTACATCAACACAGGAAGAACAAAACCTCTCTAATAATAAATAGGTAAAAGAAAGGCTTCACCGAAACCACTAATGTCATTTGAGATCCTTCATAAATTCAAATCTAAAGATATATTAGGACAACAGACTTAGATAGAGTATAGACATACAGGTATTTGAGGTGCAGATGTTGCCAAGGAAGTCTTTAAGCTGTGAACAGGGGCACCCTGTGGAGGAAAAAAATAAATTTATTACAAAACTGAGTAAAAGAACCCCCCTAACCAAAAAAATAGCGGCAAAAAAAGTTAACAAAGCATTTTGAAAAAAGCTGAGATTATTCTTCCATCGGATGTTAGAAGAGGGAGAGAAAACAAGCACAACCACACATACAAAAGATTGCATTCCCATCTCTAAAATAGGAAGCAGTTAGAAGCACAGGCTGCCACCCATTATAGTTTACCTTCACAGGACCAGGAGGACCAATTGTAACCAGGTCTTCAAGAGACTCAACCTTGTCTAATGGTAATGAGTTGTAAAGATCATCAACGTCACTAAAATCATCAAAATCTTCCTACAAAAAAGACAACATACATATAGAAAATTGAAGCGACATAAAAGAAAGAATATTAATGTGATATCCCATCAAGAATGTTGAAGTGAAGTTTATAATATACAGTTTAACATGGGGAAATCCACAAGAGAATGCATGATGCCTCTTACAATAAGCTTGATAAAAAATTTGTGCCATTAGAAAAGGTTAAAAAACACAAACCTGATTACGTTCCACATAGTCGTCCAGGAAGTCTTTAACATCATTAACCTCCTCAGGACTCAATTCATCATTGTCTAGTAGCCTCAGGATCAACTCTAACTTCTTTATATGAAGCTTGTGCCGTGTAATGGATGTCTCTAAATGTGTCTGTCAAACAAAACGAAGAAAATAAAAAAAATTATAACAGGAAGAATATATAAATTCCAACTACATTTTCCTTTCCTGTCCTACCAGTCTGGGTGGCCTTGTCTTTCCTTTCTTAACAGTGAGCCCCTCAATCTCAGCTTCAAAGTTATCAATCTGAGATTCCAGTTCCCCAACCTACTCAAGGAAGAACAAGTTAAAGCACCACTAATGAAATAAGAATTAATAAAGCAGAAAGGACTTCAATTTAAGACAATGATGTTAAACTAAAACTAAGTTATGTTCATTTCAAACCACATTTTCCAGATCAAACTGACATATAATGGAGTAATTTTAATTGCTTGAAAATCGTTCCAGTTGTTGTTCTCAAGATACAAAGTTTCAGATTCAGTATGAATGATGAGGTTCTCATGTGACTAACAAACATTCATTTTGGATGAGTTTAAGACAATTAAAAGTTTATAAATACAGTTGGCAAAACAATAAAATGTTTTAGTATTGAATAAGGAATTATCTCGAAAGGAAAAGCTTTCCTATTTTAAATGCTATCAGGCAGATCACAGATCTCTAAGCCATAAATAATTTATAACTTCATAGTTCTTCTATATCATTGTTTTTTTTCTGGGATAAGTATAAAGCTTTTGGACATTTAATTAGCAAGCAGAATCAACTGGCTGCACATGTCACATGCAGTAGGACCAGAGAAGGGCAGGTCAATTACAACTCATAATGAAAGATTTTATAATATCAGCTCAAAGAAACGAAATTTGAAATTTCAGAAATGTTTTATTATATATACACTCTCAGAAATATAGAAAAGAGAGCAAATCAAACAGCTTACTTACATACCACATTATTCAACCAATCCCTTGTCTCTGATTTAGCCTTCTCCTTTGGATCCTAATAATTAAAAAGATAAGCATACTAAGCAATTCTGATTGCAAAAGCTATGACATCTCGGAAAAAAGAAATATTTAATTTCTAAGAATAGTTTTTGTGAACTTATAAAGATTAAAGATATGGAACACATACAAAACCCAAAAGACAATTTTAAGATTGGAGATAAAATTCTAAATACAGAGAGATGGAATAAAGTCCAATGATGAAAAGTAAAACGCAACAACAACAAGGCTTCATATCCAAATGAAAGCAAATTAACATTCCTCCAAAAATATCAATTTAACGAAGATCTCGATTCTATGCTATCAATGATGACCACCAATAGCTCAAAAACTTTTAAATTGAACTACTTGCAAGTCTACATGTGTAAACATTGAAGTGGGAAAAACAAATTAAGTATGAAACAAACAGTAATGCAAGCCGGATAATAGAGGTGAATTAGACACCCTTTAACAGGTTTCATCTGATGGAGAAAGTACTAGCAATCATGGCACATCACATCATCAAAAGAAGGGATTGCTTCACAGAGTAATGTGAGTAACCACATCAACTGCTCCCAGGGTACCAATATGATGGTTTACTCAGCCTCAAATTTACTACCCATTTGACCGATTTGATTCAAGGTCAGGGATAAAACAAAGCAGTTTTAGCATGCAATGCTTACAGTTTTGGGTTGCTGGCCCAGCCCTTCTTTGGAAAATGCTTTTGTCTTAGTTTCCTTTTCGCATATCTTAAATCTTTCCATTTCTTTCTCTATAGTCTTACGAGCATCCACCAGAGCCTGCTCATAAGATGCACTAACCTACAACATGATTCAAAAGAAGGCCAGATCAACCTCTGTTACAGCAACAATGTCAAATATACATAATAAGGAAGAAAATGTCACAATGTGTCACAGGAATGAATAAGCATTTTATCATGGAAAATGACTGAACTACCAAATATCCTCAAAGCTTTAGATAAGACTGGTGCATGATAACACAAAAAAATAACCAGACAAGAAGTGAACACATGTGTAGGAAGGTGAAGGTGACATCTATTCAGGAAAAGCTGAATGAAAATGGTTTAAGATAATTTGGACAGACCAGTTGTAAGATGATTAAAGCCTAGAGAGGGGTGGGGTGCGACAGACCAAAAATGGTATATGACTAAAGTAATAAAGAAAATTTCATAACAGCTTGCAGAAAGTTTAGCACAATATATAACTAATTGGACAAGGTCAATACATGTAGCCATCCAGGCTTATAGCTGCGTTGAATTGATTCATTCAAAAATTTAAACCAATCAAATATATAAAAAAAAAGAAGTGTCCCTTCATCATTCTGTATCCAGCATGATTACTCAAAAAACCCAAACTAGCAGCACCTTTTGATTTGGATTAAATAATTGATTACAAGCAAACTAAAAGGCTGGGTGACTTTTCTCTTTTTAGCAACTATAATTCATAATAGGGAACTCGAATCTGCAAGGCTGAAATGATTCAACGCAGTAACCAGAAAGTAAAAATGTAGAGGGGTTGACCTTCTTATCCTTTATTTCACTGGATTGAATCCATGTCTTGATCTGGTCCCTGTATCTCTGCAGTTTCTTGATTTCCTTCTTCAAGTCTGCCTCAAACTTTTCTTTTTGATTCACGTTGTCCGTATCATAAACCTACAAACAGCCAATAACCCATTCATAAATAAACAAATTAGAGAGAGATAAACAAACAAACAAAATACTACAAAATAAAATAGAGCAAAAGGTGCAAGCAAACTCAATTAAGCAAAGAGTATAAGTTATATGCCAACACTACATTGCATCAACAAATCAATATTTTAAACCAAGAAAACAAATAACAAAAAAAAAATTTACAGAGAAGCTTACCATTTTATCGACAACAAACACAGAATAAAAACCAAATGACAAAAAAACCAAATACAGAATTAGAGTTTTTTTTTACTTGTTATTAATAGAAAAATAATCACTGAAACAAAAATAATTCACACAATCAATGTAAATCACAGCATTAACAAACTAGCCGTAAAAAATCTATCCGCACAAAATAACAATTCATTATACATTTATCCAAAGAGCAAACAAAATGAAATTCCGCCAAAACTCACTTTCCTTCGTTTTCTCAGCAACCAAACATATCACGAGAACACATTGAAACAATACTTCTCAAATTGATTTTAGACTCTAAATTCGTTACTTCTTCTCGGCAACAAAAAATATGAAAAATCAAACGAAAATTATTTAAGAGAGAGCGCTGATAGAGAAGGGAGTCATTTTGTGACCTTGTTCCAGATACTGTCAAAAACGTCGACGCCTTCTTGAACTTTCTTTAGAACACGATCGATCTCGCCTTGTAACTTGCGACTTGCTCCCATTGTCCAACAACTTGATCACTGTCAAATCAAGAACTACAACTGATGGGTTTGCTTTTATTATCATTCAATCTTAAGAGTGATAAATGGACGGACTATCGGTGCGTGCCACTCTTTATTTTTAGGGTTTTTTCTTTCTTTTTTCCTTTTACTTATATTTTATTCTTTTCGTCTGCTGTACTGAGTGAAATATGGAGGAGATGATGGGGAAAACAGTGAACGACGAGGGAGATGGATTTTAGAGAGGAGCGACTGAGACCGAGTTTCGTTCTTTAATTATGGGCCGGGCTTTTATGATTTGGGCTGGTCCCACAGATTACGGATTTGAGTGGTGTTTGGTGTAGCCATATAACTAAACTAAGCCTTACACATAATTGTGACACTAAATTTAATTTAACAAAATATTTGTTCTTTCATCAAAAAAAATTCTCATCTTTCACTCAATCCAAAAAAAAAAATTGTTCGATAGTGAAAAAATAAATTCAAATTAAAAAATAACATAATTCTTCCAAGAGAAGAAAATATTTTACAAGACAATATTTTTATTTAAATCATGAGCCTCACTTATTAATTTTTATCATTTTCTTTCTAACATTTATATTTATTTTGTACATATTATAATAATGATAATTAATTTTATTTGATGAAAAAAACATATTTTATGTAAAAAAATAAATTGAAAAGAAGTTATTTAACATGATATAGCTACTAGAAAAAAAAGAAAAACAAACATGAAGATGTGATGATTGAAGTATATTTCAAAAATAATAAACTAATATTCAAAGATGTTTAGTTTATAAGCAAGCAAATATGTTTTCTAAAACAAACTTGTAGTCTAAACTACAATTTTAACATGTATACTAGATAAATTTATTTTAATTCTGCTAATATTTCTTGTTAAAAAGGTTATGTTAAAGAATAAATATTAAACTCAAAACAATAAGGGGTCTCCACTTATACTGTGATCTCAAGTGTGTCTATTAACCATGTTTTAAAGCAGGTTTTCCAACAATCCTCCATCTAAATGAAAATTATCTAATCAATATAACAGATTCAAAGATTCATAAATAGATTCTAATTTTATGGATCACTACATCAAGATAAATAGCTTTTGGCTTTGAACTTTTCTTAGTGAAATACTATTTGATTTACTCGGATAAATAATAAACGTGATGGCTTGAACTATTCAACATTTTGTATAAACCAATATAATATTATTCACATCGTTGTTTACTTTAAGATTTAATTTGGCTCTCACTATTATGTTTATTATATCCATGAACAAAGTTTATATTCATTAGTACTTTAAATAATTCAATCCTTTTCAAAACTCTAAAACAATAGTCATATTTCTCACTCATATAAATAATCTTTTATTAAAAGTATTATATGACACTCCATCTAATATACTAAGATTTGAAAATCATTAAGAGCACAACTCACCCTTTATGATGTTGTAGCTAACATCTTTTTTTTTATTATATGAATAAACAAAATATTTGAATGATATTGAAAATATTATATGATTTAGTTTTTCATTTGAACCTAGATTTTGAGATATCAAATCAAGTAGGTAAGGTTATTATCATTAAAAAAACATGTTTTTAAAGGCTTTGAATTCATTATCTTTGATGAATTATTAAGATCTCTCAACAGATATTTGGTTAATGGATCCATAATGTTTTTATTTTACTTTACATCATCAATAGAAGTAATTTTATTTGAGAAAAAGTGTTTAATAATATTATATCTATGATGTATATGTCTAAATGTACTATTATACATACTACTTTGTACCCTTCAAATTATAGATTGGTTATCACAATAAATATAAAATTATTGGCATTAGTTTTAGCTAACATGAAATATCCTTTAAGAAATTCTAAAGTCACTTGTCTTTCGTTTTAGCTTTATTAAGAGTAATACACTTTGATTTCATCAGTGATTTTGTTATATATTTTACTTAGAGGATTTTCATGATATAGTTGTTCCACCATATATGAAGATATATTCATTAGTGGATTTTGAATCTTTGATATTGAATATTCAATTTACATCATTATATCCTTCTAGTATCATTGAGTAATGAATATAATATAGTTCATAATCCAAGGTGCACCTTAAAAATATAAATTCCCTATTTATTGCTTTCTAATGATCTATACTTGGATTACTAGTAACTCTACGTAGTTTGCTAAATGATTATGCAATATTAGGTGGTGTGTAATTTATAATGTACATTCAGCTCCTAATTATTCAAGAATATTTCAACTACTCTATTTTCTCACTTTTATTCTTATACACACACACACACACACACACACACTTATGTCCATTGGAGTTTTCGTATTTACTTATATAGATTTTATCAAGGATTTTCTTAACATAGTAAGATTGAGACAATACTAATCCATTAGGCATCCTTGTAATTTTTGTTTCTAACATCACATCTATAACCCTAAGTCTTTTATGACAATCATATTAGTTCATATTTTCTTAGTACACTTGATCATGTAATAATTATTGTCTAAAATAACTATATCATTTGCATGAAGACATACAATAACATAACCTTTATATGCATTTTTCACACAAAACACATTTATTAACTTTATTAATTTTGAATATATTTGATAATATGACCTTGTTAAATTTTTTGTGCCATTTGTCATAACCCAATTTTTGGGTTACTCCCTAAAATAAAATAAAAATAACAAAAATAAAATAAAAGAAGCCGGCGTGGGTAGAAAAATCAATGTGGAAATTTTGGTTGTTTTCGCGAGTCCAATCGTATCTCTTTGGTTCCAAAAATAGAGAAAATACAGATTTAAGACAAAAATAATTTATCATTGGATGAATCTGTGTTAAACGACATAATTATATTTTTTATGGGTTGATTCGATTTAATCGTCGACAAATTTAAAGTTTAATTATGATCGGGAATTAATTTAAGGTCCAATTGAAGGATTTAATTAAGTGCAAGGACTTAATTATACTTTAAATTGGTCAAATTAATTTTATTAAGGGCTTAGTCAATGAGAAATCAATTTCTTGAATTTAATTCAGGGCTTAATTGTTGAGAATGGAATTTTCGGAGACCGATTTGAATTTTTTAAGTCAATTATGCGAAATCGGGGGCTAAATTGAACAAATTGAGAATCTAATGGTCAATTGAGGGTTAAATCGCAGAAATCGAAAACCAAAGACCAAAATAAAAAAAGGCGCGCACATTCAAGGTTGCTTTGTTGAAATTTTGACAGGGGATACAATTGCGTAAAATTAAAAGTTTAAAATTAATTGGGGGTGCGATCGAACCAATTAAACATTGAGGGACTAAGTTGTATTTTTATCACACAAATTGTGCATGTCCCCGCACTGTTCCGGCACTGCAAACAGTGCGAGAACAGCTCCCTGCAACGGCTGCTTGCACGGCATCGAACCTCTCTGTTTTTCACGCAACCCACGACTCTGCAACCCACGGCTCTACAGCCCCGTCCCTCTGCAATCCACAGCACACACATACAAAATGCATGCCTCTTTGACTATAAATACAAGTTCGCAGCATGCACAAGGAAGAGGAGGAAAAAGAAAAACGAAAAAAGAGAGTAGTGAGGAGCAAAAACAGAGAGAAAAAGAAGAGATTCTGGAAAATTTGTAGAGGATTTTGGCAAAGAAAAAACAAGCATAAAAATCACCTCTCAACCCCGTCGCAGCTCCTCCATCTTCCCCGCTGCAGCCCTCTCTGTCCACAGGTCCCGCTCTCTCTCTCTAGAAAAACAGCCCCTGCTCTCTCTCTCTCTCCACCGTGGAAGGCCAACCGACCACCCAAGACCTCCCTTATCATCACCACAAGTTTACCCCTTCACCCTAGTCTGTCCATTTCTCCTCTCCCAGGTGAAGGAACCGAAGCGATCCCGACGATAGCGATTACGCCCGGCGACTTTGGAGGCTTTTTCCGGCCACCACGGACCACCGTTGACGACGCCACCACGACAGGGAATCATCACCTCGACCTCCTCTACACAACGAGTACTAACGGGTAAGCCTTTCGCCACATTCAAAAAAAAACTATTCATCGTCTTCCTCGGCTCGCATGTAGAAGCGGGACGCAATTTTCGTCCCCTCGCGTGCGGGCCGAGGCCGATACGGTGCGGGCCTCATGCCCGGCCCACGTTTCAAAGATTTGGGCTTCCAGCCCAACACCTTTGGGCTTCCAGACCATGAGGATCTGGAAGCCCGATCCAAAGTTTATTTGGGCTTCAGGTCAGTGAGGACTGGAACCCAGCCCATACACTTTGGGCTTCCGGCCCATGATGGTCGGGAAGCCCGGCCCCGAAAGACCTTCGGCTTCCGGCCCACGAGGCTGGAAGCCCGGCCCGACTGAGACCTTCGGGCTTCGGCCTGAGGCTGGAAGCCCGGCCGACTGAACCTTCGAGCTTCGGCCCACGAGGCTCGGAAGCCCGGCCCATTGAGCGAGTGCGCCGACCCATTATGGTCTGGCGACCCCAACTCAAATAAAGGCGGGTGACAGCCCATAGTGGCTGACAGCCCAGACCATACCCCTTCTGGGCTTCCGGCCGTGAGAGGGCTGGAAGCCCGACCCACTCGAGGTGGGCTGTCATTACTCCATGGTGACTGACCCGACCCAAAAAAAAATAAAAAAAAATAAAAATAAAAAATACAAATGGACAAAAAAAATATTTTTTATTTTACTACTATTATTATTACAAAAAAATCCAAAAATACAAAAAATGTATTTGTTTTTTTTGCATACTGCAGATTCCAAAGCTTTTCTCATTGTATTTTTCAGTAAAAAATATGTTGCATCTTTTTCCATATTTTTAAAAAATGAAAATTGGATATACGTAACCAGTTTGCGATTATCCGTTGGAAGTCGGCCAAAATGTCAAAAATAATTTAACAATTATTTTGTTTTTAGCTTTCGCGGTGTAAATTTACATTGTAAAGTACACTCGCAGATAAAAAAATTTTTTTACTACGGTGTAAAATTACATTGTATAATACATCCATAGATTAAAATAAGATTTTAACTACGGTGTAAAATTACATTATAAAGTACACCCGTAGATAAAAAAAAAAAAAAGTGATTTTTACTACGGTGTAAATTTACATTGTAAAGTACACCCGTAGATAAAAAAATCTTGTAACTGCGGTGTAAAATTACATTGTAAAGTACACTCGCAGACAAAAACAATTTTTTTTTTTTTTGAAAATGCAGTGTAAAGATTTTAACTTAGAAAAACAATCAAACAAACAATGCAGCTTACCTTAGGTAGGGTGCACTGGGGGTGATGCGTCTTCCCCTTGCACAACAAGTCCCCTTACCCAAGACTCTCGTAGACCAATAGGTTTCCTAGTGACCGTAATACTAGGTGGCGACTCCTTATAATTATAGTCGTAAATTTTACGGCTATAAACAACCCCATTTTCACCGCGCGTCGTTGTCTCCCCCGACACTAGGGGTGATGGCGGGGCGCGAAGCGCGTAAAAAAATCGCCGTCGCGACACCATTGTTTAGACTTTTTTTTCACACCATGTAATGATTTGACAAACTTTTAGTTATTGTTCATTAACAACAAAAACCCTCAGATTATTTCATGTAAACCTTTTCATTAAGGTCACCATTTAAGAAAGTTGTTCTTACATTTATTTGATGTATCTTAAGTTTGTTAATAGAGGTGATGACTATTATCATTCATATAAAAAAAATTTCTTAACATAAACAAATGTGTCAAAAATAGTCCATACCTTCTTATTGTTAGAGTTCTTACACTATAAATCATAATTTGTATTTTTTTAAATAATTCCTTCACCTTTCATTTCCTTTTTAAAAATCTATATATAATCTAATGACTTACTTTAAGATGAAATATCCATTATTTCCTATGTATAATTATTCATAATGAAATTTATTTGATTATTAAATGCCTTTTTCCAATATAAAATTTCGAGAGTATAGTAAGTTTAAGGTTTATTTTCTAACAAGTATGTTAGAAAATGATGACCAAATATTTTGATTTTTCTCCTTTTAGTTCTTTTAGGCTCAACTTCAGCATCTTTTGATTTTTCATATGTGTGTGACATCGTGACGACCTTTCTCCTGGATCGAAAAAGTAAAAAATGGTGTTTTGTCCTTTATTAGTAAAAGACGAGTTTAAAAGTTGTCATCTAGTATTTTGGTCACTAAAACCCTAATTAGAGACAATGTTTAAGTAAGGAGATTGAGTGCATTAAAAAAAGTATTAACACCCTTAAAATAGCTTATCTAAGTTGCATTGTTTATTTGTCTAATGTTAACTAAAGTCTTGTTTTGTTTTCAACTTGTTGGTCAATCTAAGGTTTAATAAAAGTTCTTCTATGTAAGGAGATCATTATCTTATTAGGTCAAAAACTTAATTATTCTTAAGAAAGAAAACAATTTGATATTGAGAATACATCTTACATATAAAATCGTAACTCCATATATTAAAAGAAACAGAATAAAATTCTAATATAAAAAATACATCTTCTGTATAAGTTTATAATCTCGCATATTAAAAAGAAAACAAAACAATATCTTTTGGTGTTTTTGTTTTATTTTTAATATCTAGAATATGTCTTACGTATAAGTTTCATAATCTCACATATTAAAAGAAAATAAATTTTGGTATTTTTTCAACTATAGGACAAAACCTTTTGAAATTTTGTAAACTTGTTGGAAATCCTTGCAATATATTTTTAAACATGCCAAAATATATTTTTTAAATGATGTTCACAATTTTTTAGGATTTATGGATTTCTACAAAAACAAATATTATGTACTTTTTTTAGGCTTTTTTATTATATCATTCTATATTATTTTTTAGGCTTGTTTAGTAAAAAAGAAAAACATTTCTTCCTAAAATAAAGTTAACAAAAAAGAGAAGAAAAAAAGTGTTTGCAAAACACAATTTTAAACAAAAAAAAAAACCCTTCAATAAAACAAAAACAAGACAAACAAGATAATAAGGAATAAACAAAGTTTTATTTTTTTAGACGGCCTAACTAGTGTGACCTGAAAGTTTTGGTTCACCAAAAAACAAACCAAAATCTTGGTTTAACCCGAAAAGAAACTAATATTTTTTAAAATAAATTAAACTTCCCAAAAACACAAAAACAAAACAAAACGCTTAGAAATAAAAAATGCAAAGAAAACCAACCCAGAAAATTGAATGAGTCAAACAACATGAATTTAAAACCATACCACATTTGGTAAAAGAAAACACATATCAATTGGAAACATTTAAAGTATAAGAATCTAACATCCAAACATGTCAATGTACATTTAAAATGCATGATTATGTTAAATATATTTTAGTTTTTAACCAAAACTAAATGAGTAAAACCTATTATAAACACGTTATTGATGCAAATAAACACTATATTACTTGTTATTAATGTATTATAGGAAATTCTAAAAAACAAGTAGGACTAAAATTGGTCCAAATTGTGTAGCAAATGTCATGTTGTTGGGAAGAACATGATATGAACTCAACAAACATAACATTCACAAAAAGACCTGATATAGAAAAAAGAAAGGCATAAACGTGTTCAAAAGGCTCAAATCAACACAATTTAGCCAAAAAAGTTTTGGAACCAAAGCTAAATCCTTGGATTTAAACCCATTAAAACTTTTTATTGACGTGAAACAATCATAGATTATTGACTAATCCAATCCAAGGAATAATCTAGTGCAAAGAAATGGGTAAAAAATGGTATAAATCATACAACTAAGACAATGTTCTTCACAAGAATACAAAGAACAAATGCCTAAAAAAACCTAACAACATGCTCATAAAAACTAATTATATTCAAGCCTTAAACTAGCATTTTTTGCTTCTAAAACAACTCATATTCTATTCCAATAGGTCACATTAATACACATGAACCCATTTGAATTAAAAACACTAACAAAAACATCAAAACACTAAAATTAAGCTTGTGATAACAAAACCAAAACAACAGCAACTAATCATTCAAAATTTATTTTTCTAAGCCTATTTTATGCATGAACATGCATAACATGCTAAAGATGAAAATCCTTGCATTAACATTCCTAAATTAGGTCAAAATATAAACTAAAAAAAATACAAAAACATACATATAACAAATACAAAACTTAACATCACATATCAAAAACATAAAAATAACAACATAAAAATAAACATCTCAACAACAAAGAGGTGAATACAACATTATTTGTTGAACATTCAATCCTCTTTTATATGCTTATAAAAAAATATAAGAAACAATTAAATAAAATATAAAAAAAAACAGAAAAATAGAACATAAAGACCTATTTATTAGATTAGAAGTATACCCATAACAATTATTTTCGTTTTCTTTTTCTTTTTTTCTTTGGTAGTTGGTCCTTCTTTTTTTTACATACTTAAGGAGGGTATTTATAAGGATTTTGTTTTTAAGATTTTGGGATTTTTTGAATTCATTTCTGACCTTTTGATCTTGTTGGATATGCTATAAACCCTTGACAGGAACCAATCACAAAGATTATTTTTTTACCAATCCAATATAATAAAAATAAAAATATATATGGATTAATTTATCAAACTTATAGCTTGGACAATAAAATCAAGATAACATCTTAAAAAATAAAAAGAAATTACAAACTAATCAAAAGTTAAAAATAATTAAAAAAAAACAAGGTTGACAAGGGCTAACTTGTGATATGAGTTTGAGATTTTTATGAATATAGAAAAAAATTACAAAACTACAAAATCACCACTTCTAACAAATTCAATGTTGAAGATTGAAATCAAGAAAAAAAACCCATGAAACCTGGATAATTCCATAAAAAACAAATAGAAAAAACTTGTTAAGCATATAAAAATAAAAATAAAATAAAGAAACTAAATTAACCTAGATCAACTTGCTAAATATAATATCATTATAACTCTTTGGAAAAAAAATATTAGTTAAAAAAATTTTTAAGTTAAAAAATCCATAATCTTAGGTCATATCATGACCTTTATAGGATTAAGTACTACCAACTTTTCAAAGTACCCTTTTAGTGTATGGTATTTGTAGAAAGGTTATATACCATTCTACAATTCATATAATATTTTCCTTAACTTTTAATGGGGTTTGTTAAAAAATATAATTAAGTGCTCTCAAACTTATCAAAATAACATTTATCATTTCCTTTAATATTGAGTTTTTAAATTTCACAATATTATTTTGTTGACGTAATAATGAGTAGTAGTTTTATGGATAAGACTATTTTACAAATATAATTCACCAAAAAGTATATTCTCCACCTCACTTCTTATTAACTCTTTATTGTCATAATGTTTAAATATTTCAAGAGCTCCATCTTTACTTATACAAATATGTATAATAAAACTATAATATTTTGTGCAATCATCTATAAAAATAATATAATATTTTATTTCCATTTTAGACCATTGATATTTAAGTGAATGAGGCCTAAAAAAAACTATCATACCCATGTTAAGTTTAATTTGGTAGTTTTACCTTATCAAGTTAATAAAAAATATTGTCATTTTAATATTTTTTTTAAATTAGAAAAATAAATCATTGTTGTTTTAAATAAGTTTTTCTGTTAAAAAAGTTATTTGATGTTTTTAAACTACTCAAGCATGATGACTCACTAGACTTTTATGTGTTTAATATCACTATAAAAATGTTCCCCACAACAGCGCACTAGCTGACTAGTAAAGTACTATTTTTAGTGTCTGTTTGAGAGTGTGATTACGGTTGCTTTTGAAAATGCATTTTATTCATCAATATACCAAATTGATATATTTTTTTAAAAACATAATATTTTTGATATCAACATATGAAAATGATCTAAAAATACTAAATTTTTTAATTAAAAGTAAAAAGTAAAAATAAATTTTTTTTTAAAATTGTTTTTCAAAAACGCTTTGAAACCTAAAAGATTTCTAGTTATACAAAAGCTAAACGAGGATGTAGTTTTAAACAATAATAAACACAGTTTTACACTGTTCATCTAGACTCAAATGCATTGTGGATTGGAATAGTAAAATTACTATTTTGCCCCTCCATTTACTATGTTTTTAGCCTTGGGTCCCGAGGTATTTTCGATTTTTTGTCTTCCTGTGCACAATAAAATAACCATAATACCCTTAAAAAGACAAAACAACATAGTTACTTCTGGGGGAATTAAGGTTATTGCATAGTTGTCCAATCCGTTCCATTCCGGCCGAAACAGCTGGAACGCCCCGTACCAGTAAAAAAACGAAACAAAACGGCGTAGTTTTTACCTTATTTTTTATTTCGGTCTGTACCGGAAATTCCGGCCAAAATGCACCGGAATTGCACCGGGTGTGCCGTTCCAGTCTCCCACTTCTCTCTCTCTCTTCTCTTAAGTTGAATATATTTATTGCGCCCCCTATACCTGTCCCTGCCCCCCTCTCTCTCTCTTTATATATATATATATATAATAAAATAAAATTATTGCATCAACTTTAATTTTATAAAAATTAAAAATTATATTAATTTTTTTTGCTTTTTAATTTTTTTATAATTAATTCTTTAATTAATTATGAACAGTACAACCCCGAAACGACGCACCGAAACCGAAACGCCCTGTACCAATAGAAAAAACAAAATGCCAACCGAAGCGAAACGGACATCTATGGGTTATTGCAATTTTTTTTAAATGGCTAAATACAGAAATACCCCTTAATAAGACAAAAGTGCATAGGAAACCCAGGTTAGAACGATAACTGCACATTTGTTTTAAAATGACCAAATACGTATATACCTCATATAAGATAAAATACAGGAGTTGACTGTAGGGGTGTTCTGGTAATCTCTCTCCTGCGTGTGAAAGTACCTATCAGCCCCTACTGTTTATTGACTTTTCATTCTATCTTTTGATTCTTTTGCATTGTCCTTATTTTTGTTAAATAAGTTTTGATTTGTTTCAATTTGATCCTTCAATTATAATTGATTATATATTGTAGTTTCATTTTGGTCCTCAGTCATTTGAAAATTGATATTTATTATTTTTCTCTTTTTTTATTTTTTATTTTAATTTATTTTTCAAGTCAAATAATTTTTAAAATCTAATAATATTGTTTTTTCATTTATTTTTTTAATTGTTTTTTTTAATATTTTTAGGTGTTGAAATTTCTAATTATTATAGATAAGACATTCAAAATAATAATAATGGTTATTTGTATGTGAGGCTAATTATATATTTTTATATTTATTTAATATTAACACCTTGTATATATATATATATATATATATATATATATATATATATATATATATATATATATATATATATATATATATATATATATATATATATATATATATGACCTAGGTTTTTTTGAAGAAAAAAATATATCAGTGTTCTGAAATACTTTTAATATAATAATATGAGGAATAAATATTGTAAAACAAAAAAATAATTTTTTTTCTAGCAATAATTATGGTGTCATTAATGGTATGAAAAATAATAATTAAAATATGAATTATTTGTAATAATATTTATAATGACAGCTACAATAATTGTGACAATTTAACAATCATGATAATAACAATTGCAATAATAATCGAAATAGCTCATCAGTTAATGTTATTTTTCTTAGAGGTTGACTTTTGCGGCTTTTTTTTGTATGATATTTTATATATAACATTACATGAAAAAAAAACATACGAAGTTACACGTAGACAAAATAAGTGGAAAAATTGGGGCAAATTATCTATAATGAAAAAATATACGAGCCAATTCCATCTACTTCGCCGTAGCTATAAACAAATTTTTTAAAATGCAAAAAAAATATTAATGGTCTTAGATTTTTTATAATATTATATATCTGAGCAAAATAATCAGCCTACAAAACTTTCGGTTTTTACTATATCAAATAATAATAATAATAATAATAATAATAATAATAATAATAATAATTATTATTATTATTATTATTGTATATTATGTTTTTATATATTCATTTTATTATGAAAAATGTGTTTAAAATAATAATTATTAAACAATATTTACAATATTTTAGACCTGAAATATTATACATAAACAATATTTACAATCCTTAGATTTTAGGTTGTTTTAGTTAAAAAAAAATTACAATATTTTTATATATGATATTTTAGATCTAATATGATGTAAAAAAATACGAGGCAACACATAAATAAAATAAATAGACAAATTTACCCAAATTATCTATAATTAAAAAATATACAAATTACTTCCCCAATATTTTAATTACAATGTTTTTTTTAGATAAAAAAAAACTCATTTCTATTGGATTTCATCTACTATAATTTTACTAAGATAACTAATTACAGCAGTAAAAAATCAATGCGGGCAATTCACCTCGTTTCCACTGTATGGTTTTCTTCTGCCCGCGGTGCACGGTTTTGACTGCCTCCACTTCGAAGTAGCAGCAACTACCGAGTAATTACATATATGGCTCCAAACATAAGTAGTTGTAATGAATTTTTCCAAGCGGCTGAGTTTGACATGCCATGTGAAAGATATGGGTTATCGTAAACTTTAGGCTAACTCAGTAGCCACTTTTCTCTGGTGTACGAGCTTGATGACTCTTCAAACTTTGACTTGTCTATCACATCAACTATCCTGAGTCATCATGCAGTACCACTACGCAATGTCTCTGCTATAGAATTGAGTTAAAATGTTGTTTCTCTATGGTTTTCTGGCCAGCTGATTCTGTTTTTTCTCTGTAACAATGGTTTCTGCTGTCTTATGGTGTCTTCCATTTGTTCTTTCCTTTATTGGTTCTTTAGCGCAGCCTCAGACAACCGCTAACACAATAAACTTGGGTTCCAGCATGACTGCTGGGACTAATTCTTCGTGGCGATCACCCTCTGGTGATTTTGCGTTCGGGTTCTATCGTCTTGTTAATGGCCAGTTCCTTGTTGGAATCTGGTTCGACAACATCCCAGGAAGAACACTGGTTTGGTCAGCGAACCGTGATGATCCAGCTCGAGCTGGATCAACCATCAATTTCACACTCGATGGCCGGCTTGGTCTTACGCACTCAAATGGAACTGGATACTTAATATACAATGGCACTTTCGGTGCTAGTTCTGCTCTGATGCAAGATGATGGCAACTTTGTTGTAAAAACCAATTCTTCAAAGGTTATCTGGCAGAGCTTTGATTCTCCAACAAACACCATTTTACTGGGCCAAGTCCTAGTAATGGGCCAAAAACTCTACTCTAATGCAAATGGAACAATTGACTACTCGACTGGGCAGTACATGTTAGAGCTTCAAATGGATGGTAATGTTGTAATGTCTGCATACAAGTTCGCTGATCCTGGTTACTGGTACACTGCGACAAAAGATAACAAAAATGTGAGCCTGATTTTCAACCAGAGTACAGCTTTTATGTATGTTGTGAATCAAACTTCAATCGCGTATCCTATGACACGTCAAGTTCCCACTCCGATTGGAGATTACTATCACCGAGCAATGATCAATGACCATGGAACTCTTCAACAGTTTGTTCACCGCAAAGAAAATGGAAGCGGGTGGACCGTTGTGTGGGAGCCAGAGAATATTAAAGCTGAACCTTGCATACCGTTTAATATCTGTGGAGTGTATGGCTTCTGTACATCGATTGATAATACAACAATCAACTGTACGTGTTTGCCTGGGTATTCTCCACGGGATCCAAGCATTCCCTCAAAAGGATGCTATCCTGCTACGGCGATAGATTTCTGTGCTCCAAATTCTTCGGCCTCAAATTTCTCTCTTGAAGAGATAGAGAATGCTGATTTTCCAAACGGTGATTTCGCAGATATGGCCAGAATCACGCCAGTCGATGTAGAAGCATGCGGGAAGGCGATAATGGATGACTGTTTTGCTGTGGCTGGCGTCTTGGTCGAGTCTGTGTGTTACAAGAAGAGAACGCCTTTGCTTAATGCTAGAAGGAGCTTCCCTTCTACTAGCAATATAGTGGCGTTTATAAAAATTCCCAAGGCAAACAACAACCCTCCAATTCAAGATAAAGATGATGATTCTCCTTCTTGGATTGCTCTTCTAGCAGGCTTATTATTATGTTCAACAATGACGTTACTCTTTGCCACCATTACCATTTGTCATCACCCTCTTGCTCAGCCTTACATTAGTCAAAAGCAGCTCCCAGTGCCAAAGCCCGTGGATATCAATTTGAAGGCATTTTCATTCCAGGAATTGCTTCAAGCAACGAATGGTTTGAGGAACAAACTTGGGAGAGGTGCTTTCGGAACTGTCTATAGTGGGGTGCTAACCTTGGCAGCTGAAGAGGTTGAGATTGCTGTCAAGAAGCTTGAAAAGGTCATTGAACATGGCGAGAAGGAATTCTTAACAGAAGTCCAAGTAATTGGACTAACTCACCACAAGAATCTTGTAAGGCTGGTGGGTTTTTGTAATGAGAAAAATCACCGGCTTTTAGTTTATGAGCTAATGAAGAATGGTAGTTTATCGGATTTTCTGTTTGGAGAGGGGAGGAGGCCCAGTTGGGATCAAAGGGCTGAGATTTTGTATGGAATCGCAAGAGGTTTGTTGTACTTGCATGAAGAGTGTGAGACGCAGATCATTCATTGTGACATAAAGCCGCAAAATGTTCTTCTTGACAAGAATTACACAGCCAAGATTGCAGATTTTGGCCTGGCAAAGCTCCTGAACAAGGACCAGACTCGAACGAGCACAAAAGTTAGAGGAACGATGGGATACATGGCACCAGAATGGCTAAAAAATGCTCCTGTGACCGCCAAAGTTGATGTTTACAGCTTTGGGGTCATGTTGCTGGAGATTATTTTTTGTAGGAAGCACTTGGAATTGCATCAAGTTAATGAATCAACAGGGGGTAGCGAGTTGATTCTAATTGATTGGGTCCTATGCAGTGTGAGAGCTGGCAACCTACTCGCCATTGTCAGCCATGATTCTGAAGTTCTGGAAGATTTTTGCAGGTTTGAGAGAATGGTCTTGGTGGGTTTATGGTGCCTATGTCCAAACCCAGCTCTCCGACCATCGATGAACAAGGTTACACAGATGCTGGAAGGAACCAGTGAAATTGATGTTCCCCCTTCGATCGAAGCATACCTTTTTTAAACAAGATTATCATGGTGCCTGTTTCATGATTTCTGTATTGTATTGAAATTATAAAAGGTGTCGCAATCCCCACCATGCTTTGTTTTCTTATTGGTTTTGAAAGCTTGTTTAGGGTCAGAATAGTTTGGAGTCCTTGGCTCAGTGATTCCATTATTTGGAAGACACAGCTAGTTTTCTTCCACTATCAATTCATACTCTTACCAGTTTGGCTATTGCTTTTGGATTACAAAATATCAGACATTACGCATCAGCCTAATTTGCAGTCGATGGACCCGATGGCGATGAAGATGAAATTCTACCACTAATTGAAAAGCAGGTTGTCAGCCGAAAGGACAGGACTTTTACAAAAACTTGGTCCAAATAAAATTGTGGTTAAAAAGGGGATTGCGCAACTAATGATACTTGCGATGATCAAATACGGCATTAGAACTCATTAATTGATTTCCAACAGTGTTTGAATCATTCAAATTGGAAAAAGATTATTGGATTGCGATTTCCCTTTCGTCAATTTAGTAGTCATGGATCACAAGAAGACTTTTCTCTTGTTATCATACGTTGCGTAGACTTTTGATGGAAAGCCGACCCCGCTATACACTTCTTGGTATAAATAAATCACCATCAGTCCAGTTTTCAGTTCATGGACCTCAAGAAAACTAAAATTCCACAACTTTCCCTTCAATTCCACAAGCTCCATTCAATTAATGCCACGAGGGTAGACACTGAAGTGTCACATTACACTGTGGTTCATTGACCTCAAGGTCAAGAAATATAAAATTACACAACTTTCCCTTAAATTCCACAAGCTACATTAAATGCGAAGCAGGTAGAAATTAACTGTGAGATGGATATATGATGAAGGTTTTTTCTTTTTTTGAAAAATAGATATTTTTTTACCTATTATTATTACTATTATTATTTTCAGGGAATATCTTTTTTTACCTATTTTCAAAAGAATATTTTTTATTTATTTATTTGTAGTTTTTTATATAATTGTAATGGATTTTGACAAGGGAAGAAATTAAAAAAAAGAATATTTTAACTGTCTAAGCGTCAATTTCGAATAATGACACGAGCATAACTATTCGACGATGTTCATTGCTTTCAATCACATAAAACTGTGGTTCTGTTGCTCTCTCTTCTAATACTAAGATTCTTTTCCCCTCAATTCCTAAGAACTTGGCAATGGCTATCCAGATAATATTTCCTTTTCTTCTACTGCAGTTCCTAAACTTCCATGAATTGCATGCTCAGATATCTCCCAGCATAAGCTTAGGTACCAGCATCACAGCTGGATCTAGTGATTCTTGGCGATCACTTTCTGATGATTTTGCGTTCGGGTTCTATTCTCTGCCCAACAATCTTTACCTTGTTGGAATTTGGTTCAACAAGATCCCTGAAAGAACACTAGTCTGGTCAGCTAATCGTGACTTTCCGGCAGCTGCCGGATCCATAGTCAGACTCACGTCTGGCGGCCAGCTTACGCTCACGCATCTCAATGGTAGTGTTGAATCAATACACAACGGGGGAGCAGCAGCTTTAGGGTTCATGGGAAATGATGGCAACTTTGTCTTGAGAGATGCGAGTTCAAGTGTCGTCTGGCAGAGTTTTGATTCACCAACAGACACAATCTTACCAGGTCAAGTTCTTATTCGTACCCACAAGCTCTATTCCAATGCGAATGGAACTGTTGATTACTCCACTGGGAATTTCATGTTGGAAATGCAATATGATGGAAACCTGGTGCTCTCTGCCTATCGCTTCTCTGATCCTGGTTATTGGTACACTGCAACTCTAACAACAAATGTTAGTTTGGTGTTCAATAATTATACCGCTTCCATGTACCTTGTCAACAGTACTGTTAACAATATCCACCCCTTAACAGGAAATGTCTCAACCCCCGTTGGAGACTACTATTACCGAGCAACAATTAACGATCATGGTAATTTCCAACAATTCGCTTACCACAAATCAAACAGCAGTGGATGGACAACAGTGTGGAGGGCGATTGACGATCCTTGCATGGTGAATGCTTTATGTGGTGCCAATGGCATGTGTTTTTCTCAGAATAATGAAACATCAACATGTAGATGCATACCGGGTTACATTCCACTGGACCCTAATCACGTGTCCAAAGGGTGTCGTCCAGAGACCGTGGTGAACTATTGTGCCGACCCTTCAATGAAAAACTTCACGATTGAGGTGATTGATGACGCCGACTTCCCATTTGAGAGCTTCGCAGACTTGGCTCGAGTGAAGAATGTAGATCTGGAGGGTTGCAAAAAAGCTCTTATGGATGATTGTGACAGCTTGGCTGCTTCCTTGGTGGATTCCAGGTGCATCAAGAAAAGGATGCCTTTGCTAAATGCGAGAAAGAGTTTTTCTACTAAAGGAATCCAAGCGCTGGTGAAGGTGCCGATGAAAAGCAGTCCTGGCATTCCAGAACATAAAAAGAGGAATGATTTCGACTCTCGGGTTTTTCTAAAGATTAGCGTTATAGTTACTGCCACGCTTGCTTTCTTTTTTGGAGTTTCTTCCATCTATTACCATCCTGCTCCTCGAAGATTTATCAGAAGGAAACGCTATTCAAATGCTAATTCCGTTGGCATAAACTTCCAGGAGTTCAAGTACATGGAACTACAGAAGGCAACAAATGGATTCAGCAAGGCCCTGGGTAGAGGATCTTCTGCTAAAGTTTACAGTGGGATTCTAAGCATCAAGGACATGCATGTTGATATTGCTGTAAAAGTGCTGGAGAAATCGATTGAAAAAGGTGAGAAGGAATTCATGACAGAGCTTAAAATAATAGGCCGGACATACCACCGGAATCTGGTAAGACTGCTGGGCTTTTGTGTTGAGAACAATCAACAGCTTCTGGTCTATGAGTTGATGTCAAATGGCTCGCTTGCCAATCTTCTGTTCGGGAAGGGATCAGAAAGACCTAACTGGGTCCTCAGGGCAGAAATGGTGCTTGAAATAGCTAGAGGATTGCTGTACTTGCACGACGAATGCGAGACACAGATTATCCATTGTGACATCAAGCCTGAGAATGTGCTGGTTGACAACAATTTCACTGCCAAGCTCTCAGATTTTGGCCTTTCCAAGCTTCTGAACAAAGATCAAACCAGAACAGACACAAATTTAAGAGGCACCATGGGGTATCTGGCACCAGAATGGATAAGGAATGAGCGAGTGACATCCAAAGTAGATGTTTACAGCTTTGGTGTGATGCTACTTGAAATTATATGTTGCCGGAGGCATATAGATCCGAGCCGGGTCGAGGAAGAGAGTGAAGAGGAAGATCTTGTTCTCTCGGACTGGGTTATAAGTTGCATGGCCGCTGGGAAGCTAGAGACGGTGGTCGGACATGACCCCGAAGTATTGAGTGATTTCGAGAGATTCGAGAGAATGGCCTTAGTGGGTTTATGGTGCATTCATCCTGACGCCATGTTCAGACCTTCTATGAAAAAGGTTACACAAATGTTAGAGGGAACCTTGGAAATCGGAATCCCGCCTTCACTTTCCGATCAAATGTCAGTAAGCAATTATACTTACTAGTGGTTGTTTAGAGAGTAAGGAGCCATATGCCCGCGCGTTGCGCAGGGTTTTTGTCAATGTATAAAATTCATTTTTTTTTGATATGCTGTAATGTTTAATTTTAATATTTAATTAGTAAAATTATAATATAAAAAATATATTAGAAATATATTTTTTCTGCATAAAAGGAATAGTATAATTAAAATGGGAAGTGATTCGTATATTTTTTAATTGTAGAAAAGTCAGGTAATAAATTTTTTTCTATCAGTTGGTTTTTTTCTTAGTAATATTAGATCTGACATATTATAAATAATTTTTTTTTCAGAAATAAACTAATTTTTTTTGCGTTCTATAATTAGTTATTTTGATGTTTAATTAGTAAAATTGTAATAGATAAAACATGTTAGAAATGATTTTTTTGCATGTTATAATTAGTATGTTTGGCTGCGCATTGGCCAAGGTTTTTTTTTTATGTTGAAAAGTAATTTATTTTTTACATGCTGTAATTGGTTGTGTAAATATTTAATTAGTAACATTATAATAGATAAAATATGTTATAAAATATTTTTTCCCAGACTAAAAGGAATAATTTAATCAAAATGGGAAGTGGTTCGTATATTTTTTAATCGTATGATTTTTTCTTAATTGATTGATATAAATATATATGACGCTTTAATTTCCAAACAATCAACTTTTATTTAACTGTAATGTTATTCTGCTAAGATTATGTTTATTGTTTTGTTGTTGCTGTTGTATTAATTGTTTTATTGTTTTAATGCCATCGTGAGTTTTATAAAATGATTGTTATATATATATATGACGCTTTAGATTTTAAGCATTTCGTTTCTCTTGTCGTTATATTGCTGTAGGAACATTGCGTTAATTGTTTAGTTGTTGCTGCATAAAACAAAATGATAATTGTATATATACATGAGTCTTGAAATTCCAAAAAGTTGTTATTTTATTTTAGCAAGATTGCCTTAATTGTTTTGTGATTGTTGATGCGTTGATTGTTTTATTATTATTGCTGTTGTTGCGAGTTTCTAGAAATTGATATATATATATATATATATATATATATATCGTTTTAAATTATAGATATTTTCATTTTATTTTGTGATGGTGTTGTTCTGGTAAGATTGTGTTAATTTTTTTGATATTTTTGATTTGCTAATTGTTTTATTGCTGCTATTTCTATTCCGAGCTTTTGTAAATTGATTGTTATATAAATATGACACTTGCTCTTGTAAAGTGATTTTTTCTAAATGGAATTGTATATATATAAATGACCTATTTATTATCATAAATTTTTTTTATATATAATAATATGAGCAATGAATTTTACAATCAGTTTTTTACATAGAAAAAAAAACATTTCTAACAGATTTTATTAAGAGAGTTTTGGCAATAGAAAAATTCAATAACTTTTTTATGGGTAAAAAACCTGTTTATAACAGATTTTATCAATTATAATTTTACTGATTAAATATTAAAATAACAAAATACAACACATAAAATTATGAGGCAGCCTTTATACAATGTAATGAATTTTTTTTGTCAACAATGGCACACGTATTTAGCATAAATCCAATAATTTTTCGTGAGCAACGATTAAATTTTATTAATTCACTCACAGTTCTTGAATTTTTGTAACTCCGGCAACATCTGCATTACTGTCTCACTCTCTCGTTATATATCCTTGCTGTCATCAATTGACAGGCAAAAAATGGAATGAAGTGCACCATGATTGTTCATAACAAAACAGAGTGTTTTGCTCTGCTTTTCAATAAAATAAACACAGGCAAAACAATAAGAAATAGAAACAGTTTAACCAAATCTTGCATGTATTCGGTGTCGGTGGCAGACGTTTCGGGAAAGCATGAAAAGAAAGGTGTGCTCGATGATGTATCTTTAAATTTTGATAGGGGAGATATGTTGTGTGTAATTGTTATTTGTGTGGTATTCACGGGTTTGTGATGGCCATGCTGCTGGGTTAAAGGGAAAAGCTAAAAAACACATGAAACAAAAATTCATACAGGTCATTGAACAGGTATGCAGGGAGTGTAGAAAATTCAGTCACTGGATGTATATAATAATTGATCAGTTCGTGTGCGTTAAGCTCACTTTTGTGATCTTTTTAGAATCTTGAATAACAAATGTTACACAGCCTGGGCACCTTGACATGAAATAATTCAACAAAAAAAACTTTATGACAGCCTGTGCTTGATCATAAAAAAAAAAATAATGATCCAGTTCGGTAGTTTTAATTTTTTGCTCTGATAGCTGGTGAAGACAGTTTGCGGTGAAAATAGTTTCTGGATATAACAAATTTCAGACACAATTACTGGCATTCACATGATAATAAGAAACCATTCTTTTAACAGGTCACATGTTGACGCCCATGCCTTATTAACAATTACAGTGACATGACAATGTATGCATGGTATTTCTATGCTTTGTAGATGGCTGTTAAGTGAGCTGTATGAATTTGACATGTGAATTGAATGTGCAAACAATAACTATCAATTGTTTTTAATTAAATGTGAACTGAATTGGACAGAAGACAGTGTAACTTGGAGAGAATTGTTTGAAATTAAATAGTCTGAAGATGGGTATGCAAAGGAATCAAAGTACATCCTGCATATACATGTTTACGGAAAAAAATCACATATTTCTGGAAATGAAGCGTGCTTAATGTACAGAGCACTGAAATGGAAAGATATGCACACGTCTGGACACAAAAAATTTCTTGCAATAAAGCAAGGTTTCAAATATATATGAAGGAATAATTTTTCATTCCAATTGAACTATATTAAATGAAATTATTAATCGGTTGTTTTTTAAGAACAATCATGTCGAAAGTGTATAGATGTAGATGTTATGCGATGAAACTGTTATATGATTAAATTGGCTAAACTATTACATCGTTCATATTCACATCCAAAAAAGTAAAAAGATTAGCCAACCAGTTTAAGAGTTTAAAGCATAACAAAATTAACATATTAAGTTATAATAACAAAATGATGCCATCACAATTCCAAAAGGTAACGGGAGAATGTATTCTAATAATTGCAAATATAATTGAAGTTCTGGAAGCATCTATCTCTTCTTCAACACTTGGTGAATGGAAACTATTAGACTATAAAATAGGTAAAACAGTTAGTTAGTTCCTATCTCTTTGAGAAGTAAAAGACAATTAGGAACAAACTTCAAATATAGATTTGCCAACAGAATAAGGGCACTACCATGTATATAAATCAATCAATAGAACTGCAGGACCCAGATCGATTCTTGGGGAATTCAATTGCAAACTTACCTTCCTATTGCAATATCACAATATGGTATCTGAGCCATAGCAAACTATGGAAGATCAAGTCAAACTTGAAGATTCAGTGAAGATTAAGTCTGCCGAAAATCTCTCAATCTTCTCATCTGCAGAATCCAGCAGATAGCTTAAGTTTGAAATTCAAATTTGATGATGTATAGGGAGTTTGTTATTTTGTACTCTATTTAAACATCTTGTAAAGCTTTGACAGAGATATACGAAAATACAAAAGCTTCAATCTTACATGGTATCAGAGCTTCAAAAACAGACCAACGTCTGATCATCTCTTCTTCCATTTCTTTTTTCCATTTGTCACTACTGTTATCAAATGGCCTCTTCTTCAACTACACCTTCGAACCCTCCTTCATCCTTTTTTGTACCCTCTCTATCCCATCTACCTCTTATGCTAAGTATCAAACTAAATCACTCCAATTATCCAGTTTGGAAGGCTCAAGCATTGCCATACTTTCGTGGTCAAGGTGTGATGGGTTATCTCGATGGCACAATTCAGACTCCTCCTCAAGAAATTGATGCCACAGATACTCTTACTGGTGCTATTATAAAAGTGCCCAATCCAGAATTTTCTCATTGGCTTCGTCAGGATTCCTTAATCCTTACTACCATTAATTCTTCTCTTACTAAAGATGTTCTCTCTCAGGTTATGTCATACACCACTTCAAAAGATGTATGGCTTGCTCTTCAACGTAATTTCTCCTCAATTTCTCGTGCCAAAGTTGTCCAGCTTCGCACATGACTTGCCACTGCACGCAAGGGAGCCATGATTGCTAGAGATTTTTTTCTCTCCATTCAATGCATAGCTGATGAACTTGCCCTTGCTGGGCAACCTCTGAAAACTGAAGAAATCCTTACCTATATTCTTGCTGGTCTTGGTCAGGAGTATGACTCTTTTGTCTCCACTATCACTTCTCGCACTGATGTTGTTCCTTTGGAGGAAGGAACTCTACTCTTTGCTTCTTCTCACTGAAGCACGACTTCATCAGCATCATGAGTCCATTCATGTTGCTGCCTCTGTGAATGTTGCTACCAGACAGCCACCTCAGTTCTCATCCCATCCTGGTAACATGTTTTCCAACCGAAATCATGGTCACAATTATCGTGACAAATTTCGCAATGGTCGCTACAATAATCGTGAATAGGCCACCAGTTCCTCTCTTATTTGTCAGGTATGCCTCAAACCGGGTCATCATGCACTTAAATGTTATCACCGTTTTGATGTAACATACCAGGATCAACACCCACAAAGATCCCCTCAAGCCTTCCTTGCTGCTCGCCCATCACCTGCTACCCATGAATGGCATCCCGACACAGGAGCCACTCATCATCTCACCAATGACTCAACCAATATTCAACTCCCACATGAGGATTTCAATGGTCATGATCACATTCAAGTGGCAAATGGTGCAGGTTTGGAAATTATTCGTAGTGGAAATTCCAGTTTTTCTTCTCAATCTAAGTCTTTCATTCTAAATCAAATACTGTTAGTTCCTGATATTACCAAAAATCTTCTTTCCATCCATCGTTTTTGTCGAGATAATAATGTCTTCTTTGAGTTTCATGCCTCTTTTTTTCTTGTGAAGGATTACTTGGGCAACGTCCTGCTTCGGGGACCACTCAATAATGGCTTATACAATTTTTCAGTGTCGCTTGCTCAACTTCGTCCGCAAGCTCTCTCCAGCATTCATGTTTCTGCCACTTTGTGGCATCAACGTCTTGGCCATGCCTCTTTACCAGTTATTAATAAGGCTCTTTCACTATCATTTTCAAATAATAAAACCTCTATCTGCTCTCATTGTCAAATGGTCAAAAGCCATGCTTTACCATTTTCTCATCAACATGTTTCTGTTTCGAAACCACTAGAGTTATTATACTCAGATGTTTGGGGGCCAGCACCCACATTATCCACTACAGGTGCACGCTATTATATTAGTTTTCTGGATGATTCGACTAAATTTTTGTGGCTCTTCCCTTTAAAACTAAAATCTGACGCATTACCAATTTTTCAAAAATTTCAAGCTGCGGTTGAGCGTCAATTTGACACCAAAATAAAATCAATTCAAACTAACTGGGGAGGTGAATACCGTAGCTTCACTCAATTTTTACAAAATCAAGGTATTTCCCATCGGGTAACTTGTCCTTATAAGTACCAACAAGCTGGTGCCATTGAACGACGTCACCGCCAAATTGTGGAAGTTGGTCTTGCTTTACTTGCCCACTCAAATTTACCTCAAATTTTTTGGGAAGATGCCTTCTTAACAGCTGTCTTTATCATAAATCGCTTGCCTACCCCAATTTTACAAAACAAATCCCCTTATGAAATGGTGAATCATTCCAAACCTGATTTTCAATTTTTACGTGTTTTTGGATGTGCTTGCTCGCCTTATTTGCGTCCGTATAATAAACACAAATTGGATTTTCGTTCAAAATCATGTATTTTTATTGGTTATAGCATTGGTCATAGGGGTTACAAATGTTTTGATGCTTCAACTGGCAAAATTTATGTTTCCTGTCATGTCGTATTTGATGAGTCTAACTTTCCATATAAATCCTCCTCTACTGTTCTTCCTCCCGATCATAACTCCTCTGTCACTTTCCTTTCTCATCTTGAATTGTCTAGTTTTTCCCCTAATTCTTTTGCAGGTTCCACGTTTCCAATTTCAGCACCAATGCCACCACTTGTGATTTCCACTGAATCTCCTCAATTCTCAGCCACTGTCACCGACATCTCCTCTCCAACACCCACTCCTCTCATCCCTGAAATTGACAGACCTCCACCACTTTCACCATTAATTCCTCAAGCTCAACCAAACACCCATCCCATGATTACCCGCAGCAAAAATAACATCCACAGACCCAAGCTCCCACCTGATTCTCACATCAGGTATCCTCTTCCCAGAGCACTTATGGCTACTGTCACCACCATGGACACTGAACCTACATGCTATACCGAAGCCATTAAACATGCTGGTTGGCGAGCTGCTATGAATTTAGAGTTTGATGCCTTGCTTAAAAATAGTACATGGACTCTTATTCCCTCTCCTGCTGCTGCAAATATCCTTGGTTCTAAGTGGGTATACCGAATCAAAAGAAAGGCTGATGGCAGTGTTGAGCATTTCAAAGCTCGGCTTGTATCTAAGGGGTTTAATCAACAGGAAGGTGTTGATTTTTCGGAAACTTTTTCCCCTGTTGTAAAACCCACCACAGTACGCATGGTTTTATCCATTGCTATATCTCGTGGCTGGCATCTTCACCAAATTGACATTCAAAATGCCTTCTAACATGGTCTTTTGAATTAGGATGTATACATGGCTCAACCACCCGGGTTTCTTCATCCCCAATATCCAGAGCATGTGTGCAAGCTACAAAAATCTATCTATGGTCTTCGCCAGGCACCATGGGCGTGGTTCTCTCGGTTGACAGAAAAATTGCAGGTTATTGGCTTTAAGGGGAGTCAAACAGATCACTCTCTTTATGTCTATCAAAGTGGTTCTCTGCTTGTTTATTTTCTGATCTATGTAGATGATATCATATTAGCAGGTGCTGATCTCAATTTTATAAATCATGTGATTAGTCTGCTACAGGTTGATTTTCCAGTCAAGGATTTGGGTGAACTTGGATTCTTCCTTGGTGTGGAAGCAATTCGCAGTGCTGATGGACTTTATTTGTCTCAGCGTCGTTACATACTTGATCTTCTTCTTCGCAGCAACATGGACAAATCTAAACCTGCTATAACACCGATGTCCACATCACAGTCATTAACCAAGTTAGATGGTGATCCTTTTTCTGATCCACAATTATATAGAAGTATTGTTGGGGGGCTACAATATCTTTCCTTTACAAGGCCAGAACTTGCTTTTGCTATTCATAAAGTTAGCAAATATATGCATGATCCGAGAGAAGCTCATTGGATGGCAGTAAAACGCATTCTCAGATACTTGAAAGAAACTATTTCTCATGCTCTTTTTATTCAGCCGGATTCTCATCTGCAACTTCAGACTTTCAATGATGCCGATTGGGCTTCAAATCAAGATGACAGGAGATCAATTGGGGCTTATTGTGTGTATCTGGGCAAAAACTTGGTTTCTTGGAGTTGCAAGCAGCAACCTACTGTTGCTCGCAGTAGCACCGAGGCAGAGTATAAAGCTCTGGCAAATGCAGCTGCCGAAATACAATTGTTAAAAACTCCTCCAATTCTGTGGTGTGATAATATTGGGGCCACTTATCTCACTAGTAATCCTATGTTTCATGCCCGAACAAAACATATTGAAATAGATTTTCATTATGTCCGGGATCAAGTGATCAGTGGCAAACTACTTGTTCGTCTGATTTCTACCAAAGACCAGTATGCAGATGCTCTAACAAAGCCTTTATCTTCCCAGCATTTTCAACTTCTACGCACCAATCTCAGAGCAATTTCTTAACCCTTTCGATTGAGGGGGCATGTGGAAGATCAAGTCAAACTTGAAGATTCAGTGAAGATTAAGTCTGCCGAAAATCTCTCAATCTTCTCATCTGCAGAATCCAGCAGATAGCTTAAGTTTGAAATTCAAATTTGATGATGTATAGGGAGTTTGTTATTTTGTACTCTATTTAAACATCTTGTAAAGCTTTGACAGAGATATACGAAAATACAAAAGCTTCAATCTTACACAAACCAAACATCGATCAAGAACCATGGCTGGAAGCAACACTACTACTAGAGAACCAAGAAAAACAATCTCACCCTATAACATAACCTCCCTTGACAATCCTGGATTTACAATTACTCAAGTGAAATTGAAAAGGGACAATTACGAAAAATAGGCACAATCAATCAGAACAACCCTAAGAGCCCTAAAGAAATTCAGGTTCATTGATGGAACAATCAATCAACCCGACAAGGGTTCAGAAGATTTGGAAGATTTGTGGACAATTAACTCACTATTAGTATCATGGATTCAAAACAAAATTGAACCAACGCTTCGATCTTTGATTTCTCATGTAGAAATTGTGCAAGATTTGTGGAAAGATTTGGAAGACCGATTCTTCATCTCCAACGGACCACGAATCCAGCAATTGAAATCTACACTGGCAGAATGCGAACAAAAAGGGATGACTATCATGGATTACTACGAGAAACTCAAATAAATTTGGGATGAATTGGGCAATTTTGAACAATTACTTGTGTGTAGATGTGGGAACTATACCTGCAATCTTGGGTCAATCTTGGAGAAGAAGAGAGAGGAGGAGAAAATGCACCTGTTCTTGACGGGGCTTGATGAACAAATTTATAGGACAACAAGATCTAACATCTTGGTTCAAGATCCACTACCAGGACTCAACAAGGTGTACTCGATTCTGATTAAAAAAACAAGTGAAGATGATCACACATGGAAGGGATGAACAAATGGAAATCATGGCCCTTGCCACACAAACTCGACCCGACGGGAGAGACAAAGCCAGTATGGGCTGCTCATATTGCAATAAGACAGGTCACAAAGCAAAAACTTGCTTCGCCTTACAAGGATACCAAGCGCTGGTGAAGGTGCTAATGAAAAGCAGTCCTGGCAGTCCAAAATATAAAAATAAAAATGATTTTGATGCTCAGGTTTTTTTATTAAGAGTTTATCCAAATTAATACATTCAATTTCTTATTAAAGTTTAAATACTACTAACACTTAAAGCATTAATTTAGGACATAGGCTTGAAAACAAGTCATAATCCTTTTTTTTTTAAATGTGGGTGTTGGATTTGAAGGAATAGTTAGCAATTGATAAGTATAAACTTCTTCAAGTTTATATTAATTAAAATGGGTTTTAAGACCATCACTCATAATCAATAAATTTATGTGGGGTCATATTCAGTTAGCTTATAACATAAAAAAAAGGTATTACAACAACAAGAACACAAGAATAAACTCGCACATACATCATTATGAACATAGAAAAATCAAATTCAAATATATTATTATTATTTTATTTTTAAAACAAAACATCTTAAAGATATTTTAAACAGAAAATGTAATAAATTAAGCAATTTTATTATCCACCTAGGATAATGTCTAATGACAATTCATTTATCCTAGGTCAGTTTGTAAATAATAAAACCACTAATGTACAAAAACATTATTAGGAAAATATTTTGAAGACATTTTAAATACAATGATATAACTCATTACCAACCAATCAATATTATAGGACAATCCTAATGGCAATTCATTTATTCTATGTGGGTTTGTGAATAATAAAACCATTAAGACATAAAGATGTGGTCAGGAAAAATATTTTGAAGATATCATAAATACAAAGATTTAATGTATTGAGCAATTTCATTATCAATTGATTGACAACATCACATGACGATTCATTTATTCTATGTGGGTTTGTGAATAATAAAACCATTAAGACAAAGATATGGTGAGGAAAAATATTTCGAAGATATTTTTAATACAATGATGTAATGTATTGAGCAATTTCATTACTCATCAATCAACACTCAAGGATAACACTTAATTACAATTCATTATCTTAGGTGAGTTTGTGAATAACAAAACTATTATTACTAAAAAAATATTTATTAACACAACATAACAAATAAACATCTACATAAACATATATAAAATTTGCATTAAGACCAAATATTTATGTCTCAAATAAACCTATTGCAACCCATCCATTAAACCTCATTGTAGAGTATTAATTTCAACCTTGTTTCACCTTTAAAAAATAAACTCCTTTGTTGCTTCATATCCCCAGGGTTGTCACACAATATACAATATGTGCATTTCAATACTTCAAACATTTCATCACTATATATATATAAATCAATAACATGTTAAAAATTGTTTAAATTCAAATATTTCATAATTGTATTTATAAAAATCAATAACATGTTTAAAAAAATTATTCCAGCAGCGAAGCGCAGGGTAATAGCTCATGTTTTCTAAAACAAACCTGTAGTCAAAACTAAAATTTTAGCATGTATACTAAGTAAATTTATTTTAATTCTGCTAATATTTCTTGTTAAAGAATAAATATTAAACTCAAAACAATAAGTGGTCTCCACTTATAATGTGATCTCAAATGTGTCTATTAGCCATGCTTTAAAGCAGGTTTTCCAACAATCCTCCATCTAAATGAAAATTATTTGATCAATATAAAAGATTCAAAGATTCATAAATAGATTCTAATTTGGTGGATCATTACATCAAGATAAGTAGCTTTTGGATTTGAACTTTTCTTAGTGAAATACTATTTGATCTACTTGGATAAATAATAAACGTGATGTCTTGAACTATTCATTATTTTGTATAAACCAATATAATATTATTCACTATTATGTTTATTATATCCATGAACAAAGTTTATATTCATTAGTACTTTAAATAATTCAATCCTTTTCAAAACTCTAAAAAAATAGTCATATTTCTCACTCATATAAATAATCTTTTATTAAAAGTATTATATGACACTCCATCTAATATACTAAGATATGAAAATCATTAAGAGCACAACTCACCCTTTATGATGTTGTAGCTAACATCTTTTTTTTATTATATGAATAAACAAAATATTTGAATGATATTGAAAATATTATATGATTTAGTTTTTCATTTGAACCTAGATTTTGAGATATCAAATCAAGTAGGTAAGGTTATTATCATTAAAAAAATATGTTTTTAAAGGCTTTGAATTCATTATCTTTGATGAATTATTAGGATCTTTCAACAGATATTTGGTTAATGGATCCATATAGTTTTTATTTTACTTTACATAATCAATAGAAGTAATTTTATTTGAGAAAAAGTGTTTAACAATATTATATCTATGATGTATATGTCTAAATGTACTATTATACATACTACTTTGTACCCTTCAAATTATAGATTGGTTATCGCAATAAATATAAATTATTGGCATTAGTTTTAGCTAACATGAAATATCCTCTAAGAAATTCTAAAGTCACTTGTCTTTCGTTTTAGCTTTATTAAGAGTAATAAACTTTGATTTCATCAATGATTTTGTGATACATATTTACTTAGAGGATTTTCATGATATAGTTGTTCCACCATATATGAAGATATATTCATTAGTGGATTTTGAATCTTTGATATTGAATATTCAATTTACATCATTATATCTTGAGTAATAAATATAATATAATTCATAATCCAAGGTGCACCTTAAAAATATAAATTTCCTATTTATTGCTTTCTAATGATCTATACTTTGATTACTAGTAACTCTACTTAGTTTGCTAAATGAGTATGCAATATTAGATGTTGTGTAATTTATAATGTACATTCATCTCCTAATCATTCAAGAATATTTCAACTACTCTATTTTCTCACTTTTATTCTTATATATATATATATACACACTTATGTCCATTGGAGTTTTCATATTTACTTATATAGATTTTATCAAGGATTTTCTCAACATAGTATTGAGACAATACTAATCCATTAGGCATCCTTGTAATTTTTGTTTCTAACATCACATCTACAACACCTAAGTCTTTTATGACAATCATATTAGTTCATATTTTCTTAGTACACTTGATCATGTAATAATTATTGTCTAAAATAACTATATCATTTGCATGAAGACATACAATAACATAACCTTTATATGCATTTTTCACACAAAAACACATTTATTAACTTTATTAATTTGAACGTATTTGATAATATGACCTTGTTAAATTTTTCGTGCCATTGTTTAGACTTTTTTTTCACACCATGTAATGATTTGACAAACTCTTAGTTATTATTCATTAACAACAAAAACCCTCAGATTATTTCATGTAAGCCTTTTCATTAAGGTCACCATTTAAGAAAGTTGTTCTTACATTTATTTGATGTGTCTTAAGTTTGTTAATAGAGGTGATGACTATTATCATTCATATAAAATTTATTCTTAACATAAACAAATGTGTCAAAAATAGTCCATACCTTCTTATTATTATAGTTCTTACACTATAAATCATAATTAGTATTTTTTTAATAATTCCTTCACCTTTCATTTCCTTTTTAAAGATCTATATATAATCTAATGGCTTACTTTCAGATGAAATATCCATTATTTCCTATGTATAATTATTCATAATGAATTTTATTTGATTATTAAATGCCTTTTTCCAATATAAAATTTCGAGATAGGAGAGTAGAGTAAGTTTAAGATTTATTTTCTAACAAGTATGTTAGAAAATGATGACCAAATATTTTGATTTTTCTCCTTTTAGTTCTTTTAGGCTCAACTTCATCATCTTTTGATTTTTCATACGTGTGTGACATCGTGATGATCTTCTACTGGATCAAAAAAAGTAAAAAATGGTGTTTTGTCCTTTATTAGTAAAAGACGAGTTTAAAAGTTGTCATCTAGTATTTTGATCACTAGAAACCCTAATTAGTTTCAATGTTTAAGTAAGGAGATTGAGTGCGTTAAAAAAAAGTATTAACACCCTTAAAATAGCTTATCTAAGTTGCATTGTTTATTTGTCTAATGTTAACTAAAGTCTTGTTTTGTTTTCTACTTGTTGGTCAATATAAGGTTTAATAAAAGTTCTTCTATGTAAGGAGATCATTATCTTATCAGGTCAAAAACTTAATTATTCTTAAGAAAGAAAACAATTTGATATCGAGAATACATCTTAAATATAAAATCATAACTCCATATATTAAAAGAAACAGAATAAAATTCTAATATAAAAAATACATCTTCTGTATAAGTTTATAATCTCGCATATTAAAAAGAAAACAAAACAATATCTTTTGGTGTTTTTGTTTATTTTTAATATCTAGAATATGTCTTACGTATAAGTTCATAATCTCACATATTAAAAGTAAATAAATTTTGGTAGTTTTTCAACTATAGGAAAAAACCTTTTGAAATTTTGTAAACTTGTTGGAAATCCTTGAAATATATTTTTAAACATGCCAAAATATATATTTTAAATGATGTTCACAATTTTTTAGGATATATGGATTTCTACAAAAAAAAAAAATATTATGTACTTTTTTTAGGTTTTTTTTTTTTATTATATCATTTTATATTATTTTTTAGGCTTGTTTAGTAAAAAAGAAAAAACATTTCTTCCTAAAATAAAGTTAACAAAAAAGAGAAGCAAAAAAGTGTTTGCAAAACACAACTTTAAACAAAAAAACCCTTCAATAAAACAAAAACAAGACAAACAAGGCAATAAGGAATAAACAAAGTTTTATTTTCTTACACGGCCTAACTAGTGTGACCTGAAAGTTTTGGTTCACCAAAAAACAAACCAAAATCTTGGTTTAACCCGAAAAGAAACTAATATTTTTTTAAATAGATTAAACTTCCCAAAAACACAAAAACAAAAAAAAAATGCTTAGAAATAAAAAAAATACAAAGAAAACCAGCCCAGAAAATTGAATGAGTCAAACAACATGGATTTAAAACCATACTAGATTTGATAAAAAAACACATATCAATTGGGAAACATGTAAAGTACAAGAATCTAACATCCAAACATGTCAATGTACATTTAAAATGCATGATTATGTTACATATATTTTGGTTTTGAACCAAAACCAAATGATTAAAACCTATTATAAATACGTTATTGATGCAAATAAACACTATATTACTTGTTATTAATGTATTATAAGAAATTCTAGAAAACAAGTAGGACTAAACTTGGTCCAAATTTTGTAGCAAATGTCATGTTGTTGGGAAGAACATGATACGAACCCAACAAACATAACATTCACAAAAGACCTGATATAGGAAAAAGAAAGGCATAAATGTGTTCAAAAGGCTCAAATCAACACAATTTAGCCAAAAAGTTTTGGAACCAAAGCTAAATCCTTGGATTTAAACCCATTAAAACTTGTTATTGACGTGAAACAATCATAGATTATTGACTAATCCAATCCAAGGAATAATCTAGTGCAAAGAAATGGGTAAAAATGGTATAAATCATACAACTAAGACAATGTTCTTCACAAGAATACAAAGAACAAATGCCTAAAAAAAGCTAACAACATGCTCAAAAAAACCAATTATATTCAAGCCTCAAACTAGCATTTTTTTGCTTCTAAAACAACTCATATTCTATTCCAATAGGTCACATTAATACACATGAACACATTTGAATTAAAAACACTAACAAAAACATCAAAACACTAAAATTAAGCTTGTGATAACAAAACCAAAACAACAACAATTAAACATTCAAAATTGATTTTTCTAAACCTATTTTATGCATGAACATGCATAACATGCTAAAGATGAAAATACTTGCATTAACATTCCTAAATTAGGTCAAAATATAAACTAAAAATAAAACAAAAACATACATATAACAAACACAAAACTTACCATCACATATCAAAAACATAAAAATAACAACACAAAAATAAACATCTCAACAACAAAGAGGTGAATACAACATTATTTGTTGAACATTCAATCCTCTTTTATATGCTTATAAAAAAAATATAAGAAAGAATTAAATAAAATGTAAGAAAAAAACGGAAAAACAGGACATAAAAGACCGATTAATAGATTAGAAGTATACCCATAACAATTATTTTCGTTTTCTTTTTCTTTTTTTTCTTTGGTAGTTGGTCCTGTTTTTTTACATACTTAAGGAGGGTATTTATAAGGATTTTTTTTAAGATTTTGGGATGTTTTGAATTCATTTCTGACCTCTTGATCTTGTTGGATATGTTATAAACCCTTGATAGGAACCAATCACAAAGATTATTTTTTTACCAATCCAATATAAAAAAATAAAAATATATATGGATTAATTTATCAAACTTATAGCTTGGACAATAAATTCAAGATACATCTTAAAAAATAAAAAGAAATTACAAACTAATCAAAAGTTAAAAAATAATTAAAAAAAACAAGGTTGACAAGGGCTAACTTGTGATATGAGTATGAGATTTTTATGAATATAGAATTTTTTTTTACAAAACTACAAAATCACCACTTGTAACAAATTCAATGTTGAAGATTGAAATCAAGAAAAAAATAACCCATGAAACTGGGATAATTCCAGAAAAAACAAATAGAAAAACTTGTTAAGCATATAAAAATAAAAATAAAATAAAGAAACTAAATTAACCTAGATCAACTTGCTAAATATAATATCATTATAAGTCTTTGGAAAAACAAAATATTAGTTAAAAAAATATTCAAGTTAAAAAATCCATAATCTATAATAATATTAGGATTAATATTCTCAATACTTAACTAATGTATAAAAATTAATATGCACTACTATTATAAAACATATTCAATAAAAAAATCCATAATCTTAGGTCATATCATGACCTTTATAGGATTAAGTACCCTTTTAGTGTATGGTATTTGTAGAAAGGTCATATAGTATTGTACAATTCATATAATATTTTCTTTAACTTTTAATGGGGAAGTAAAAAAATATAATTAACAATTATAATTACCCCCTTATCAGGTGCTCTCAAACTTATCAAAATAACATTTATCATTTCCTTTAATATTGAGTTTTTAAATTTCACAATATTATTTTGTTGAGGTAATAAAGAGTAGTAGTTTTATGGATAAGACTATTCTACAAATATAATTCACCAAAAAGTATATTCTCCACCTCACTTCTTATTAACTCTTTATTGTCATAATGTTTAAATATTTCAAGAGCTCCATCTTTACTTATAAACAAATATGTATAATAATATCTTGTGCAATCATCTATAAAAATAATATAATATTTTATTTCCATTTTAGACCATTGATATTTAAGTGAACGAGGCCTAAAAAATATACTATCATACCCATGTTAAGTTTAATTTGGTAGTTTTACCTTATCAAGTTAATAAAAAATATTGTCATTTTAATATTTTTTTAAATTAAAAAAATAAATCATTTTTGTTTTAAATAATTTTTTCTGTTAAAAAAGTTATTTGATGTTTTTAAACTACTCAAGCACGATGACTCACTAGACTTTTATGTGTTTAATATCATTATAAAAATGTTCCCCACAACAACGGCCTAGCTGACTAGTAAAATACTATTTTTAGCGTCTGTCTGAGAGTGTGATTGAAGTTGCTTTTGAAAGTGTTTTTTATTCTTAAATATACCAAATTGATATTTTTTTTTAAATTATTTTTGATATCAACATATGAAATTGATATAAAAACACTAATTTTTTTAATTTAAAGTAAAAAGTAAAAAGTAAAAGGTAAACATAAAAATAAAAATAAAAGAAAATTATTTTTATTTTGAAAAACGCTCTTAAAGCTGAAAGATTTCTAGTTATACAAAGCTAAATAATGATGCAGTTTTAACAGTAATGAACATTGTTTTACACTGTTCATATAAACTCAGATGTACTGTGGATTAGAATAATAAAATTATTATTTTACCCCTCTATGTACTGCATTTTTAGCCTTAGGTCTTGGGGTATTTTTGATTTTTTGCCTTCCTGTACACAATGAAATAATCATAATATCCAAAATAAGATAAAACAGCAAAGTTACCGCTGGGGGCATTAAGGTTATTGCATATTTTTTTAAATAGCTAAATATGAAAATACCCCCTAATAAGACAAAAGTGCAGAGTAAACCCCGAGGTCAGAAGGAAACTGAACATTTTTTTTAAAAAATAGCCAAATACGCATATACCCCTATATAAGACAGAATACAAGAGTTGGCTATAGGGGTGTTCTGGTAATTGACTATTTTTATGTATATTCTGACGTGGTACTGTTGGCGTGTCGCCAGACGCGCTGTCCATTTCCGCGCTCATGCAGGTTTTAAACGGCGCGTGCAGCGGGTTTCGACGTGCAAAAATTCCCTACCAGCATCTAGAATTATTCTCCTGCATGTTTTCTTCCTCATGATGTGGCACGTGTGACTCTAAGATGGTCGGAGACGTGTAGGTGGTCGGTTGAAGTTTTTTCTCCCTTTCTCTCTCTCTTACGTGCGAAAGTACCTGTTAACCCCCGTTGTTTATTGACTTTTCATTGCATCTTTTGATTGTTTTGTATGGTTCTTATTTTTATTATATAAGTTTGATTTGTTTCAATTTAGTCATTCAATTGCAATTGATTATATATTGTAGTTTCATTTCGGTCCTCAGTCTTTTAATTTCCTGATTGGTTTGAAATCCTTAATATTTTTTACATCAAAGTTTTGATTTGTTTCAATTGTATCTTTTAATTCAAAATGATTATATATTTTAGTTTCATTTCGGTCCCTAGTCTTTTAATTTTTGGTTTTGTGTTAAATTCTTTGATTTTTTTGGCATCAAAGTTTTAATTAGTTTCAATTTTATCCTTTAAATGAAATTTATTATATATGTGTTTTCAATTTCGACCCTTATACTTTTAATCTTGGATTTTATTTTAATTTCTTTATTTTTGATAAATATTTCTTAAATGGTTCTTATTTTTGTCTATGTTTATATGTACATGCTCTTAGTTTTTGTTTCAAATTTTTATTATTTCCACTGTTATTAAGGTTTTTTTATGTGATGTTTAAATTTTATTTTTTTGTGGTGGTCATTTGAAAAATTGCTATATATTATTTTTTCTCTTTGTTTTTTATTTTTTATTTTGATTTATTCTTCAAGTCAAATTATTTTTTAAAATCTAATAATATTTATTTTTTAATTTTTTTTTGTTAATATTTTTAGGTGTTGAAATTTCTAATTATTATAGATAAGATATTCAAAATAATAATAATAATTATTTATAAGTTTTGTTTTCGTTGCAAATATGTGAGACTAATTATATATTTAATATTTATTTAATATTAATGCCTTAATAATATATATATATATATATATATATGACCTAGGTGTTTTGAAGGAAAAAATATCAATGTTCTAAAATACTTTTAATATAATAATATGAGGAATAAATCTTATAAAATAAAATAAAATATTTTTTTTCTAACAATAATTATGGTGTCATTGATGATATAAAAAAATAATAATTAAAATATGAATTATTTATAATAATGTTTATAATGACAACTACAATAATTATGATAATTTAACAATCATGATAATAACAATGACAATAATATCAAAATAATTCATCAGTTTATGTTATTTTTCTTAGAGATTGACTTTTGCAGGTTTTTTTTGTATGATATTTCATATCTAACATTATATGAACAAAAAATATACGAAGTCACACGTAGACAAAACAAGTGTAAAAAATGGGGCAAATTATCTACAATATTTTTTTTAGGCGGAAAAAAAACTTATTTTTATCAGATTTTATTTATTATAATTTTACCAATTAAATATACAAAAAATCAATTATAGTACACAAAAAATCAATCAATTTTCTGCTTACAAAAAAGCCAGGGCAAGTCACCTCGTTTTTCTTCTGCCCGCGGTGCACGGTTTTGACTGCCTCCACTTCGAAGTAGCAGCAACTACCGAGTAATTACATATATGGCTCCAAACATAAGTAGTTGTAATGAATTTTCCAAGCGGCTGAGTTTGACATGCCATGTGAAAGATATGGGTTATCGTAAACTTTAGGCTAACTCAGTAGCCACTTTTCTCTGGTGTACGAGCTTGATGACTCTTCAAACTTTGACTTGTCTATCACATCAACTATCCTGAGTCATCATGCAGTACCACTACGCAATGTCTCTGCTATAGAATTGAGTTAAAATGTTGTTTCTCTATGGTTTTCTGGCCAGCTGATTCTGTTTTTTCTCTGTAACAATGGTTTCTGCTGTCTTATGGTGTCTTCCATTTGTTCTTTCCCTTTATTGGTTCTTTAGCGCAGCCTCAGACAACCGCTAACACAATAAACTTGGGTTCCAGCATGACTGCTGGGACTAATTCTTCGTGGCGATCACCCTCTGGTGATTTTGCGTTCGGGTTCTATCGTCTTGTTAATGGCCAGTTCCTTGTTGGAATCTGGTTCGACAACATCCCAGGAAGAACACTGGTTTGGTCAGCGAACCGTGATGATCCAGCTCGAGCTGGATCAACCATCAATTTCACACTCGATGGCCGGCTTGGTCTTACGCACTCAAATGGAACTGGATACTTAATATACAATGGCACTTTCGGTGCTAGTTCTGCTCTGATGCAAGATGATGGCAACTTTGTTGTAAAAACCAATTCTTCAAAAGGTTATCTGGCAGAGCTTTGATTCTCCAACAAACACCATTTTACTGGGCCAAGTCCCTAGTAATGGGCCAAAAAACTCTACTCTAATGCAAATGGAACAATTGACTACTCGACTGGGCAGTACATGTTAGAGCTTCAAATGGATGGTAATGTTGTAATGTCTGCATACAAGTTCGCTGATCCTGGTTACTGGTACACTGCGACAAAAGATAACAAAAATGTGAGCCTGATTTTCAACCAGAGTACAGCTTTTATGTATGTTGTGAATCAAACTTCAATCGCGTATCCTATGACACGTCAAGTTCCCACTCCGATTGGAGATTACTATCACCGAGCAATGATCAATGACCATGGAACTCTTCAACAGTTTGTTCACCGCAAAGAAAATGGAAGCGGGTGGACCGTTGTGTGGGAGCCAGAGAATATTAAAGCTGAACCTTGCTTACCGTTTAATATCTGTGGAGTGTATGGCTTCTGTACATCGATTGATAACACAACAATCAACTGTACTTGTTTGCCTGGCTATTCTCCGCGGGATCCAAGCATTCCCTCAAAAGGATGCTATCCTGCTACGGCGATAGATTTCTGTGCTCCAAATTCTTCGGCCTCAAATTTCTCTCTTGAAGAGATAGAGAATGCTGATTTTCCAAACGGTGATTTCGCAGATATGGCCAGAATCACGCCAGTCGATGTAGAAGCATGCGGGAAGGCGATAATGGATGACTGTTTTGCTGTGGCTGGCGTCTTGGTCGAGTCTGTGTGTTACAAGAAGAGAACGCCTTTGCTTAATGCTAGAAGGAGCTTCCCTTCTACTAGCAATATAGTGGCGTTTATAAAAATTCCCAAGGCAAACAACAACCCTCCAATTCAAGATAAAGATGATGATTCTCCTTCTTGGATTGCTCTTCTAGCAGGCTTATTATTATGTTCAACAATGACGTTACTCTTTGCCACCATTACCATTTGTCATCACCCTCTTGCTCAGCCTTACATTAGTCAAAAGCAGCTCCCAGTGCCAAAGCCCGTGGACATCAATTTGAAGGCATTTTCATTCCAGGAATTGCTTCAAGCAACGAATGGTTTGAGGAACAAACTTGGGAGAGGTGCTTTCGGAACTGTCTATAGTGGGGTGCTAACCTTGGCAGCTGAAGAGGTTGAGATTGCTGTCAAGAAGCTTGAAAAGGTCATTGAACATGGCGAGAAGGAATTCTTAACAGAAGTCCAAGTAATTGGACTAACTCACCACAAGAATCTTGTAAGGCTGGTGGGTTTTTGTAATGAGAAAAATCACCGGCTTTTAGTTTATGAGCTAATGAAGAATGGTAGTTTATCGGATTTTCTGTTTGGAGAGGGGAGGAGGCCCAGTTGGGATCAAAGGGCTGAGATTGTGTATGGAATTGCAAGAGGTTTGCTATACTTGCATGAAGAGTGTGAGACGCAGATCATTCATTGTGACATAAAGCCGCAAAATGTTCTTCTTGACAAGAATTACACAGCCAAGATTGCAGATTTTGGCCTGGCAAAGCTCCTGAATAAGGACCAGACTCGAACGAGCACAAAAGTTAGAGGAACGATGGGATACATGGCACCAGAATGGCTAAAAAATGCTCCTGTGACTGCCAAAGTTGATGTTTACAGCTTTGGGGTCATGTTGCTGGAGATTATTTTTTGTAGAAAGCACCTAGAATTGCATCAAGTTAATGAATCAACAGAGGGTAACGAGTTGATTCTAATTGATTGGGTCCTATGCAGTGTGAGAGCTGGCAACCTACTCGCCATTGTCAGCCATGATTCTGAAGTTCTGGAAGATTTTTGCAGGTTTGAGAGAATGGTCTTGGTGGGTTTATGGTGCCTATGTCCAAACCCAGCTCTCCGACCATCGATGAACAAGGTTACACAGATGCTGGAAGGAACCAGTGAAATTGATGTTCCCCCTTCGATCGAAGCATACCTTTTTTAAACAAGATTATCATGGTGCCTGTTTCATGATTTCTGTATTGTATTGAAATTATAAAAGGTGTCGCAATCCCCACCATGCTTTTGTTTTTCTTATTGGTTTTGAAAGCTTGTTTAGGAGTCAGAATAGTTTGGAGTCCTTGGCTCAGTGATTCCATTGTTTAGAAGACACAGCTAGTTTTCTTCCACTATCAATTCATACTCTTACCAGTTTGGCTATTGCTTTTGGATTACAAAATATCAGACATTACGCATCAGCCTAATTTGCAGTCGATGGACCCGATGGCGATGAAGATGAAATTCTACCACTAATTGAAAAGCAGGTTGTCAGCCGAAAGGACAGGACTTTTACAAAAACTTGGTCCAAATAAAATTGTGGTTAAAAAGGGGATTGCGCAACTAATGATACTTGCGATGATCAAATACGGCATTAGAACTCATTAATTGATTTCCAACAGTGTTTGAATCATTCAAATTGGAAAAGATTATTGGATTGCGATTTCCCTTTCGTCAATTTAGTAGTCATGGATCACAAGAAGACTTTTCTCTTGTTATCATACGTTGCGTAGACTTTTGATGGAAAGCCGACCCCGCTATACACTTCTTGGTATAAATAAATCACCATCAGTCCAGTTTTCAGTTCATGGACCTCAAGAAAACTAAAATTCCACAACTTTCCCTTCAATTCCACAAGCTCCATTCAATTAATGCCACGAGGGTAGACACTGAAGTGTCACATTACACTGTGGTTCATTGACCTCAAGGTCAAGAAATATAAAATTACACAACTTTCCCTTAAATTCCACAAGCTACATTAAATGCGAAGCAGGTAGAAATTAACTGTGAGATGGATATATGATGAAGGTTTTTTCTTTTTTTGAAAAATAGATATTTTTTTACCTATTATTATTACTATTATTATTTTCAGGGAATATCTTTTTTTACCTATTTTCAAAAGAATATTTTTATTTATTTATTTGTAGTTTTTATATAATTGTAATGGATTTTGACAAGGGAAGAAATTAAAAAAAGAATATTTTAACTGTCTAAGCGTCAATTTCGAATAATGACACGAGCATAACTATTCGACGATGTTCATTGCTTTCAATCACATAAAACTGTGGTTCTGTTGCTCTCTCTTCTAATACTAAGATTCTTTTCCCCTCAATTCCTAAGAACTTGGCAATGGCTATCCAGATAATATTTCCTTTTCTTCTACTGCAGTTCCTAAACTTCCATGAATTGCATGCTCAGATATCTCCCAGCATAAGCTTAGGTACCAGCATCACAGCTGGATCTAGTGATTCTTGGCGATCACTTTCTGATGATTTTGCGTTCGGGTTCTATTCTCTGCCCAACAATCTTTACCTTGTTGGAATTTGGTTTAACAAGATCCCTGAAAGAACACTAGTCTGGTCAGCTAATCGTGACTCTCCGGCAGCTGCCGGATCCACAGTCAGACTCACGTTTGACGGCCAGCTTACGCTCACGCATCTCAATGGTAGTGTTGAATTAATATACAGGGGGAGAAGAGCAGCTTTAGGCTTCATGGAAAATGATGGCAACTTTGTCTTGAGAGATGACGGTTCAGGTGTCGTGTGGGAGAGTTTTAGTTCACCAACAGACACAATCTTACCAGGTCAAAATCTTAGTGGTAACCAAAAGCTCTATTCCAATGCGAATGGAACCGTTGATTACTCCACTGGGAATTTCATGTTGGAAATGCAATATGATGGAAACCTGGTGCTCTCTGCCTATCACTTCTCTGATCCTGGTTATTGGTACACTGGAACTCTAACAACAAATGTTAGTTTGGTGTTCAACAATTATACTGCATCCATGTACCTTGTCAACAGTACTGGTAATAATATCTACACTTTAACAGGAAATGTCTCAACCCCCGTTGAAGACTACTATTACCGAGCAACCATTAATGATCATGGTAATTTCCAGCAATTAGCTTACCATAAATCAAATAGCAGTGGATGGACAAGATTGTGGAGGGCGATTGACGAGCCTTGCGTGAATGCTATATGTGGTGTCAATGGCATGTGTTTTTCTCAGAATAATGAAACATCGACATGTAGATGCATACCGGGTTACATTCCACTGGACCCTAATCACGTGTCCAAAGGGTGTCGTCCGGAGACCGTGGTGAACTATTGTGCCGACCCTTCAATGAAAAACTTCACGATTGAGGTGATTGATGACGCCGACTTCCCATTTGAGAGCTTCGCAGACTTGGCTCGAGTGAAGGATGTAGATCTGGAGGGTTGCAAAAAAGCTCTTATGGATGATTGTGACAGCTTGGCTGCTTCCTTGGTGGATTCGAGGTGCATCAAGAAAAGGATGCCTTTACTAAATGCGAGAAAGAGTTTTTCTACTAAAGGACGCCAAGCGCTGGTGAAGGTGCCGATGAAAAGCAGTCCAGAACATAAAAAGAAGAATGATTTCGACGTTCGGGTTTTTCTAAGGATTAGCGTTATAGTTACTGCCACGCTTGCTTTCTGTTTTGGAGTTTCTTCCATCTATTACCATCCTGCTCCTCGAAGTTTTATCAGAAGGAGACGCTATTCAAATGCTAATTCCATTGGCATAAACTTCCAGGAGTTCAAGTACATGGAACTACAGAAGGCAACAAATGGATTCAGCAAGGCCCTTGGTAGAGGGTCCTCTGCTAAAGTTTACAGTGGGATTCTAAGCATCAAGGACATGCATATTGATATTGCTGTAAAAGTGCTGGAGAAATCGATTGAAAAAGGTGAGATGGAATTCATGACAGAGCTTAAGATAATAGGCCGGACATACCACAAGAATCTGGTAAGACTGCTGGGCTTTTGTGTTGAGAACAATCAACAGCTTCTGGTCTATGAGTTGATGTCAAATGGCTCGCTTGCCAATCTTCTGTTCGGGAAGGGATCAGAAAGACCTAACTGGGTTCTGAGGGCAGAAATGGTGCTTGAAATAGCTAGAGGATTGCTGTATTTGCACGACGAATGCGAGACACAGATTATCCATTGTGACATCAAGCCTGAGAATGTACTGGTTGACAACAATTTCACTGCCAAGCTCGCAGATTTTGGCCTTTCCAAGCTTCTGAACAAAGATCAAACCAGAACAGACACAAATTTAAGAGGCACAGTGGGGTATCTGGCACCAGAATGGATAAGGAACGAGCGAGTGACGTCCAAAGTAGATGTTTACAGCTTTGGTGTGATGCTACTTGAAATTATATGTTGCCGGAGGCATATAGACCCGAACCGGGTCGAGGAAGAGAGTGAAGAGGAAGATCTTGTTCTCTCGGACTGGGTTATAAGTTGCATGGCCGCTGGGAAGCTAGAGACGGTGGTCGGACATGACCCCGAAGTATTGAGTGATTTCGAGAGATTCGAGAGAATGGCCTTAGTGGGTTTATGGTGCATTCATCCTGACGCCATGTTCAGACCTTCTATGAAAAAGGTTACACAAATGTTAGAGGGAACCTTGGAAATCGGAATCCCACCTTCACTTTCCGATCAAATGTCAGTGAGCAATTATCAGTGAGCAATTATACTTAATAGTGGTTGTTTAGAGAGTAATGTTGTCTTAAAAATGTATGTAATGGTCCAAATCTCATGATTAATAAGCTAGTTTTGAGCAGGGTTTTTTTATCATCGAAGTGCAAGTGTAACGGGAGAAAGTATTCTAATAATTTCCGAATTTATCACTTACAGAGTCTGAAAGGGCATCTATCTCTTCCTCAACACTTGGTGAATGGAAACCATGAAGCAAATTGTCATTAGTAAAAATAACATTCTTCTATCCATGTCGCATGAGATGTCTCATTAAATAATCATATAAAAAAGGATAAATTAGAAAAAAAAATGCTACCTAGTTTTATGATAAATTGAAAACCCTAATGGGATTTTAGAGATCTTGGACAAATAACTATTTATATAATAAAAAAGATAACAATCACTCTACTACTTAAAGCCTGTTTTAGAGTTTGATTGAGATTGGTTTTAAAGTGATTTTCATTTAAAAATATATAAAAATGATTTTATTTTTATTTTTTAAAAAGCTATTTTTGAAATCAACACATAAAAATGATCTAAAAACACCAAAAAAGTTTAACTTAAAGTAAAAAATAAAGAAAATAAAATTTCAATTTTTTTCAAATTTGTTTTATAAATGCAATGATAAATAGCCTTAGTTTTTTTTATATCAAGAGTTTACCCATATTAATACATGAAAGTTTCTTATTAAAGTTTAAATACTACTAACACTTAAAAGCATTAATTTAGGACATAGGCTTGAAAACAAGACATAATCCTTATTTTTTTAAAATGTGGGTGTTGGATTTGAAGGAATAATTAGCAAATGACAAGTATAAACTTCTTCAAGTTTATATTAATTAAAATGGGTTTGAAGACCATCACTCATAATCAATAAATTTACGTGGGATCATATTCATTTAGCTTATAGCATCAAAAAAAGGTATTACAACAACAAGAACACAAGAATAAACTCACACATACATCATTATGAACATTGAAAAATCAAATTCAAATATATTATTATTATTATTATTATTTTATTTTTAAGACAAAACATCTTAAAGATATTTTAAACACAACAATGTAATTAATTAAGCAATTTTATTATCCACCAATTAACACTGCAGGGTAATTTCTAATGACAATTCATTTATCCTAGGTCAATTTGTAGATAATAAAACCACTAATGTACAAAAACATTATTAGGAAAATATTTTGAAGACATTTTGAATACAATGATATAACTCATTACCAACCAATCAATATTATAGGACAATCCTAATGGCAATTCATTTATTCTATGTGGGTTTGTGACATAATAAAACCATTAAGACATAAAGATATGGTCAGGAAAAATATTTTGAAGATATCATAAATACAAAGATTTAATGTATTGAGCAATTTCATTATCAATTGATTGACAACATCACATGACGATTCATTTATTCTATGTGGGTTTGTGAATAATAAAACCATTAAGACACAAAGATGTGGTGAGGAAAAATATTTTGAAGATATTATAAATACGAAGATTTAATGTATTGAGCAATTTCATTATCAATTGATTGACAACATCACATGACGATTCATTTATTCTATGTGGGTTTGTGAAAATAAAACCATTAAGACACAAAGATGTGGTGAGGAAAAATATTTTGAAGATATTATAAATACGAAGATTTAATGTATTGAGCAATTTCATTATCAATTGATTGACAACTTCACATGACAATTCATTTATTTTATGTGGGTTTGTGAAAATAAAACCATTAAGACACAAAGATGTGGTGAGGAAAAATATTTTGAAGATATTATAAATACGAAGATTTAATGTATTGAGCAATTTCATTATCAATTGATTGACAACTTCACATTACGATTCATTTATTTTATGTGGGTTTGTGAAAATAAAACCATTAAGACACAAAGATGTGGTGAGGAAAAATATTTTGAAGATATTATAAATACGAAGATTTAATGTATTGAGCAATTTCATTATCAATTAATTGACAACTTCACATGATGATTCATTTATTTTATGTGGGTTTGTGAAAATAAAACCATTAAGACACAAAGATGTGGTGAGGAAAAATATTTTGAAGATATTTTTAATACAATGATGTAATGTATTGAGCAATTTCATTACCCATCAATCAACACTCAAGGATAACACTTAATTACAATTCATTATCTTAGGTGAGTTTGTGAATAACAAAACTATTATTACCTAAAAAAAATATTTATTAACACAACATAACAAATCAACATCTACTATAAACATACATAAAATTTGCATCAAGACCAAATATTTATGTCTCAAATAAACCTATTGCAACCCATCCATTAAACCTCAGTGTAGAGTATTAATTTCAACCTTGTTTCACCTTTAAAAAATAAACTCCTTGGTGGCCTCATTTCCTCAGCGTTGTCACACAATATACAATATGTGCATTTCAATACTTCAAACATTTCATCACTATATACATAAAAAACAATACCATGTTAAAAAATTGTATAAATTCAAATATTTCATTATTATATTAATAAAAACCAATAACATATTGAAAATAGTTCAAAAATTCATTTAGGATTTAAAGTTTTCCTCCAAGTTGAAATTGGGATAAAGTAGAGGTGACACGTGACAACCATGCGACAACACATCGTTGTTGAAACTACAAAAAAAATATCATAAATTTTAACTCCCCAAGCTTTTCAGTCACATCATATCATTTTCAACTAGCATATAAGTATGGAATTGGGTAAAAGTTTTTTAGTTGCCTCAATATATTCATCATTGGAACCCACCCATCATGTATCATAGCATCCTTAATTCTTTTCATGCATAAATTCATATATTTGGATGTGAAATCTAGGTGACGTGAGTTTTGTCCCATTTTAACAAAAAATTTACAAAGTTTCCCTGTAACCATCTAAATCAACTAGGTTTATCAAATTAAATCAAGTTAATTACCCGAATCTCAATTTAAATACAGTAGGAAACTAAAAATAAAGGTGCATTAAAACTTATTTTATAAAAAAAAAAACTTTCAAAAACAATTTCGATCGGAACTTGTCTTTTTTCTCTGAATTTAGCTAGAATCAGTTATTTTTGACAATTTAATTTTTTCACTTGTTTTATATTTGTCCTGCGACGAAACAGATGGAGTCTTTAGGATGTGTGAAAGTAACAATACCCTTTCAGACAACAGATGGAGCCTTGGAGTTCAGTGTTTACTTTCTACGAGCCATGAATGTGGAACTAAGAACTCTAAGAGATTTTCTCACACAGTTCAAGCTCGATCATTTGACAGGAAATAAGCACTCGAACAGCTAGGTCGGATATTTTCATTTTGGACTTCATGTCCAGGAACTCTTAATGCCATAAAAGATAGAAAAGGGTACACCTGCTGGAATGATTTACATTATAGCGCAAGCTATGTCTGCTGGTGCAACTTATTCAGTTGAGGTTAAAGTGATTGTTTCCTAGCTACTTGACCTGAAGGAGAAAACAGAATGTTATCGTGTTGACTTTCATCCTCTCGCGATGGACCATCCCCTGAACCTGTCCGGTCGGGCTTCACCTCTCAGTGAGCCATATCAGTTCCAGCTGAAACCATTCAAGTCGAGTTGTTTGCAGTTTGAAGCTGCATCAATCTCGTCATGAGAATTCAGATCCAGTTTGGTTGTAAAGTAAGACAATCTGTACCCTGGTGACAGTTTCTCGTTCTCAAATTTAACTGAATCTGCCCTTTTGTTAGTCTGGTCCTGAAAACTATCATCCTCCTTAAATCTTACCTCAGCAAAGCTACTGCTTATATTCCCCTTTTCTCCTTGGCGCCCGACGCCAATGGATAAATCACTGCAGCTTCTTTCTGCAGAAAATGTTCTCCTTCCTGTCTCAGGTCCTATTGAGGTCAGAAACATTTTGTTGTCTCTTTGGTATTCACCCCACTTCAGTTCAGTTTGCTGCAATGCATGTTCTTCAGCAATCTCTTTTGGTTCTAAGAGAGCATTACTATTATAGGGCCTCAACCCCATCCCAGTGTTGTGCATTTCTTGCTCCTTTCTGTGACCCTTCACAGGAGGTCAGGCAGCTGTCCACTGAACAATCATTGGGCTGGGGCGGTTGTGTCTGTTGCGAGCACAGACCCTGCAGATCTTTTAGCTCTGAAAATGTGGAATTCAGGCACTGAGTAGACACTTTGGACACCAGTTCAGAGAGTTGAACTTTGGTAGCCTCGAGTCCCACTGTACCTAAATTTTGCCTTCCAAGGGTTTCCTGTGCTTTCTCTAGCACTGCCTGTAGGTATTTTCCTTGAGCTTCTATGCGGAGCTGTAAATGTCTCTGCACCTGTTTCAGTTCAGAACAGATTATCAGAATGTAGCGTCTACACTTTTACTATCTTTACAGATGCATGGTGACAGAAACAAGAGGCAACTCTGCCAAGATAAATTAATGGTAGCAATTTGATAGATACAGCTTTAAGTTCTGTATCTGAAATACCAAGTTAGTCGACTTGAAACATTGTAAATCTGAATTAAGAATGAATTAAGAATCAATGGCCCTCCAGAAATTAATCTCCCCTTTTCTCTTGTAATTCATGGATCATGGTTAATGGAGCTTTGCAGGCACAAGAGGCTTATATTATGATATATGTGTGTGTGCGTGTGTTTAGGAGAGCTTCCCTCCAACAACAAAAAACCTGAAATGTAATTATTCAGATAGTTACACTGTACCTCAAGCTGTTCGTGCAGTCTTCTTTGCACTTCAATTTGCATCTGTAGTGCTTCACTGAAATGTAAGCTTCTGGATTTAAGAATTCTGTCTTAGTGTAAAATAATTTTAAACATGCTTTTATATATTAGAAAAAAAAAGACAAATGAACATATAACAGGTGAACTCTTCGTACTTATTTGGTTGGGATCCGATGCTTAGATTGTTGATGTTAATGTGAGTTGCATTTACTTCAGGCATTCTATCTCCCACCACAGCAACAGAGCCTGTGTCAAGTTACAAATTCATATTTTGCATAAGAAAATGTGCAATTCTTTAACTTGTTATCAATAGTTGAAAATATTTTTGGAGAGTAATTTATTGAATTGTCTTCATACCAGTTTTGCTGCTCCCAACATTAACTTGTCCATGAAGGTTCTTGCTGAGTCTGTACTTCTGATAGTGCGAAAGTAGAGTCAGTACCATATTCAAATTCCAAATACTCTAGCATTTTATAGCTAAATTAGAGAGAAAAAAGAAGAGATTTGGCAATTTCAATTCTCAAGGAAAAACAATAGTTTCTAATAAAGGGTGATTTTTACTACAATTTGCAGAGTTTTTGCTCTTTAATGCTCAGGCCTCATTGGGTTTCTACTTGTTACTATTAAAACTCCAAACAACAAGATTTTCTAACTTATTTATCTGTCAACAGAGATGAAACATCGATCATGGAGTTATTCTATTACAAAATTATGCAAATAAAGAAAAATAACAAGCAGTGGAACTGAAGATTGTCATGCTTAACATTAGAAAGGCTGGTGTTCTTTTGATGTCCCCAAACTTGGCTAGATGGTTAAATCTTAGAGGGCCTTGATGCTATTTAAAAAAGCTTTTAAAAGCAGCTATAACTGGCTGGTGTCGGATATATTTCCACAATGCTTCGATAATTTAATGGATTTACCTGAAGATGACTCTTTAGGTGGTACAGAGTAAGTCCAGGAATTCCCATGTGTTTCATGACTGTTTTTGGAGTGGCCCCTGAAATATAAAAGAAGAACGTCTGATTATGCTGAAAAAAATTCACTTTTCTATTTGCTGCTGGGTTTTTCAACTTTTGAGTATACTCACTGTCTGCTCCTCCAAGCTGATTTACCGCTTCTATGAACCGCTCATGAAGATCTGGTGTCCACTTTAGTCTAGGCTTTGCATCAGTTGAGAGGACAAGTCCAGAATCTCCAGGGCCATTCCCTCCTTGCAGGAACAGATGTCTTTCAGGATGGATTGCCATTCTCGAAGAAGAGTGGATGCTCTTTCCTTGATGCTGGTGATGATGGTACATTTCTATATCCTATAAATCCAATTCAAGTTTAGCTTGCTATAGCAGCGCTGACAATCTATACTATTGTGGACAAGATCAGCAGTGTATTTACCTGATATCTTCTCACTCTCCCAGCCTGATCTCTTATCCCCTAAAACGTTGAGCTCGATTATGCGATGTTCTTCAGGTAAAACTCCTAATCAGATAGTTCTAAGAAGGATTTTCTGCAACTATTCTTGGTTATCTCCTTCAGCTGGATGTTTTTTTTGCAAGCACTCTTCCTCACCTCCTATCTCCTTCAGCTAATGCTCACAAACCAAAGGTCCGCTCAAGCATGCTTTTATAAAGCAAATTGGGGTGGAGGGTGTGGGCTAGAGAGGAATAGAATCTTTGACAGAGCCAACAGCACACCCGGTCCAATCCAATATTCACAGTGACCTGAAAAAAAGATTTGTCCTTCCTACTTTGTTAGCTGCGGGGCCTCTCCTAGAACTCCACTTACTATTCTAAGACAGTGCTATCTATTTGAATACCTCTGCGAATTTAACTCTCGAAAACATGTTAACGCCTTGCATTAGATACCAGAATTGATCCCACCAGAGTTTTTTTAGTTGTGTGCATTCGAATTCGTCTGTCTGTCAAAAGCAAGAATCTTATTCCAGGATATAAGAATCATTTTTCTGACTTAGATTAGGGGAATCCATATCTATGTTGTCTTGAGACCTTCTTTGCCAGTTCATTCTCATGGAAGATTCTCAGATTTCTGATATCCCTGTCCCCCTTACCTTGTTCCCAGGTCGTTTTTTCAGTTGTCAATGAAACTAATCATATTATAAACGATGTCTAACTGGATGCTATCCATGCTGAAGGGAGTCGATGGAGACACAAAACCTTGTTTTATCGTGGCTTAGTTGAAGAATGCAGAAGAAGATTCTTTTGACTGGAGCACCTGGAAACTTTGGAATTGGTTACAAACCAGAAAAAAAGGAAAATCAATGGTGGAAAGATGCTTGTCCTTGGACATTGATTGAAGACAAGGAATGGAATAAGGAACACATTCTCTGTTGTCTCCTTCAGTAAGTTTGGTACTGATTCAGCCCACAGTATAAAATAACATAGAATAGGGCCCCACTTCTTTTTCATTCTTCAATTTGCGTAAAACAGCCGGCCCCGCACCGACGAATCCTGAGCCACTGGGACCGAATAGAAAGCAAAAAAAAAAAAAAAGACAGAACGATTGTACTTTCTTCCTTACTCGCATTTGGTGAAGGACATGACAATTCTTTCCCTGGAGATAACCGCTTGCCTTGACTCTGCCTTCATTTCCCAGATTCTCTTGTTTGAATCTATCCACCTTAAATTTTAAGCCCTGTTTTTGTTCAATTGTCTTAAATACATTTTCTGTTTTGAATTTTAATAAAGTGTTCTTAAGTATCTGTATTTTTATACAGACTTGTCAGTCAAACGTTTTACAAACAGATGAGTTCATGCATGGTTTTGCACACACGATATATGGAATATCACACAAATTAACACACACTGTTTCAATCTGCAGTGTTCTTATATAGGCAAATAAAGTTTGACTTGGTCTTATCTTAGCTGCTTGAAGAAAACATATATCAATCTGCATGCCACCACATACATGGTCAGCTTGTATTTTTAAGTCGTGTAAAATAATCTGATTCGTTTCAGGAATTTGCATTTGTGAAAGCTGTGTTTGTCAACTGCATGTTCTTTATGCTTATGCTGTTTTATTGCATTGTAATGAAGGATCGGTTCTTGAGATGATCATCAGGAATTATACCATACCTATTTAAAAATACTACCTATATGATCAACAGCTAATGCAGAATAAATTCGTATATTAAGTTATGGAGAACAGATCCACCAACTTACAAAATTTTAATGAATGTGGACATTTCTGATGCCTATTTAATGAGTGTTCGAGGGATGCATAAAACAACGGTTGCCACTTAATAACAACGTAAGCAAATTTTGTTTTCCTTGAACAAAAAATCTTTACATTAGTTCCCATTGGCCTTTTCAGGAAGATCACTTGATTCTGATTTGTGGGGATATTTATGAAGTTTGGAGAGAATCTGTTGAAAAACCTTAAGGTAAAGTACTAAAGTAGAATTCCTACATAGTTTGCTGGCAAGTGGATAGGAATATATTGCACAAGAGGCTTGATAGTGTATAATGCAAGCTGCAAAATTAAGTTGTCTGTACAGAATGGAATTCGTGTCTCCATCTGCGAGTGAGTTTTGCTGGGACTGTGATGATATTACGAATTGCTAGCAAAAATGCAAGCCAGTGTGACATCTTCCTACTATATGGTATAAGCATCATTGCGTGTAAATTAGCTGCACATTCATTGATGATCTTTCCCACATCCAAGTAAAAGCTGCTCGTTCTTATCTTAATCCTTGAAAGCTAATAAACTGAGAATATACAAATCCATGCACACATAAACCTGTTTAATCGTGTCAGTTATTTCATAAACAGTAAATCCAGTAGCTTTATTGTATTGTGTAGAGAATCTGATTCATGAAAAAGCTTATAAGAGCTAGAAATACCTCAGGTTTCTTTCCATTATAGCGCTAAATATTCACCATGCTTAATCATTGATGAACTGAATTCTTGTTGCAGGAGGTAACATCCTAAGGTGTTGATGGCTAGCTGTAAATAGAATAAACATGTTTTTTTTTGTAATGGTACACGTGATGATGTTTCCCAAATTCCCTTGTTAGCTGTTAGTATTACTAATGCTATGGTCCGGAGGGCATGACGTGATAGCAAAAGACTGGAGATCTGCACAGCAAGTCTCGAGTTTGAATCAGGACATGCACCTCTTGTATGGTTCCCAGAGTCATGGCGCGATGGCAAAGGACTTGAGATTTGCACAGCAGGTCTCGAGTTCGAGTTAGGGACATGCATCTCTTGTAAGAGCTTGGGACAGTCGGGGCTTTACTTGCTCACCTGAATCCCACAAAATACACTTTCCGATGGGATAAAAAATAAAACTACTAATGCTGTGTTGCAATCCTCGTCAAGAAACCAGAGTTGAGGGTCTGGTTTTTGTACAGTGCAGGAGAACCCTAGCTTTTACTCTGTTATCTACTACTGTCACCTTCCTCTCCCTGAGAATGATGTTCCCCGCCACTTTGTAAGAGATGACTTGGATTTTTTGTTCTTTCTTGTACTTGCATTGCCTTTTCATGGATTCTATATTATTACCATATAACTTTGCTTTCGAGGACAAGAAGGAGCTGAGAAAAAAACGCATCAGAGATTAGAATCACATTTAAGGACTAGTCAATCATATGTGCAAGATGTTGATTGGCTGTATTTTGTTGACCACAGATGCTCTTGCATTGGATGGAAACAAGAAAGTGAGAAATGACCACGGAATGTATTCCTTGTGGAAAAAGTAGGGCGAGGAAGGATAAAGCTGCTAAAGATTCCAAGATGGGAATGTTAGAATCTTAACTCGAACTAAAGCCATTGAGTCATATTCTCAAGTCAAGAATCTAGTTATTCCTCTCTACCCAAAGCCACAAAAAATGGGTTCCCACCCATCTTTTCCCACTTTAGCTAGTTCTTAGTTAGATGCCTCTCTGCGTTCATGATTATTGCTGTGCCCTTGTAAGCTAAGAATATTGCCATGTTTAGAGATCTGCTTAGGTTTATTTGAGAGATGTCCTGCCTGAGCACCATTCTGCAGCTATCCTTTTTAGCAGTAGACAGACAAGGACTAATAGTTTCCAGGTCCTGAATTTGTTCTTCGTACATGCTTTCATGTGCATTGCTTGATATAAGGTTGTCCTGTTTAATCTCAAATATATATACATATACATGTATGTGTGATTAGCATGGTTTTCAAGGAATATCATCCCAATCAATGATGGATGGAGGGGGCTCCCTAGTTAAGTGTTAGAGAATAATATAAATTATATTCTGGGATCTCGTCTAACAGCTTAAGCTTTTAGGTGAGATGATTATTTAACATGATATCAGGACCTTGTTGACAACGGTCACGAGTTTGAATCTCACCACTCCTATTTTATTTGATAAAAATCAAGCACAAAGTAATGTTGTTCTGTGCAAGTTTCAAGTCCAAAAAATTTTAATTGAGAGGTTAGCTCCAGTAGTCGGCTCAGCTCACATCTCCCGGCCCTCATGTAGCAACGATTAGAAGTCAAATAACCAGTAGATAATATGATAGTTGATGATTGCAAGGGTTATTGATCCCGTTCCGTTCCAATGCCAAATCCGGGACAAAACGGCGACGTTTTTGTCCCGGGTAGAATCCCGGCCTGTCCCGGAAAATCCGGGCGAATTCCGGCCGGAACGCCTCGGTTCCGTACCGGGCGTTCCGTTCCGGTACGGTCTAAAACGACGTCGTTTTTGATAAGTAACAAACGACATCGTTTAGCCAATACACGGGCAAACAAATCACCTCCTTTCTTTCCCTTTCTTCTTCCCGCTCCCAGTCCCAGACTCCCAATTTTTCCCCCCAATCTATTCCCGATTTCTCCCAATCTCAAATTAATCCAGAAATCCCTTGTTTTTGATTCATAATCCAGAAATCCCTCACTTGAAAAGCTCAATTTGTAATCCTCAACCCCTAAATCAGCTCAATTTACGAAACCCTAAATCAAAAAATCAAAATCACGTCGGCACAATTTCTTCCACACGGTGGCGCAATTTCTTCCACACGGCGGCACAAAATCTTCGATAGTTCTTCTTCCCCAAATCTCCAGATTAAAGGTACACATTTGAGGAACCAAATCCTTTAATTTATTGAAAAAATTTTTCGACAGCTTAAAATTTTCCGAATGGAGAAATAAATTTTTCGACAGTTTAGAACTTTAGATGAGTTGAATGGAGAAATAAATTTTCTATTTTGCTCTAAAAAATGCATAAATGTGAATTTATTGTAGAGCAAGACTGGGGACTGAAATTTTGTAGTGTATAGGTTGAGATTTTGTATTAAGTATTAACTGAGATTTTGTAGTATATAGCAAGACTGGGAATGTGGGATTTTGTAGTGTATATACATATCAGTAGTGTATAGCAAGATGCTTGATAATGGAAATGCTTTTCGTTTTCAATTAACCCAATCCTGCTATAATGGAAATGCTTGATGTTGTTGATGCTTGATAATGGAAATGCTTTTCATTTTCAATTAACCCAGTCCTACTATAATGGAAATGCTTGATGTTGTTGATGCTTGATAATGGAAATGCTTTTCGTTTTCAATTAACCCAGTCCTGCTATAATGGAAATGCTTGATGTTGTTGATCAATTGCTTCTGAGGGTGGCTAGAGATGCTGCCTCCTGCTATAATTCTTGATAATGCTATCAATTAACCCAGTCCTCTCTTCTCTACATTTTTATTTATTGATTGTGATCGAGAAGAGGGTGATCTTAGATGATGCATGGTGTTTTGTTTTTCCTATTATAATTCTTTCTTTTTACAATGTTTGCACCAGTTGGAGTATGATTATTGATAAGATATGAAAACTTTATTATATATTTACTTTGTTTTTGCTCAAAAGTTTCATTGCTTGTGCTTCTGAGGGTGGCTAGAGATGCTGCCTCCTGCTATAATTCTTGCTCGTTTGAGTTGTGTTCATGGATACATGGTTGATACTTGATAATGCAAAATACGAGGCTTGTTCATATGTCTAACTTGTGTTATCTTTTTACAACAGATTAAATTACATGGCTGAAAACTCATCTAGTGGTGGGACTTCCATGTATTCAGCTCCAGCAAGATCAGATGATCCAGCATGGGCTCATGGACAGGTGGTTCCTGGTGTAAAGAATGCAAGTATATGCATTTATTGTAATAAACGGATCAATGGTGGTGGTGTTACTCGGTTGAAGTACCACCTTGCTGGTATTAAAGGTGAAGTTGAACCTTGTAAAAAGGTCCCTCCGGAGGTTAAGTGGCAAATGAAACAACTGGTAGATGACATGACAATGGAGAAAGAGAGAAGAAAAAGAATTAGAACTGATATTGGAAATTCTCAATCAGCTTCCAATGATGAAGAAATAGAAGAGGGTGATGCTGCAAATCCTCGTTCAGGTGATATACGTTCACAAACAAGTACAAGAATGACGAGTGCAAGGAACAAGTACATACGGAAGAAGGATTCCTTTATTTGCTCCACGAACTACCTCGGGTTCCCGACCTAGTATTAGAAGTGCAATGGCTACTAAAGAGATGGAACACAAAGCAAGAAAAAGCCGTAGCAACATGGTGGTATGATGCTAATATACCGTTTAACGAGTGCTAATTCGTATTATTATCAGCCAATGCTAGATGCCGTAACATCCATAGGACACGGGTTTAAAGGCCCATCATATCATGATTTAAGAGGACCACTTTTGAAAGATGTAGTTCATGATGTCCATGAATACATTTTTAAGTATCAAGGCTGATTGGAGAGTTTATGGATGTTCAATTATGGGTGACGGGTGGTCAAATAGGAGGAATGCACCAATTGTGAATTTCCTTGCCTATTCTCAGAGAGGCACCGTATTCTTGAAGTCCGTTGACACTTCGAGGACTTCGAAAAGATAAAGAGACATTGCTTTGGAGATGTTTGATGAAGTTGTCAAAGAAGTTGGACAAGAGAATATTGTCCAATTTGTTAGTGATAATGAGGCTTCTTTTAAAGGCTCTTTGGGAAAGCTTTGCAGACAAAGGTATGGCACCTTTTTTTTGGTCTCCTTGTGCTGCCCATTGCATTGATTTAATGCTAGAAAATATTTGTGATCAGAGATATTTTCCAATGATTGATGAAACCATTAAAAAAGGCAAGAAATATAACCAAGTTTATATATAATCATGCATGGGTTCTAGCTTTGATGAGGAAAGAATTCACAAATGGACATGATTTATGTCGTCTCGGCATAACAAGGTTTGCAACCCATTTCTTAAGCCTCCAATGTTTACTGAAGTTTAAGAAGGAGCTTCGACAGATGTTTACTTGCACAAAATGGGTTGAATCAAGTCATGGCAAAAGTCGGGTTGGAAAGGAAATTGCTGCTATAATTTTACAAGATCAAGACTTTTGGCCGAGATGTGCACATATTGTCAACGTCGGCGAGCCTTTAGTACGAGTTCTAAGGTTAGCGAGACGGTGAAGAAAAAAACCATCAATGGGCTATTTATATGAGGCAATGGATAAAGCAAAAGAAGCCATCAAAACAAGGTTGAAAAAATAGAATGTCTCAATATGGACCATATATTCGGGTAATTGATGCTAGATGGGATAGGCAACTTCATAGTCCATTACATGCAGCAGGATGTTTTCTTAATCCTGGAATATTTTTTAGGCCTTCTTTTTCAAAACAAAGGGAGGTAACTCGAGGTTTGCTTACCACAATTATGAGATTGGTTCCTGATTGTGATACTCAAGATAACATCAGTGCCCAAATTGAGGAGTATAAGAGAGCAACTGGTCTTTTTGGTATAACCATAGCTATTCGTCAAAGAGAAAAGTTAAATCCAGGTAATAACTTTTATTTTTAACAATATAATGTCTTTTTTTTTATCTATAATATTTGATTTATTCAAAATTTGTTATCTAGTTTCATGGTGGGAGCAATTCGGCATTGATACTCCAGAACTTCAAAAGTTTGCAATTCGAGTTCTTAGTCAATCTTTGTAGTGCAGCCGGGTGCGAAAAGAAATTGGAGTGTATTTGAATTCATCCATTCAAAAAACCGAAATAGGCTTGAGCACAAGAGATTAAAGCGATTTAGTATTTGTTCGCTATAATCTAAAGATTCAACGAGGTAAGTAAAATATCAATATTATTATATTAGTAATTATTTTCTATTACATTGCTATTAATTTTTTTAATTTCTTTCGTGTTTATTCTTTGTAGGAATATGAGCGAGAACAAGAGATGCTTTAGATCCCATTAGCCTTGACAACATTGATCTATTGAATGAATGGATTTGTGAAGAACCCAGGTCTTCTTGATGGAGATGACATAAGTTGGGAGAGTATCGAAGCACCTTTCGCTACTTTAAATTTAGATGATGAAGAGACATGTGTAAATGAGGAGAATGAGCTTGGTGGAAATGACCGGCTATTGGAATGTCTTGTTGACGACTTTCCTTATGTTCCACGGCCGGATCAAGATCCTTATTTTTATATTAATGATGTAGAAGATGTTTGATGTATTTTTCTTTTATTTTAGAACATTTTACTTTCATAATATTTTGGAATTTCAAAGATGTTTCTAATTTTGAGATTATGTTTGTATTGTATAATTTAAATTTCATTTATCTTGAATTTAAATTATACTTGTTAAATTAATATTTTATTTTTTTCATATATATAATTAAATAAATATGAACAGTACAAAACCGGAACGGAACGCCGGAATGCACCGAAACCAGAACGTTCCGTTCCAAACACAAAACCGGAACGGTACCCGGAACAGTATTGACAACCCTGGATGATTGTCATAAATTCATATGAATATGCTTTTTTTTCGCATCAAAGCATAGCTTTTTCAAGTGAATGTGACTTTGGTTTTATAGAATTTCTTGACAAACTTGTTTTTATCCCCTGGTTAAACAAATCTCAAAGTCAATATGGAATACTAAAAAAACTAATAAAAATTTAGTGTTGATTGATTTCCAGTGCTGTCAATTCCTAAGCAATTGCGATTTTTAATTTCTTTTTTTATTTAGTTGAGGCCTTAGCTTCTCCATGTCCCTAATTTATGACCTACTCATCTTAATTAGAACTTGAACCCAACATTTATCTATGAGAAGTTTCAAACATTAACCATTTAGGTTATTGCCATCGAGATGATTGTATTTTATTTTTATTTTACTAAAGGTGTATCATTATTTTTTTTTTAATTTATCCTCAAACAACTCTTTTTTTTTTTTTTAGATTTCTTTTCGACTTCATCCTTATCCTTCATTATTAAATTGTTATAGGAATTGTGTTTTGTATTTTTTTTTCTTTTTTGAGTTATATATCAATCTAATGGATTTAAATTCTTTCCCTTTAATTTCAACTTCCAATATTAGATATGTTAGAAATGAGGTCTTGTAAAAAAAATTATTTGTTTTGCATGAATTTATCTCGATCTCATAATCTAGGTTATAAGTTTAACATATTAACCCAAGTTGACTTGAGTAAATTTTATTTATTTTATTTTTGTAATTGATTATTTTATTTAGTCCTTCAATATTAGGATGATTGACAATTAGACTTTGTATTTTTTCTTGATTTGTTTTTTGGGTTATCTCAATCTCATGATCTAGGTCATGAGTTTGACAGGTTGACTTGAATTGACTCTATTCATTTCTCTAGGTCCTTTTTTAATTGAATGTTTTTATTTAGTTGGGATTCATTATTTGTTTTTACTTTCAATGAGATTATCCTGATCTCATGACTTAGGTTACATGTTAGCAGGTTGACTAGGGTTGAATTATTATTTTTTCAATTTCACCCTTGAGCGACTCAATCTTTTTTTTTAAAAAAAAATCATTCCTTAATATTAGGTTGTTTGAGAGTTGAAATTTGTTTTTTTTTAATTTTCTTTCACTGGAGTTTTTCTAGATTCATGGATTTAGTTTTTTTTCTTATTGATTTTAATAATCAACATTGGATTTGTTGGAAATGAAGCTTTATAATTTTTTATTTGTGTTGTATGAAGTTATTTAGGTCTCACTGTTAACGAAATTAAGTAGATGCAGGAGAACAACAAAATTAAGCAGATGCATCAAATCAAGCAATAGATCAACATTAATTAAATGCAGAAAAACTAAAGAAATTAAGAATAATATACAACATATCAACAACAAACCAATTGGAATCAGCAACAATCAATGCACCAGATCAATTGAAACCAACGACAATAGTAACCAATTTACACATCAGATCAATAGTAATCAATTAAAAATTGATGGAATCAACAGCAATCAATGCAGTAGACCAACGACACCAATTGGAGTCAATATAGCAAATCTATTAGATTCTACAGTAATTGTTTCCAACCAACGATAGATCTTTCCAACTAAATAGCAGATTTTGTGAAATCAAGCAATAACATTAGCATGTTTCATAACAATCCAATTTCATGATTTCATGGAATTTCCTTTTCTAATTTTACAGAATCATTGTATCGTATCAGTGTATATATCTTGTACAACCTAGAAGTTCACGTGAAAAATAATAGAACAAGAGCAGCATATTTGATACAAAAAATTCTCTCTTTTACTCAGCTCATCTTTTTCTTTATGGTATCAGAGCTAGTGTGAACACTAGGCTTATTTACAAATACTACTACGCAACACCTCTTCATCCTTATTTTCTTCTATCCCTAACTCATAACCTCTAAAATGACTACTCTGTCACTTAATGTTGGGAACTTCATCACCTTCCGACTTACTCTGAACAATTACCCTTTGTGGCATGAACAAGCTAGCCATTACTGAAAGCCAAGAGATGGTTGGACATCTCACAAATAAAGATCCCCTCTAAAAAAATACAGAAATAAAGAAATACCACAACTCACAAATGCCTTTATAGCATGGCAAAAGACAAATCACCTTCTTCGAGGGTGGATTATTGGAACACTCTAGAAGAAACTCTTGAACTCATTGTTGGTCTTAGCACATCTAATGTTGTTTGGGAGGCTCTAAAAAAATGCATATGCACAGGACTCATAAGAACGTGAGTACAAATTGAGACAAGTAACCTATCTTCGGAAATTAGACAACACAACAATCACATAACATAGTTGCACCTTCAAAGGTCTCTGACACAACTGATCAGCTATTGGAAAGACCATACCAGATCAAGAAAAGGTTTTCTGCCTTCTCACCAGTCTTGGTCCTCAATATGAAACATTCACAACAACCATGTTGAAACCCCCTAAGCCATCGTACACTGAGTTGGTCTCACAACTTTAAAACTTTATCAAAGGCATAATTGGTTCTCCAATCACACGGATATCACAACCCTTCCCCCACTCATCAATTGGCTTTTTATGGACAACATCAGCAACACCCACAATCAAATTTCATAGGCTATCATGGGGCCTTACAGAAACTCACTTCCAATGGTCATGGATTCCAAGCTCAACAGTGAAGGGACACCTCTTCATCAAACCCACACTATAGACCTCCATGACCTGGTAAGCGTCGCATGATAACAATAGAAAGGGAAAAATATTGTGATCAACAATGCTAGTATTGTGGGATGACATGTCATATTGTGAAAATATATTGGTGGGTGTCAAAGAAACTCACTCAACAAGATGATATCCCATAAGCACTTGCAGCACTACCATTACTAACATCAAATGAACAACAGACACTAGGGCATCTAACCATATGACAGGTAAGCCAAGTATGTTAACAAACATTTGTCAATACTCTGTTGTTGATTATGTGTTAATCGGAGATGGGTCTTCTATGGCAATCCTTGCAATTGGTGATACTTATATAAAACAAAAAGCGTTGCCTTACCTTTCAATGACATTTTGTTGGTCCTAAACTTAACAAAAAAATTACTTTTCATAAGTGAACTAACCGATCAATTTCCTATTAATTGTGAGTTCTTTAATCTTGATTTTTGTGTTAAGGAACGGGAAACAGACCACGCAGTGATGATAGGGAAATGCAAGGGTGATCTCTACGTACTACCTGCTTCACCATAATTGTATTTGTCTCATTGCTTCAAATCAACCACAATAGAAGTTTGGCATCAACGTTTAGGCCACCCACAATCTTCAGCGTTATAAATGCTAAAAAATAAAGGATTTATTGATGTTGTAGGGAAAATAAAACTACAACATTTTTGTGATAGTTGTCAACTAGAAAAACTTAATCATTTACCTTTTTCTAAATCAAAACATTTAAGTATTAATATCTTTGAAAACATTCATTATGATTTATGGGGACCTGCAACTGTTTTATCAATTGCAAAATTTAAATATTATGCTTGTTTAGTAGATGCTTTTTTGAAATATACCTGGATTATTCCTCTACGCAACAAATCTGATTTTTTTAATGCATATATAATATTTGAAAAATATGTTACGAGACAATTTAACAAGCATATTAAAACTTTTCATTTGGATAGAGGTGGTGAGTTCATCAATTCAAAACTACTAACCCATTAAACTAGTCTAGTTGAGAGGCATCATAGGACCATAAGAGAATTAGGAATGTCTATGTTATTTCATAGTGGAGCACCGTTATTCTTATGGATAGAGGCTTTCACTACAATAGTATACCTCATGAATTGCTTGCCTTCCTCTATTCTCATCTTTAAAACACCATATTTTGCACTTCATGGGACACACCCCAATTACTCCTCACTTAGAGCATTTGGATCTAAATGCTTTCCCTACACTTGGGACACATGAAAAAACAAATTTTATCCAAAAACATTGTCATGCATCTTTGTAGATTATAGTGAAAAACATAAATCTTATAAGTGTTTTCATCCAACCAGTAGAAATTTTTTTGTCTCACGTCATGTTGTCTTTAATGAATTAATTTTTCCTTATAAGCCAGCCAAGAAATCATGCGAGGCAGCCAAACACCCACAAGTAATTAGTATTTTTTATTCTTAGTTACCACATGCTAATGTTTCTTCTCTTACAGGAACAAATATGAACTCGGCCTCAAACCCATGCTGGAATCTATTACTTCCAAAAGACATTAGCATTCCACAACCATTCTCCTCATCCTTCGATCCTACCGGAACACAACAACAACATTTTGCTGTTGAAACACAAACAAGCCCAAAGATTAACAATGATAATGAGATTGATCTCACCACAATTTCATCGAACACATCTCTATCACAAGGGTATCAAGAGACTCGCGGAACAACACAAGAAACTCTACCACTAAATACATGAAATGCCAGAATCCTCCCCATAAAACCTTGATCCTTCAACATCATCACCGCTAGTTCACTCCATGATCACTCGATCTAAATGGAGTATGGTAAATCCAAATGCAATCTCTCCTCACATTCTAAATGAAACACCAGAATCCTCCCCACAAAATCTTGGTCCTTCAACATCGCATCCTCCAACTCTACCTGTTCACTCCATGCTTACTCGATCAAGACACGATATAGTAAAACCAAACACTAAGTATACCTTAACCACCAGCACCTCAAGAACAATACCCCATGAGCCTCAAAATATTAAAATTGCATTAGCATACTCTGGTTAGAAAGCAACAATGGAAGAAGAGCTAGTAGCACTGCATCAAAATTAGACCTGACAATTAGTTCCATGAACAACACAACTAAATGTTATTGGTTCCAAATGGGTGTTTAAATCCAAGCTCAAACCAGATGGTTCTCTAGATCAACTCAAAACACGTTTGGTTGCAAAAGGATATCATCAAATTGATGGAGTAGACTACATTGAAACCTATTCTCCAATTATCAAACCAGGAACAATAAGCATGATAATTACCATAGCTCTTATTAAAGACTGGCCTCTAGGGCAATTGGTTGTAAGAAATGTCTTCTTGCATGGTTCAATTTCTGAAGATTACATGCAACAACCACTAGGAATGGAAGACTCTCAACATCCGTCACATGTTTGCAAACTACAAAAAGCTCTTTATGGCCTAAAACAAGCACCACGCGTTGGTTTGATCGGTTCAACACTTTTTTTATTAAATATGGTTTCTTTTATAGTTTATCTGACCCTTTGTTATTTGTTCTCCATTCAGATTATGGCTCATTAATCTTGCTCCTTTATGTGGATTGTTAGAGTATAAATATAGAGTATGTTGTTGTAACACACAAGGTGTGTGAGAGAGCAATAAAAAGTTACAAGATACAAATTCTCCTCCTCTTCTCTCTCTCTCCACTCTATTCTCAATTCTCTTATCTTCTTCTCTGTGTAAACTCTTCACTCATCTAATCTCAACATGGTATCAGAGCTTCAAATGCTCATGCAAATACATTAAATCAAATTCCTCATACCTCTCGCTTCCGTAATCTATTTTTTTTGTCCAAAATTCATTTGCAAATTGCGTTTCTTGAACAAGATACTGTGTAAACATTGAGATGCCAAAAGTGTTTGATAAAAGGTTTATGTGAATTTCATCATCTCATACCAATGGAAGATCTATGGAAGAGAGCGAAGGTATTCGCAGAAGCAACAATGAAGAAATCTCAAACACTTGAACAAATTGAAAGTCTGGAAGAAAGTAGACACAAATAGTATTGCCATCATGAACCTGCTCCACGAAGTGAGCTTTGCCTTTATCAACAACCCTATTGTTGCTCTCCATTTTTATTCCCCTAGGATTCAAAACGATGCAGCTTCCATTCTAGTTCCCAACAAATTACTGCATTCAAATTTTTGCACAACAAAAAGTGAAGCTCAAACAAAGCAGCAGCAGAGCAAAGAAAAAAAAATGAAGCTTAAACAGAGCAGCAGCAAAGTGAGCACCATCGTGCATCGTGAAGAGGAGTGCACACACACAAAAGTCTCACTTCAAAATCCTGCCATTAAACCTCTCTACATCTCTCTCTCTGCTCAAGGATCTCTTATGCCTCCAACGGATAGCTTTAGTCTTTTTGGGATGCAGATCAAGAGGCAAGAACTTCTTGTTCTTGTAAGCTTCCCTCAATACAGCCTTTTGCTTTTGTGAAATCACAGTCAAGACTTGTGCAATCGACAACCTCACAAGCTTAATCTTGGAGAGCTTGTTAGGAGCACCATTGGTGAGCTTAGCAATGCAAAGGAAAGCAAGCTCAACTTTAAGATCCTTCAACTGACTTGGACATGATTCACTGATATGATGTACAAATTCATTGCTCTAGTGTTTTCATCGTTCACCATCGTCGCCACAAGGAGACCATTTCCATACGAAGCTCTTTCAACTTTTTTGATTCTCATTACTTGTTTTGTTTTTTGTTTTCTAGAAGGTGCTAGACGTGTGAATTAGCTCTCTTAATGTGGTGTGTTTTATGTGAGTTAATGAGTTACAAAATAAAAAAAAAATCATCGAGAAGTAAAACATGAATTCTTACACAGATTAAGAAATTCATCAACAAGTAGAATATGAAATACAAATTCTATCCCCTATGTTTTCCATTTCTTACACAGACAAACGAAATTCGAATAAATTATATCCCCTCTCTTCCCTTTCATCCTCCTCTTCTCAATTTCTTTCACGGACAAATGAAATTTCTTCCCTTTATGCTCGCTCTTCTCTACCATCTGATCATTCTTCTTTTTCTTCTCAATCTCTCAATTTCTCAAATCTCACTATCAAATTTACATTCATCTTTCTTTTCTTTTGATTTTTCTCTTTCTCTTCTACATACTGATTTATATCAAAAGGCTTAAGTACTCATGTATTTTATTTTCATTGTTGCAATCTCATGCTTGGTTTATCAAAGCATGAGATTGAGGGGGGATGTTACAGTATAAATATAGAGTATGTTGTTGTAACACACAAGGTGTGAGAGAGAATAATAAACAATTACAAAATACAAATTCTCCTCGTCCTCTCTCTCTCTCTCCTCTGTTCTCAATTCTCTTCTCTTCTTCTCTATGTAAACTATTCACTCTTGTGATCTCAACATGGATGACATGTTGATCATAGGGTCTACTCCAACACTGGTATCCAATTTTATTTTGTTACTAAGCAGTGAATTCACAATGAAAGACTTAAGACCGATACATCACTTTCTTAGAATGGAAATCATACCAATAACAAATGGTCTTCATCTATCCCAATCATACTATGCAGTGACAATACGTGAATGATCAAATATGGTTGACTGTAAGCCTATGGGTACCCTTCTTGAAGCAAAAACAAAAACATCTTCCAATGATACTCTCATGGAAGACCCAAGTTACTATCATAGAATTGTCGGAGCTTTACAGTATCTTACACTCACACGTCCTAATATATCATTTAGTGTTAATTATGTATCATTATTTATGGATGCTCCCACAATGACACACTTAAAAATGGTTTGACACATTTTATGTTATTTCAAAGGAACAATTAAAATGGGATTGTATTTTTCTACATATACGACACTTGATCTAATTGCTTTTTCAGATGCAAATTAGGCAGGGTGCCCTACAATGAGACGATCCACTGCTGGATATTGTACATTTCTTGGAGGAAATCGTATCTCTTGGTGTGCAAAAAAACAAAATACAATTTTACAGTTAAGTACAAAAGCAGAATATTGTGGAATGGCTAACACAATAGCAGAACTCACATGGAAGACTTTCCTTCTCATAGATCTCCGCATCATATTTTTCATCTCCTCCCATACTTTATTGCGACAGTTTAACTGCACTTCACATGCCCGAAGCAAACATATCGAGTTGGATTATTATTTTGTGCATGAACATGTTGCACAAGGACTGGTTGTTACTCAACATGTACCCTCAGGAAATCAGATTGTCGACCTTTTCACCAAACCACTACTAAAAACAACCCTTCCGTATTTCTGCAACAAACTTTTTCTCTAGCCTCGACAAAGTTTGCAGGAAAATGTTAATGAAATTAAGCAAATGCAGCAAATCAAGCATCACATTACCAATAATCACATGCAGCAGAACAACAAAATTAATTAGATGCAGCAAATCAACAATAATCAAATGCAGTAGAACAATGAAATTAAGAATAATATAAAGCAAATCAACAACAAACCAATTGGAATCAACAACAATCAATGCAGCAGATCAATTGGAACCAACGACAATAGTAACCAATTTATACAGCTGATCAATAGTAATCAATTAAAAATTGATGGAATCAACATCAATCAATGTAGTAGACCAACGACACCAATTGGAGTCAATGCAACATATCAATTAGATTCTACAGCAATTGTTTCCAACCAGTGGCAGATCTTTCCAACTAAAGAGCAGATTTTGTGAAATCAATCAATGATAGCAGCAGATTTCATAACAATCCAATTTTATGATTTCGTGGAATTTCCTTTTCTAATTCTACAGAATCATTGTATCATATTAGTATGAATATCTTACTTGTACAGCCTAGAAGTTCACATGAAAAATAATAGAATAAGAGCAACATATTTGATACAAAAAATTATCTCTTCTGCTCAGCTCATCTTTTTCTTTACTCACGACCTAGGTCGCAGGTTGAATTGCGATGTTTCTTTGTGTGTTTTTTTAATTGAGGGTTTTTTTTTCTTTTTTAATTTCATTTTTCAACATTCAGTTGATTGGAAATTGAATTTCATAATTATTTTTTCGATTTGCTATCTATTAGATTATTACAATCTCATGACTTAGGTTATAGGTTTGGTAGATTAATTCGAATTAATTCAAGTATTTTTTTAATATATATATATATATATATTATATGTTATTTTTATAGAATTATCATGATCTCATGATCTAAGTTATATATTTGACATGTTAACTTAAGTCAATCTAATATATCATCGTCTTAATATTTCAAAAACATAAATCATTAAATATGTTATCGTATAGATATATTTAAAAATTATATTATCCAGTATACATTATATTTTGAGCATATGATTTTTTTTAATTAGAAAACATATTAATAACTTTTGAATGTCTTCTTATATAAAAACAAATTGATCCAACCCGAAATGCAGCGCGAGAAATGATCTAGTTTTTTTTAACTAAAAGGGTATCATTACATTAATCGCTATCATTTTCACCCATTTACAAACATTCTTTGTTTATTTTTTTTAATATAGAACATCTAGTAGGTATGTTTATAGAACAGATTGATAGGTTAAGATCTAAAAAAACACTTGTACTCGTATAACGAGCTTACTAACTAAAAAGAACTATTTTAAATCCATTTCATTATGATAAAGTTTTACGAGTGCATTATACAATTCCAATTATGTAAAGGGTTAGGTCACTCTAGCTAGATGACGTCGATTTCGATATGGATGTTGTTGTTCCACATTTGTTTTCTAAGTATTCCTTTCAAATTAGATTTGAGATATTTATTAATTTGGGTTTTACTAGTTTCTATTTTAGTATATACAAATAGTTTTGTATTGTTATTCATTTATTGAAATTTAAAATTGATTAAATATCCGTTGCATAATTCTTGTTCTTGAAAGTACAATCGATTATGTTTGTAAAATCACAATAAATAGTTACGATTTTTAATCATTTATTGATAATTGGTGATTATTCAAATATATGATTGGACCGTCATCTGATTAAAAGATAAAATCTACCATTGACTTGAATCTAACAGCTTAGATTTGCAAACTTGATCTATATATCATTATTTTCAACAAGAGGGCTTCAATGCATAAATTGGATCCAGCTGAAGTCAGATTTGTATATGGTTGTGTTAAGGAACCATTTTTTTCTAAAAGCTAAATTTATATTATTCTCTAACAGGTTGGTTGATCGTATACATATACATCAAGATTCACCTCATTGCACTACCGATTTGAACCGCAAAGCCATAGACGAATCACAGCAACTCAACCCTAGCTATTGCCATTGCTAGCTGCTATTCAACAATCAGAAATAAAAATAAGAGTCATGGTGAAGGAATATAATTGCGTAGGAATTTACGATAAGTTGGAAATCATACCCAATACCTAACGTGATTATTAAGCTGACAAGGAATATAGTTATATTAATCAAGTACAGTTTGTAGCTTATCCTAATAAATCGAATGGCACTTGGAGCGAGGAGGACTCTTGGTACTCAGGTTTATCCCACGTACAAGGCTTAATTACCACTTATTTTCTCTACTTTTTCAAGAATATTCCTCAAGAACAAGCTATGAATTTGAGGAAATGATCATTAATAAGCATCTAATTTAATTATGATCATATATATTTATTTATTTATTCTTGCATGTGAATATGGAACAGTAGCATAATAATCATACGTAACCCAACTTGAGAAAATAGGTACAAGAAAAACCACATAAAACCACAGATCAGAATCATTTCTTTCTTCTGGTTCTGTCATGCACTGAGTTGATTAGCTAGTAATCTCTGTAACCTTGACCACTCATTCTCGAAGGGCTGGTTACGCACTGAATAACTAGTTCTTCATCTTTTTTCAACAAGCGATACGCCTGCCGTTCGAATTCTTAAGAAAATAAAAATAAGAATGAGAGTATTTTGGTTGATGTTCATGCTGAGAAGTTGCATGATGCTTTGAGCTCTAGAGAACATGCATAAGTTGATGAAGATGATGACGATGACAACGAAATCAACATAAAAGTGAGGTTCCAGGTTGGAATTACATGGCAGTTTAAAAGGGTTTTAAACCACCATGCATCTTGATGGTTGTATGGGCGGAATATATTCAGCATGTGATGTATGCACATTTCATATGACAACCACAATTCAGTGTAGAAAAATTAAAACCAGTGTGTTCATAGCTCTATTACCATGCACATCAGAGACTCCATTCCATTCATTTCGCATGCAAAGCAGATGATAAGATTTTTTTATTAAATCCATTGTTTTATATGTTTTTTTTTATAAATATGTTCAATCTATGTCTTAATCATACCCATCTATGATCTTAATGAAAAATATGAATGGCTCAATGCTAATTATGAAGAATTTCATCGAGTGGAATTGGAGATGAGATCATAGATGGGTGGTACATGTGTACCCCCAATTGGCCCTATAGTCCCAGCAATGACCAACCTCTTCCTTCTCCTTCATCGTTGCTTCTATTTTAGATTTATTATATTTAAACGTATAAATGTTTCAACTCTGTAATTTATATTATTTTTGTTGTTACATTATGTTAATTTATTTTAATTTATTTTTTATACTTTCGTTAAGTATATTTTTTAATAATTACACATGGTATGATTAAGAATATATTCTTGAGTGTTGGAAAAGAATTATCATAGATGTCATTTGCTTTTTGTAAACTCATCGATTGAATTACACATGGTATTTTGTGAGTGGTGTGTTTTATTTATTAATGGATATACTTAACAACAAAATAAAAATAATGATAAAATTACATATGTTTCTCTTGTCATTTGTTTGTCTAATTTATCGATGGATTTACAGACAAAATAAAATAGGTAATTTTTTATTGTAATTTGTCTATTTGTAAATCCATCAATAAAGTTTATTACCAACATAATGACCAACAAAGCATAAAAAACTATTGACTACATCATAGGTTTTTCGTCAATATTTGGCTGATAATATTATTGACTAAAAGTTATCATTGTTATTTCATCAATATTTAGAGATGATTATTTTTGTCTGTCTTTTGTAGACATTATTATCGACAAAATGATTTTGTCAATAAATATTAGTGGTAAACACCAAGAGAACTTTATCGGGATTCAAGAATCTATAATATACGATGAAATGACATTGGTTCTAACAGAATTATCAACGGGAGTTACCAACGGATATATTCCATTGATAATTCTATTGGTAAAACACTTATAGATTTGCAGTCAGAATTACAGTGAGATTCAAAAATCTATTAAGTACTATAACGTGATATTTTTTTTACCCACAACATTACCAAATGATATAGTGTATGACGTGACTTTACCCACGTAGCTTAGTTTCTGATAATCTTATCACCCAATGTTAAGTTTACCAGTTACCTTTTATAGAAGCATAACTCTTTTTCATGCATATGCGCGGACGAGTGCACTATGCCTTTTCAGCAAAAAGCAGATTCTACAAAGCAGACAACTCTTTCCAATAACAATGTACTGGTTCGCTTCCATTCCATCGAAAAAATCAACTGTATATCAGCTGCATGATGCATATTTTGCCTTACTAGCCATGGAATTGATTCAATTATATATATATATATATATATATATATATATCTCCCCCTTTACTTTCATCAAGAGTCGAGGAGGAGTCAATATCATGCATGGATGTATATATTCTCAGCCATTTTCTTTTGTGGGCTGCAAGTTGTTGACAAGATATATGCTAGCTAGCTAGCTAGGGTTAGTGCACACTTAGGCTTTAATCTGTGGTCCAACAGCTTATCTTTCTTCAGATCTGCCTCCCGTCCATTCCTTTCTATTTAGAAAGGGGTGTGCACAAATATAAAGTTTGAATTCCATTTCAGTTAGTAAAGTAAAGAATGTGGCAGAACCAAAATCATTGGGTTGCTTGTGGAAATACTTAGCGTGATGCCCTCCCTAACAAGCAAGAATATCCAGGGAGAAAGAAATGGAAACCACAATGTCTATCTACCTAGCTAGACATGTTTGATCATATCTAAAACTCTATCTGTTAATTAATATAATTTGATAATCTTAATAAATTAATAATGGACCACTATAATGGTTTCGGTCTAACCCTCTCTTTTTTACAAATGCTACAATTAGGTCCAACATTCCCTTGGTCCTTTGAGATTGAAAATGGTGGTGGTGTTGCTGTATAGAAAGAGCTGTGGATTGTGCACATGTTAAGTAGCCGACCATGGATGGTGAAAGCTTTCATATAAATAGTAATAAATTTTTTTTAAACTGGAAAAAAAAAGACTTTTTATTGTTTTTTTTATATCAAAATAATTGCTTATAAATTCTAGTAAAACAAATCCATATATGTTTAGCAATGGATTTTACGATTTAGAATATAACAGTACTTAAGCACACAAAAATAGATCTCTTCCTCGGTATCTTGCTCAAGTTCACTATTTGTGTTTAAAAGGGAAATAAAAGACAGGTTAAAAAATTGATTTTTCTTTACCTTTTGAGACTCAGGCGCAGAAAACAACCTTCAAAGAGCTGTTTCACTCAGGGTTCTTGAAAGGAGCATCGATCAACATCTTTTTGACTGCAAAATCTATTAAATTCAAATTGAAAGGTTAGTGTAATTTGTTTATTGTTTGTTTTTAGTATTTGTACCGATTAAATGCATATTGTTGTGTATGGTGTTGCTGTGTGTGTTGTTGCTGTGTGTTTGTAATGTTTTTTCAAGTATATGTGTTGTTTGCTTTTGTTTTCTTTGACTTGGCCACTAATAATCTATAAACTATCCCTTTGCACCGTAATGAATGTAAGTATCGAATTGCTGGAGATATTAAAAAAGGGGGGGGGGGGGGCATTGGGATAAATCTAATTCAACATACAAAGTCAATTCACTATAAAAGAAAGGTAGAGCGTGAAGAAGAAGGAGAAGAGATCTCTCTTTACTCTTTTACTTATTACTCCCAATCATTTTTCTCTTTATTAAAAAATATCCTAAAATATATTATACTAGCTTATACATCCAAGTATTTTTGCAAGTAACCTGCCAGGATTATTTGTCAACAAGCTCAATTCCTAATAAATTTTATTACAAGATGAGATAACGTATTCATTACAGGAAGTAATTGGTAGTATCAGTAAATGGAAAAGGTACACGCTGAGAATCCAAATCAATTTTATTACAAGATGAGATAACGTAGATCATCCTTGTTGCTGACGGCAGGAAATCGCAGACCGATGCATTTTCCTGAGTTCCTTTGAAACATCAATCATTGATGGTCTATCTTCTTCTTTTTCAGAGATGCATCTCAGGGCAAGTGCTGTAAAAGCATGCAATTGCTGCTCTTTTCCTGGCCAAGCCCCCTCGGCAATGATAGTGGAATCTATGATCTTGTTTAGCCTATCATCTTCAATGCAATTTTTCACATGATTCAGTAAGAAAATCTCCTCTGTAGGACGAGAAGAATCAAACAACGTTTGTCCAGACAAAAGTAGAAGTAGGATTACACCGAAGTTGTAAGCATCTTGCTTCTCATTGAAATTACCAGTGGTGAAACACTCGGGTGCGATGAGTCCTAATGTCCCTGTAACTACATCCCTAACATGAGATTCACCTTCAGGAATCGATATAGAGTACGAGAAATCTGACAATTTGGCCTCATGGTTGTCATCCAGTAATATGTTCCTAGGTTTGATATTTCTAAAAACAATGGGTCTGGCAAATGCAGCATGAAGAAAAGCAACTGCATTAGCCATATCCATGGCAATTTTTGACCTTGCAATCCATAGCAAAGGCCGACAACGGGCTTCCTCAGAGCCCCGTAGGCAATCTCTAAGTGTCCGATCTCCAACATATTCGAAAACTAGAATAGGAATCTGAGTCTCCAAGCAGCAGCCTAACAACTTCACAAAACTTTTGTGTACACTCATTTTTGATGCATAGACAATGTCATTGAAACAATATTCGTACTCTTTATCGCCATCCTTAAATTTCTTAACAGAAACAGGTCTGCCTTGCAAAAAACCCTTGTACAATTTGAGAAAGTAAACAAGGAAACTGCATTCATAAGGAATGGAAGCAAATTGTTGGAGAAGCTAGTTGACATTTGTGATGGAAAATGCAATTCTATGCGTCGTTTCTCTGCCACAGAGCTCGAGAAAGCAACGAACAACTATGATCCGCGGAAACTGTTGACCAAGGATTCATTCTATAAATTGTACCAAGGATTCATTCTATAAACTGTTGGTCAACAGTTTCCGCGGATCATAGTTGTTCGTTGCTTTCTCGAGCTCTGTGGCAGAGAAACGACGCATAGAATTGCATTTTCCATCACAAATGTCAACTAGCTTCTCCAACAATTTGCTTCCATTCCTTATGAATGCAGTTTCCTTGTTTACTTTCTCATCCTTCTTGGTCTCCCAACAAGTAGTCATGCCACCAATTCTGTTCATTAAACTTGAAATTCACATTAAGTTCAAACACCAAATGAATCATATATAGGCTATAATTGTAGAAGAAAACATTTCAAAATCAACTGTAACATTTTCTGGCTACTGATAGGAAAAATTGCTTTCTCTAGCTGTGTCTTTCAATTTTGTGATGCATGGATCTTTTCATATCGCTAATGGTAGGATTTGATGAAAGATTCCTTACATGTTAGTTCCTTGTGGAGATTTACAATGCTAAAATGGCAATCTGCCGTCAAATTCTTCCTTCTGAACCTCATAGATCCGGAAATCAGTAGCAGAGAATGAGTTACAGAAAAATAAGGTCATTGATTTTCAAGATCCATGTCACTATCCGGTTCAGAAATTTGCATAATACACATTCCATAATGGCCAAATCAATATATCTATAATTAATATTGCATAAGATAATCAGAGGAGAAGATGAAAAAATAATCCCTAATCTTCCACAAAAACTCTCTAAACCGACTCTCTAAACCAGTTGAATTCATGGCAAGTGAATTAATATGCAAAAAAACACTAAGGATAAAGCAGGTGTACCTGTAAAGAGCTCGTGCACACCAGCCACCAGGAACCCAACTTGGCTCTGGATTCAACTTTCTGGGCAAAGATAATAAAGGTGGGAAATGATAAGGGTTGATTCTTTGGAGCACTAGTACGGCGGAGGAAATTTCATCTCAAAGACTTGGGCAGTTTTCTTTGACTTTCATCCCTTAGCCCTAATTGTTTAATCTAGACCTTCAATGGGAGAACATTTTCAAGATAAGCGAGCGCCAAGATATATATTCTACTGAGAAAACCTGCAAATTAAAGGCATCATGGCCTGAGACTTCAATAAGCTATACACGAGGAGAACCGTTATGAGCATTCAAAACAAAGTCAAGGCAAAATATGCTGCTTCACTTCATCAAGATGATTGATGTGTGTATAATCAAGTTAAAATCAATTTGGTGTTTGTGTGGAAAAAAATCAAATGTCCTTGTCACATTCTTTTTTGAGACTTGGATCAATTTTAATCAAGATTTTCAATTCCGTATCAGTTGGTATTTTGTTTTTTCAATTGGAACTAAATATGTGCAAGTTCCTTTTTGTTTCAAAATTAATTAGACTTTGCACGTTGAATTAGATTTACCCCAAGGCCCCTTTCTTTTTCTTTTTTTTAAATATCTCCATCAATTCGATACTACATTCATTACGGTGCAAAGGGGACAATTTTATCTCCCTTGAGTTCAATCACTATCTCTAGTTTGCATATTATTAGTGGCCAAGATAAAGAAAACAAAAGTCAACAACACATATACTTAAAAAAACATTAAACACACAGCAGCAACACACACAGCAGCAACATACACAACAATATGCATTTAATCAATACAAATACTAAAAACAAACAATAAACAAATTACACTAACCTTTCAAGCGAATTTGATAGATTTTGCAGTCAAAAGATGTTGATCGATGCTCCTTTCAAGAACCATGAGTGAAACAGTTCTTGAAGGTTGTTTATGCGCCTGAATCTCAAAAGATAAACAAAAATCAATTTTTTAACCAGTCTTTTATTTCCCTTTTAAGCACAAATAGTGATCTTGAGCAAGATACCGAGGAAGAGATCTATTTTTTTTTGCTTAAGTATTGTTATATTCTAAATCGGATTTGGTTAATTACATGGTTAAAAGAATATATATATAAAAAAAAATGATAAATCCCATCACAGACCAACCATCGCCAAGCCCTTTCCTAATGCCTCCTTTTAGCTAATTGCTTTATCTCCATTCCTTGGCTACTTCTTTGGTACGGAAGCAAAAACATTTTTTTTACTTCTTAAACCAAGCTACTACAGTGAAAGAAGATCAAATAAAATTGCCACCACCCTAGCTAACCGTGAGAAGTTTGTTTTCTTAGCAGATCCACTCACAAGCTATCCTGGTTTCAAAGATTATTCTGAACAGCACAATCCAAGTTTTCGAGAGACAAAGTGGAAACTGTTAACCCAAACTACACAGCTCCAGCCTCTTTTCTAACATCCTTAGCCCAACCCTTCGGTCTCAAAACCCACACTCATGAATTCGCACCCAACAAACCAGAACAACCCATGGGCATAGCTGGTGCCGAGCCAAACCCATGAGAATGCTCTCCAGAAACTCCACCCACCACCATGGCCACCCCAATCTCCCTAAACCCTAAACAAAATTAGAAACTAAGGAATTTAATAAATGGAAATACTGACCGTACCTGAAGCAGATCTTCGTTGTGGTGGTGATGGGTCTACTGGGTAACTGAAGCTCGACGCCGGCAAGGTGGATCACGGCTCAATGAGGTACCAAGACCACCCACAAACCATTGAATCAGCATCATATAGAAAATCCCCCTTTTCAGAATAAAGGGGCTGGTAAAAGGACAGCATCAAGTTAGACAGTATGACCGATCTCCGAGAGAAAGGCTTCGAGGAGGAAGAGAAGAATGGATAATTAATTAGCATTTGAAAGTTGAAATGGTGCGCTGCCAGTATTAAATATTTAAATTATTAAAAAAAACAATTGCAACAGAATGTACATTGCAAATGATTTTAAATTACAACGGACTTTCCATTGCAATTTAAGTAAATCCATTGCAATCTATTTTTTTTTCAGAATATATTTAGCAACAAATTTATGCTAATAAGAAGTATTTACTTTATTTTTTAGTAATTTTTCTTAAAAAAAAAACAAATAAGAAGAGTTTTTTTATAAAAAAAATAATCGTTTTCAAAAACAATATTGATGTTCTTAAGTCAATGTTAACATTGTAAACACCTATAAAAACAGGTGGTTAACTAAAATCTTAGAGGAGGAGTGAATTAGTCAGAGAAGCCAACAAAATTGGGAGAGTGAAGAGAAAATAAATAATTAACTCTTCTCTCCGATCAACCACATGCTCCAACACTTCATCCTCAACAAGTCTTTAACTCAACAGTACCTTGGAAACCCAGTCGCCATTTATTGAACAGATGCACTATGATCTCTATTAAATCACCATGAACACTTCTCAACCATGGCAGCTAAACTTTCTTCACCTCCTGCATAACCACCTTGAGTTAGTCGTGACCTCTGCTAGCAATGGCCAGTTCCTCCATAGCAACAGTGTAGTCTGAAATTTATAACAATGGGGTCTCAGTTCATCCCAAGATCTCCCCGTTACAGCACCTCATCCATCAGTACTTCACCATCATCATGACTTTCCTCTGATCAGGGTTTCAGACTCCAACTTCTTGAAGCAACGACCGCAGCCACACTGTAAGCAACACGTGTCAATAGCTATAGCCATGAGCTTGAAGATGAACACAGTAGCAATACAAGCTTTTCCAATCATGAGTAGTCTAACAGGCTTCTGACAATCTTCCATACCCAGCTTCTCAAGGATTAATTTGAGATTTTATCTAGCAATCCTCTTTAACGATAACCAAAATCTAAAAAATTGTTTGGTCCACCAGAAATCTCAATCTAGCAATTTTCTTTAACTATAGCAAAAAACAGCTCACTCAACCTAAAATCTTTTTCGACAATCTCTTTATCATTTTCCTTAGCTCGTTCAACCTGAAATCTCATCTTGTGATCCCAACCAAAACCAAAATGTGCCTTTGATCGGGTCAACCTAAAAATCTCAATATAGAGATTCCCTGTCTATATTTAATTATTAGTTAAAAAGACAATATGTGTGTGTGTATAATGAAGTTTAAAAGATTAATTCAAAAGGTTTTTTATTTGTATTAAAATGGTATTTTTTAAATTGAAGTATTTAAACAAAAAAAACATTTTAACAAATAACTAAAACAATACGAAAAACACTATTCATTACTGTTCACACACACACAAAACACTGTGGACGCGAGCTTTTTCCTCCGTGCGTCGCGGGTGCACGTCCACCTTTTTTTTTTTGTTTGTTCCGCCTATGAACAGTGTAGTAACGGTTTTGTCCCTTATAATAAGACAAAATAACGTTTTCTGCTGAGGGTTAAGGGGGTAATTGCACGCGTACGGACCGGTCCGGTCCGGTCCGCCGCGATTTGTTTTTTTTTTTTTAATTTTTAAATGGCTAAAGACGGTTATAGCCCCTAATAAGACAAATTTTATTAATTAATACCAGGGACATAACGGTAATCGACCATTATTATTTATATATATTCGAAAATCTGTCAGCGCGCTTTTGTACACGGGCTCGACGTTGATCCGCCCCGACGCCCCTGCTCAAGAGGCGCGTGCGGTGTGATACGATGGCCGCAAATGGTCTACCGGCGCCCAATCCGTGCGCCGACTCTTGGTCTTCCTCCCGTGCGGCGCGCTTTCTACACCATGTGTCCGGGGACGCGGCGATGGCCTGCTAAAGGCCGGTTGGTTCTGTTTCTCTCTCTCCCGCACGTAAAAGTGCGTAAGAGCCCCCGAGTTGTGGAAAAATTTACTTCGGTCCCTTGACTTTTAATTGTGTATATGGCCCTGATTTCAGTTATATAAGTTTTGATTTTGTTCAATTGGGTCCTTCAATTGAAATTAATCAAATGTTAACTTTTCACTTCGGTCCTTCATCTTTTAATTTTCGGATTAGGTTGCAAAGAGTGAATATATTCTGACATGTAAGTTTCAATTTTTTCCAAATTTGTCCTTGAATGAAAAATGTTAATAAATCTAACTTTCATTTCAGCCCTTAAACTTTTAATTTGTTATTTTCATCCCTTTATATTTTATTTTGATTTCAGCCCTTATACTTTTATTTTTTAGAATTTCTAATAATAATAATAATAATAATAATAATAATAGTCTGATACTAATAATAATAATAATAATAATAATAATAAGAATAAGAATAATAATAATAATAATAATAATAATTATAATAATAATAATAATATAATTCTTTTTCTTACTTGCTTATTTGATAAAAAAAATTCTTTTGGATAATTTGTTATGTTTTTTTTTTCAGTAATAGCAATGATATTTTTTATTTTTCTTTTTATATTATGTCTTTGTTTTATCTTTTGTTCAAGTTTCTAGCATTTTTTTAGTCTTTCTTTTATTTTTGTTTCTTTCATAATAATAATAATAATAATAATAATTTAATTGTTTCTCTTCCTTACTCTTTTGTTAATGTTTTTTTTTCTACGTGTAATTTAATAATTATTATTTTTTTGACAGTAATGACAATGATATTATATTTTTTTTCTTTTGTTAAAATTTCAAGAATATTTTTAGTCTTTCAGTAATTATATATTCTAATATTTATTAAATATTATATCATAGGAATATATATAGGGATAAGAAAACATTACCTAATATTTTTTAAATAACAAAAATTAATATCAGTATTCATAAATATATTTAATATAATGATATAATCAGTAAATCGGATAACATAAACAAAAAATTGTCTTCGGATTTTAATTTTGTACTTAACACAATAATAATAATAATAATAATAATAATAATAATAATAATAATAATAATAATAATAATAATAATAATAATAATAATAATAATTTAATTGTTTTCCTGCTTGCTCTATTGTTAATGTTTTTTTTCCTCCGTATAATTTGATAATTTTTATTGTTTTGGCAGTAATGACAATTATATTTATTTTTTTTCTTTTGTTAAAGTTTCTAGCATATTAAAAAAAAATTAATATCAGTATTCTTAAATAGATCGGATAACAAAAAAAAATATCAGTATTCTTAAACACATTTAATATAATCATATAATGAATAAATCCGATAACATAAAAAAAAATTGTTTTCAATTTTTCATTTTGTGCTTAACACAATAATAATAATAATAATAATAATAATAATAATAAAAAAAAAAAAAAACAATTATTTCAATAATAATAACAACAACAACAACAACAACAACAACAACAACAACAATAATAATAATAATAACAATTATTTCAACAATAATAATAATAACAATAATAATAATAATAACAATAATAACAATAATAATAATAACAATAATAACACCAGTAATAATAATAATAATAATAATAATAATAATAATAATAATAATAATAACAATAACAATAATAATAATAATAATAATAATAATAATAATAATAATAATAATAATAATAACAATTATTTTTGTTTGTAACTCTTTTGTTAATTTTTTTTTTCTCTTCATAATTTAATAATTTCTATTGTTTTGACAGTAATGGTGTTAATTTTTTATATATATATTTTTAATCTTTCGCCTAAGAATATATATAGGGAAAAGAAAACATGACCTAGGATTTTTTTAATATAAAATATTAATATAAGTATTCTGAGATACATTTAATATAGTTATATAATAATAGATGATCGGCCACACAATTACAAATAACCGATTAAAAAACATTCACAAATTTAATTTTTTTTATTTGTACAATAATGTCTACTTTTGTCCATGTATATCTAAGTGTACTTAACACAATAATAATAATAATAATAATAATAATAATAATAATAGTAACAATAATAATAATAACAATAATAACAATAACAACAACAACAACAACAACAACAACAACAATAATAATAATAATAATAATAATAATAATAATAATAATAATAATAATAATAATAACAATTATTTTTGTTAGTAACTCTTTTGTTAATATTTTTTTTGCTATTCATAATTTAATAATTTCTATTGTTTTGACAGTAATGGTGTTAATGTTTTTTTATATATTTTGAGTCTTTCGCCTAAGAATATATATATAGGGAAAAAAAAACATGACCAAGGATTTTTTCAATATAAAAAATTAATATAAGTATTCTGAGATACATTTAATATAGTTATATAATAATAGATAATCAGCCACACAATTACAAATAACCGATTAAAACACATTCATAAATTGATCAATAAACTACAACGAAAAAATATCACACCAAACAATCAAATAATAGAAAAAAATATTTTTTTCTTTTCTTAAAGTTTCTAGGATATTTTTAGTCTTTCATTAATTATATGTTCTAATATTTATTGAATATTATCTCATAGGAATGTATATAGGGAGAAGAAAACATGACCTACAATTTTTTATTAGATCCCTTAATTTGTTTAGTGCAGCAGGTTATATTGTTTTCAATTTTGTCCCTCATTTCAAATAATTAATAATAATAATAATAATAATAATAATAATAATAATAATAACAATTATGTCAATAATAATAATAATAACAACAACAACAACAACAACAACAACAACAACAACAATAATAATAACAATTATTTCAACAATAATAATAATAACAATAATAATAATAACAATAATAACAATAATAATAACAATAATAATAATAACAATAATAACACCAGTAATAATAATAATAATAATAATAATAATAATAATAATAATAATAATAATAATAATAATAATAATAATAATAATAACAATTATTTTTGTTTGTAACTCTTTTGTTAATTTTTTTTTGCTCTTCATAATTTAATAATTTCTATTGTTTTGACAAGTAATGGTGTTAATTTTTTTTATATATTTTTTAATCTTTCGCCTAAGAATGTATATAGGGAAAAGAAAACATGACCTAGGATTTTTTTTAATATAAAATATTAATATAAGTATTCTGAGATACATTTAATATAGTTATATAATAATAGATGATCGGCCACACAATTACAAATAACCGATTAAAAAACATTCACAAATTTAATTTTTTTTATTTGTATAATAATGTCTACTTTTTTTCATGTATATCTAAGTGTACTTAACACAATAATAATAATAATAATAATAATAATAATAATAATAATAATAATAATAATAATAATAATAATAATAATAACAATAATAATAATAATAATAATAGTAACAATAATAATAATAACAATAATAACAACAACAACAACAACAACAACAACAACAACAACAACAACAATAATAATAATAATAATAACAATAATAATACCAATAATAATAACAATAATAATACCAATAATAATAATAATAATAATAATAATAATAATAACAATTATTTTTGTTAGTAACTCTTTTGTTAATATTTTTTTTTCTATTCATAATTTAATAATTTCTATTGTTTTGACAGTAATGGTGTTAATTTTTTTATATATATTTTTAGTCTTTCGCCTAAGAATATATATATAGGGGAAAAAAAAAAACATGACCAAGGATTTTTTCAATATAAAAAATTAATATAGTATTCTGAGATACATTTAATATAGTTATATAATAATAGATAATCAGCCATACAATTACAAATAACCGATTAAAACACATTCACAAATTGATCAATAAACTACTACGAAAAAATATCACACCAAACAATCAAACAATTCACCGTACAAATAGATACAAAAAATATTTCCATAACCAGTAAACACAACTGAATAAAGAAAAATTAAATGATCGGCCACACAATTACAACAAAACCAACCACCAATAAATTTCCAAATGACTACAAAGCAAACAAAAAATCTCTAATCAATATAATCTATTACATTTTTTTCGACTAACCGATTATATAATTATCAATCCAATTAAAACACGCCGTATAATCAAAACATTGCAATTTTGTAATCTATGAGTTAATTAAATCAACACACAATTCAAATCCAAACTGTGACTAAATTATTCTCCAAGCCGCAAAATAATGTCAACATCCAACCAGATCAATGCAAACAAAAAATAATCTATCTTCAATAGATTTCAGCGATTGCAATATTGCTATCAACCACTTAAATGCTTAGTAAGTATTAAAAAATATTTAACAATCAACACATTCAGTTCAAGACAACAAAAAATCATCTTTCATTCATTTTATTGATTACAGATTTACATCAACCAATTAAATAACCATCAAAATAATTAATACATACTAAACAATTAATCAATTATGGTCTTGCAATACTCAAATTACAATTCTCTGATCTTTCATAAATTTTATCGCTTATAATTTTTAAATTTCAAAATTGAATTATTATCTGAGTATTCAAGCCTATAACAATAATCAACTAATTCAATACATAAAAAAAAATTATAGCATGATTTAAAATTTAAAATTCTCTATTTATCAACTAAAAAATTCTTTGCTTACCACATAAATAATCAGTTTGCTATATATAAAAAGCCCGGCGCAACGCGCGGGCTAACCCACTCGTCTTAATCTATTTTGGAAAAAACACTACTTTTTTCTTATGAACATAAAGTATATATATCTAATGCGGGATAAGAAATCTTTTTGGTCTAATAGGCTTCCAATTCTATATTGAAAAAATAAAATCTTCTTTTAGTATTTAATAATGAACTTTTATATTTTTATGCCAGTAACCAATTAGGAAAATGCTGGTAGGCTTACGCACTGAAAAATAAGTTGAGCAACAGAAAAACCTCTAATTACCCCCTGAATATGAGACAATATTTTTTATTTTCTGGATTTTTTTATCTTCATAGTGATTTGTCTTGGGTCATAAACTTAAGCCACTATTTCCTATAAAAAATTTATTCCCTCTTTTAGAAAAATATGTATATTTATGAATTAATTTTTTAAAGAAAAACTATTTCCAGGTAGCCACACATTTTGGCTCTACAAAAATTATGATTTTCTTGGTATTTGTGAGTTAATGTTTTGCTTTGCTTAGATCAAATTTACTTTGGTGGGAACACACACCCTAAAAAAAGGCTATAAAAACATATGCGAGGCTTGGTGTTTATAATTTTATATTTTGTTTTCTTATATTGGTGGATCTCTTTCAAGTTATGCCGAGTCACCCGGGTTTCAGTTGACGTAACAAGTTACACAGATTTTTTCAAGACGACTGCGTTTTAGACATTGTTAGGGCCCGGTTTACCCAGGTCCAAGTTCAACCCGGGAACCGCTTGTGATAACTTTGTTTTAAACAATAAATTGGAGGATAAACTTGACAAAACAAATTGATTTGACATTAAATTGAGAATTAGATAATATATTAGTGATGAAAATGAGGTTTAATGGATCTGTCCAGAGCAATACAAGAAAAGGAAAGGAAGACACAAAACCTGAATTACAACAAAACAGAAAAACAGTACATAAACTATATATGCATTCCCAAAAATATGGAAGTTAACGTCCCTTTCTTATTTTTCTCTCTTTTAATTACCATTTTCTCACTGCTTTCTTCAACCAAATCATCTTCCATTTCCATCCTTGGAGTTGCCCCTCAAGGTACCTATGCTTGTACCTCTTCTTTTCTTGTATAAAATTGGGTTTTCTTTAATTTGTTTTAATTTTTGAGATCATGAAATGATGGTGTAGATGAGAATTACTACCAAACAGAGACTATAAAGTGTAGGAATGGATCCAAGAAGTTCATTAGAGCTCAACTTAATGATGATTTCTGTGATTGTCCTGACGGGACTGACGAGCCAGGTATATTCTCTCATTTCTCTTTATTGTTTTAGTTTTAGTTTATGTTTGATTGTATTTTTAAATGGGTTTATTATTGAGATTTTATTTATTTATTTTGAGTGATGTGACACTAAAGATGGGTTTGGTATAATTGCAGAACTAGATGGAATGTTCTTGAGTTTTACATGTATACACTTGCATTTAGTTTTTTTTTCTTTCTGTTATTGAAATGATGTGTATTGTGTTTATGATGATAATGTGATACCGGGAATGGGCTTGCTTTATAATTATAGAAAGGTCTTAAATCTAAGGTAGAGATACTTGAATTTGGGGTTGTTTTTTTTTAGTTTGCAAATGGTGGGTTATTATTTACTTGAGGCTCTCTGGTGTCTGCACAATTTGTAGAATTCATTACCATATAGCTTTTGTAATGGTAATGGTTTTGTTTTTGTTCTTGTATTTTTGAAAGATTTTATGGTAAGCAAATTGTGTGTGATATCTTTTGTAGGAATTATATTTCCTAGCCGACAATTGCTTTAATTTAGTGGACAAATAAGCTTGCACTTGTTTGAAACTGATGTATTAAAGAAGAGTTTTTGCATTCTGTTGATGTCTTTGTTCCTGTTTTTCAACTGCTGTGTTGGTTGCAGGAACATCGGCATGCCCACATGGAAAGTTCTATTGTGTGAATGTTGGACACCTTCCTGTTTCATTACATTCTTCAAAAGTGAATGATGGAATCTGCGGTAAGAAGGTTTAGGGATTTGCGAGTTTTTTTTCCCCAGTTTGTTAGCACATATAGTTATGCTGTTTAAGTTAAAGCTATCAAGTCTCATGCAAGCTCATCTGTGTACATCCATATTTTCATGTAAACTTATTCTCCAGGAATGTCCTTCTGTAAAGACAAAAGAACATGTGAGACTGATTGATTTGGTATAAGTCAAATGGCAAGAAAACGTGTCTTTTGGCTTGAGATAATGAATACAAGATTAATTGACTATGACTTAATGGTGAATACTTAAAATATCTTAGACGGGACCAACAGATGAAGATGGATTTGTACAGCCTATGCCAGTTGGAATTCTTCAGTGGGAGCCTCAGAAGCAAGTTGCTTTTTCGTTTTTCGATGACTAACATCTAACTTTAGAAATGTGTTCATGCCATATGATTAGAAAAATCTCTTTGTAATGTTCAGAATCTGTAATTATTAATAAACCATGTTGATAATCTTCTTTTTTTCTAGTGAGAAATTGATTCCCTTAGAAATTCTGCCACTTCTTCACCCTCCTCTGGGTTTGAATTAGCGCTTTTAGTTAATTCATTGATTGGGGATGGTTAATGTCACTTTTGTCCTTGTTTTGTACTGCTTTTAGTGGTGTTTCCCTTGCAATATTCAGGAAGATTAGAATGCACTTTAGTTTGTTTTTTTTCTGTGTTAATTTGGAGGATGCTTTCCATCAACGGTATGAAAATTAACATTTGACTGCTGAAATTTTTTTTATTGACCATTCTGTATTATAAATTAAAATGAGCAGATTGCTGTGATGGAAGTGACGAGTATGATGGTGAAGTGAAGTGTCCAAATGCATGCTGGGAGGCTGGCAAAGTGACCAGAGACAAGCTAAAGAAAAAAATTGACATTTATAAAGAAGGTGTCACCATAAGGAAAAGGGAAGTTGAGCAAGCAAAACAAGCGATAGCGAAAGATAAAGAAGAACTGTTAAAACTGAAAAACAATGAAAAGAGTCTTAAAGGGCTTGTTAAAAAGCTTAAAGGTAAATCTTTGACCTCTCATTTTCTAGTAAGGTTAATTTCTCTTCAATTTCAACCTTTTGTTTAGCATACTGTCAAGTTCTCCTCGCTTCCTCTACTCTTTGATTTTCCAGATTTAATTCCACCACTCATGCCTTAAGGAATTTTAATCAGATTCAGCGAACACATAGATGTGCAGATGCCAAACAAAATGAAAGGGCTATGCATATGCATCTATATGTATTGTATAGTTATGCATGCCTGCTTGATATTTGCTCTAATTTACACTGAGCTTGTAGGGGAAAAAATACATGCTGAAGGTTGAACTGCATAGTCTAAATAAGAAATCATAGAGCAACCTTATATGAACCAGTTCTTTAAACAAAGCAAGTCCCTTGTTAGATATCTATAATTCATATATCTTGCAGTATTTTGATAGTAACACTCCGCTCTGACTTGTTAAAGACTTTGCTTCTGCTCTGTTAAAGAATTGAGAAATTATATTTCTTGCTCTCTTGTTGATGCTCTAATAAACTCATTTAAATATAGAAGTTGTATGACCTTTCATCCGAGCAAATGATTATTTACATCTATCTTCATCATTTATTTGAGCTGTTATATAGCACATAAGGAGCAGATTGAGAAGGTAGAGGAAAAAGAACGCCTGGTGAAAGAAAAGGAAGAGATGATGAAAATGGCTGTTGATGGTAAATCTGATGATGAGCAGAAGGAAAGCTCTAGCTCTACAACTTTAGATAGTGAGAGCAATGGGCTGTCCGATGAACCTTCAGTAGATCAGGTTAGTGACTGTGATGCCTTTTAATCTCTGTGTGTGTGTGTGTGTGTGTGTGTGTGTGTGTGTCTATACTCACATACAGATATGTATGTATGTATGTATGTATGTATGTATGTATGTATGTATGTATGTATGTATGTATGTATGTATGTATGTATGTATGTATGTATGTATGTATGTATGTATGTATGTATGTATGTATGTATGTATGTATGTATGTATGTATGTATGTATGTATGTATGTATGTATGTATGTATGTATGTATGAGTGTGATGCTGTGCTTAACTGCAAATGAGCTCAGCCATGCTGTACTCGCTTATGATATTCAAGGGCATGAATTTGTGTCCAGACAGAAAATGTATATACATGACCAAGCTGTAAAATATTATTAAAGCTTGAGCTCTGCTTGGGCATAATGAATAAATGAAAACCTAAGCCAAGTTCGGCTCAAAGATATTTTAAGCTGTCAAGCCAAGCTGTTTATATCACTTTTGACTGTTGTGAATTTTTTTTTGACTATTGTACACTTACGTTTTAAATGATCAGTGTACATTAGCAAGCAAAACATTGTATTTACGTCAATCACATTGAGCCCAATATTAGATAGCTATGTTTACAACTCTTGTGAATGCCAAGAGCACCCTTGATGGGTAATTTGATATTGATGATGGTGAACTTCAAGATTTCTAAAGAAATTACCTGGACAATTTGATGTTTCCTGTTGAACTGCTTTACCCTTAACCAGTCTCTCATGAAGTTTGCTTCTTTATATGTGATACACTTTTGCAAGAATCAACATCAAATTGAGCAGTGGAAGGAACAATAGAGAAGCAAGTTAATTACTTATTCAGGATGTCCTTTACCCGGGACACTGTGGTTGAGAATTCTTAAATGTTGCTGTTTGGTTGATTTTTCATTTTTAGTTTCTTGTAGTTATAATAACAACACTTGAAAATTATATTTAATAGCATTGAAAAAATTGGATATTTTCCATTTAAATTAGTTTTTCTGTATTTATATTGCTGAATTTCACCATGAACCTGAATGGTATTTGTTGCTTTCAACAACAGAAAGATGAATATGAAAATACTGAGGGAATGCCAACTGATGGATCTGAAAGTACAGAGGGCTTGTTAAGAGAAGAGCTGGGTCGCCATGTTGCTTCACGTTGGACAGGAGAAAAAACTGAACAACAAGTTGAGGAAGTTAGTCCTAATAAATATGACCATGGAGGCAACAATGAGATTCCAGAGAGCACTGGTGACAAGGACCATGACAATAGTGATGGTAAGGAATCATCTGTAGGAAATGTTCTTAATAACTCTGGTGCCTCATATATGTTTGGCATAAGTGCAAAAAGATTTATAAGATTACCAATTATTTGTTCTTTTGAAGCAGTTGTTTTTCGTCTCTCTGCTAAAAACTTTTTCTCCTTTTTTTTAATACCATAAGTTCTCATAGTTGCAGTCTTTTTCTAATGTCTTTAGGAGTAACTATTTTTAATGGCCCATCTTGGTTGGAAAAGATACAGGATGCTGCTCAAAACCTATTTCAGGCGATTAATTTCTTTCCTGCTCCACTAGATAAACTAGGTTAGTGTTGGTTTCCTTATGGCATACCTTTTAAGTTAATTAATAATTGCATGAGAGTGTGTGTGTATCTTGCTTTATAGATGCAAATCGTGTTCGGAAGGATTATGAGGACTCCACTACAAGGTTGTCTGATATAGAGGAAAGAATAGCAAGTTTGACAGAGAAGTTAAAACAGGACTTTGGTGAGTCAGTATATCAATGAATTTGTATTTAACAGCCAAAGGGTACTTTTACCAGCGTATGATTGATAATTTTCTTCACTAGTTCAAATCTAATTTTGACATCCAGGCATGGAGAAGGAGTTCTATTTCTTCTATGATCAATGTTTTGAAACCAAGCAGGACAAGTAATATTCAAAACCCCTCTTCTCTTTGTGCTGATGGTTGCCCTGCTCTCATATTAATTCAGATGTTTGGGAATTAATCTTCTTCACTGGCTTTGCTTTTGGTGTTGGTTTCTTTCCCCTCCCAGGTACGTGTATAAAGTTTGCCCATTTAAAGATGCATCCCAGGAGGAGGGCTATCGCAAAACTCAACTAGGGTATGTCTTCATGCTGTTTTTATCCTCTGTCTAGTCATAGGTATACCAACAGTTTTAGCTCTCTGTTGCTATTTGTGTTTTCCTCCCTCTGAGCAGTCAGTACCTAAAATTTAAGCTGATGATCGCAACTTTTTAAGAAGAGGCTATTGAGGAATTAGGAGCTAACTTTCTGTCTTGCTAATGAGATCAAACCCTTGAAGAGGAAATATCAACATTAGCATTTATGTAGAAGATTTTAAATTATCGGTATCTCATCAGAGTTGTGATTCAGCGCTTGTTTGATTAGGGATTGAGCACTTTATATGAACATAATGATAACAATGGGATGGAAGGCTGGCGACTAGCAACATGTTTGACTCTTTCCCATTGACATGATCAGAAACAAAGAGGGCATAAATTTTATTAATGGAACTTTAATAAATTGTCAGAAGGTGAAATTACGATGCTCTTTTAATACAAGAATAACTAATGAATTGGGTCTCCTTTATAATGGAGGCAAGCAACACAGCAGTATGGCTATAACCTAATCAATTTAAAGTTGAATCCTAACAATGAATTGGAGAAGGAACAAACTATTGAATTCAACTTGAAAGCAAAAATATACTTTTCAGAGTAAAGGAACAACTAGTTTCCATTGCTCTCTTTCTTCATTTCCCATCACCTACATTTCGCAAATCAATCTAAGTCGTGTCGTTTTAGATTAAAAATAAAAAGTGGTATTAGAAAGCAGGAACTGAATAATACAAAATTTGAGAATAAGACATCCTTCAAAAGAAGCTATAAGAAACAAAAATCTAGTCCTTTGTGAGATAGGATATTTTTATTGGCTTCTTTGTTCATGTTAATGTCTATATGCTGAAGATTCTTGTTTTCTTTTCTGTTCTCTATACAGGCAATGGGAGAAATTTGAAAACTCATATGGCTCCATGCTGTTTTCAAATGGTGATGGATGCTGGAATGGACCTGGTAGAAGTTTAAAGGTATCTTATTACGTGTTAAAACTCTTGACTCAGGAAAATGGAGCTACATTGGATCTAAAATATGTCCAAAATACTTTTTTTCCAGTTTATTGATCATTTCAGCTGTCTGGATCCTGTAGACCACTTTACGATGCATTGTGATGTGTAGAAGAAAACTCAAAGTACCTTATGTTTTTTTTCCCTGTTATAAAGTTTGCTCTATGGTTATGTCTAAACAATCAACTGGGTGACAGCGAATGACAAAATGGCTTGGTATCGAAATGGGACATGGATTTTTTCTTGTGATGTGTTGAAGAAAACTCAAAGTACCTTATGTTTTTTTCCTGTTATAAAGTGTGCTCTATGGTTATGTCTAAACAATCAACTGGGTGACAGCGAATGACAAAATGGCTTGGTATCGAAATGGGACATGGATTTTTTCTAGTCTTTTCACGAGTAATATTTTTGCTGGCAAATCCTTTCATTTCAACAGGTCAAGCTTAGATGTGGACTGAAAACAGAACTGACCGATGTGAATGAACCGAGCCGCTGCGAGTATGTCTTGCCCCCTCCTGCCCTCCCTCTCTTACCTGCTTGCATGCATATGTGCACACAGATCATCTCATAAAACTCAGCTGTCTTACTCTTTCTTCGTCATGGCAGATATGTAGCTCAGATGTCGACCCCTATCCATTGCCTTGAAGGAAAGCTTGGGGTACAATTTATTTAATAAGCAGCCAATTTTCTCTGCTCCTATTTTTCCTTCTCTTATTCTAATGTGAATAATTGATCTGACAGGAACTTGAGCGTAAACTTGAATCAATGCGCAGTGAACAACTGCAGGGTGGCCATGATGAACTGTAATCTGGGAGCTTCAGTTGGAAAATGCTCCAGATATTGCATCAAAAAGTGTCCATCCGAAGGTATCCGAGTTTATTTATGATGAGATGCAGTTTCTCCTCGAGTACTGGACCAAAACATTGCATCAAAGCTTCTTCACCATGTTCTTTCTGCTTGTCCTACACGGGCCCTTGCTAAATCTCCCAGTTTATATTTTATTTTTCCCACGGAAGATAAACTAGTTTGAGATTTTACCAAAGTTTTGAGTTGGGATCCCATTTATCAATTTCAGAACTAGATGTTGTTCATCTTTATAGAGTGGCTTTGAATTTTTAGAGGGATGTAATCAAGTTCGTCAATTTTATTACAAACTGACAAGTTGTGAAACTTGTACTGCAAATCGTGTGACCGTTGTTTTGATTTCATATTTGCGTCTGCGCTTCAGCCAAAAAAATAAATTAACGTTAGCTATCAATGACGTGAAGTTTTTTTCGTGATTTATTTGTCATTACCAGACTGCTCAAGAACAAATATATGTTTTTTTTCTTTTCATTTTAATTGCATAGTGAAATATGTTTGGAAGATAATTAAATTTACTATCGAAGACAGTGAAACGTTAACTATCATTTTTTTTCGTGATTTATTTGTCATTACCAAACTGATTAAGAACAATTAAGTTTTTTTTATTATTATTATTATTTCAATTACATAGTAAAATGATAAAACATGTTTGGAAGCAAAAATAAAATAAAATTAGCATCAAGTTTTTTTTTTTACAATGATTTTTTTCATTACTATAATGTCAGCCAGGATGTGATTTGGTATTTGATAAAATATATATAAAAAATAAAATTACAAAGCATATATATATAAAATAAAATTACAAAGCATAATGAAACGACTAAAATATCATTAAAAAAATTAGAATCAATTAGATTTTTTTTTCTTTTCATTGTGGTTTTTACATTATTATCAAGTCAACTTAGAGATGATTTAGTATTTGACTAAATATAAAAAATGAAAATTAAAGACAAAAAGGTGGGACACGTGTTACGCGTTATATGGTGTATAAACATCTCCTCGCGTCTACAAAAAATCTTCCATCATGACATTTGAAACGCCGCCGCCTTCTCTTCATGGTGGGACATGATGATGGTTTGGATTGTGCCGGGTAATCATTTTTTCTCTCTCTCTATCTCTCATCTCTCGAGATTTATAAATTGATCATCTTTGTTGTTAATACTTCAACTTCAGTCTTTATTATTTTGATTTTAGTTTTTTCTTATTCTTTTTATAGAAGTTTCATTTCTTTTCTTTTCAGATTCATATTTCATCCCAATTTGTTATATGATATTTTTTTAATTCGGTACTTTTGATTATTTTCTCGCCTTTTTGTTGAATTATTTTCTCTTTTCAATTTCACCCTTAAATCAAATTTTTATTTTATTTTTTTGTGTTGATTTTGATCCTCATTTTTTTTATAACCCCCCCTTTTTTTTTCAATTATTATTTTTTAACTTCACTCTTCAATAGAAAGTAAAATTTATTTTGTATTGTAATTTTGATCCATATTTTTTAATTATCATTTTTTTTTTAATTTTGGATCGTTTCGAATAATTGATAGTCTTTTTCATTTTAGTCGTTTAACTTATTTTGTCGAATCTAATTATTCAAAAAGTTAATGCAGATTCACATCACATTTTTTTCTATCTTTGTGATATTTAATGTTTTCTTTTCTAGATTATTGTTCTAATTTGTTATTATTTCCTTATTTGAACCAATTTGTTATATAATTCGAGTGATGATCTTTTTTTAAAAAAAAGAAAGCACTAAAAAAGGTCTCGTAACGCGGCGCACGTACACAGCCAGTCTCGTGTTTCAAAAAGCACGGAAGGTAGTCTTTCTTTGTTAAAAAATAGTAAATCAGCATCAATCCGTATGGTCAAAGGATCTGGAAATCAACGGTCCAAGTTAATAGAAGCCACCGAAGGGTATAGTAATGGAAGGTGGATATATGCCAATGCCTAGAGGATTATGCCTTATGCTTCTTTAGCTTCATGGTGCAGCACATGATGTCATTAATTATTATTATTATTATTATTATTATTATTCTTTCTGAAAAGAATGGACATTAATTAGACTGTGAGACAAGCTTTCAGTGTTTGATTATGTTCTTTTTTTTCCCTCTTTTTTCCCATCCAAACAACTTGGAAAGATATAGAATGATTTCCCAACTTTTACTCCCTTCATTTTTTATTAATATGGATGTCCGAGTTATTTTATATATATCTCAATTAATTTTATGGGCTCTAAAATTAACAAATTATATAAATTTTCAGTAATTATCATATTAACAATCATATAGGATTTGAACCTGAAATTATAAAGAATAAAGAGGAAAATCTTTGAATCCCAATATCTTTTTTTTCTATATTGGGATGAGGGTGAATGCAACATGGTGGAATATATATATATATATATATATATATATATATATATATATATATATATATATACACACTTAAGTAACATAAAAAATCACCAAAATTTCTTGCTATAAGTTTGTAATTTGAGGGGTAAAATATACTTAGTTTTTTCTATTATTGTTCTTGCTATAAGTTTGGGAATGAGATAAAATATATGGTGGCTTTTTTTTTTTGTTCCTTGTTATACAAGTTTGGGGAAGAGGAATCAAATTACAAATTTCCTATATATATATATATACATAACAAGAGTAAATATTTCTTTGAAAATTCTTTTTCTTCTTCTGTTTTTATGTACACAACGGTCAATGGGCTTATTTTCTTTAAAAAAATAAAAGGGTAAATTAAATTAGTAATTCTTAGATTGTGTGAAATTACAAGGACCATCAAAAGTTTGAGAATTTGACCAAAATTCATTTACATCTATGAAAATATTATAAAAATCTCTTTTTATACTCAAAATGTTCTTAATGATTTAATTTTAAAACCATCCACTTTAATAGTGACAAAGGTTTTAAAATATTAAGGGCATTGTTTCGTTGTGGGTTTTTAATATTTTCATTTTTTTGGATGGTCTCAATAATTTTATAATGCTCTAAAGTGCTAATGTAATTAATTTACCCAAAAATGAATAAATTAAACCACATTAAATCCATAAATTAAAACCTATGATTTCTCTCCTTATGCTTCATTGATTTTTTTCCCCAGCCAACATGCACATCTAGATCTTCAAAATAAATAAATAAATAAATAAACACCATTCTCTATTAAGGAAAAACAATCAGCTACGTACTTTATTGACAGTTTGACAATTAAAATAAAACAGCTCATAATATTTGATTTTATTAGGCAACTCATAATTCCTATTTAATATATCTTTGTTTGTCCCTCGAGAAAATATTTTCCGGAAAAGTTAATTTGCCCCATAATTCTTTTTTTATTTTCCGATTCTCAAAGGGTTTTAAAGTATAAAGTATAAACTGAAGGGGATCCCATCAGGAAAACGAAAATCCCATAACCCTATATATATATATATATATATATATATATATATATATATATATATATATATATATATTACATACACAATAAACGGCGTGGGGTTTTGCCACTGTAGCTCCCCTTCACAATCCACTATTGCTAGCTACGAGTGCACGCCCGGAAATGGCCCTCGGGCGCGGAGAGGAGGGGGCTGGCAGGGGCGGGGACAAAATCGGTTTTTCCTTTTCAATTTTCTATTTTTTTTTAAAAATATTCAGTTGTGAACGAGTGTATTGACGATTTCGTCCGGTAATAGGACAAAATAAGTCATCCGGCTGAGGGCACCGGGCGTAATTGTGCGCGGGCCGGACCGGTCCGGTCCGTCCCGCAACTTTTGAATTTTTTAATTATTTTTTGAAATGGCTAAAGACGGTTTTAGCTCCCTAATAAGACAAAAAACACTTCATTCGGTCAAGGGACGGGGACGGTAATTGTCCCTATTTTTTACAATTAAATAATCGGGTGCTGGAAGGGCGTCCTCCGCACGCGCCGGGCGGTTTTCCGCCTCACGCCCTCTTCATGCGGCGCGTGCGGCCTCCTCCGGTGGCCGGAAATTGTCTACCGGAGGCCAAAACGATGCGCCGCCGTGTTATCTTCCTCCCGCGGTGGCGCGTGTTACCTAAACAAGTCCGTGGGACGCGTAGGAGGCAGTTGAAGCCGCCGGCCACGTTTCTCTCTCTCCGGAGTGTCAAAGTTTCACTTTGGTCCTTCTACTTTCAATTTCCGGATTGGCTGTATATAACTCAATCAATGCGGTACAAAAGTTCCGATTTTTGCAATTTTATCCTCTGATTTCAATTGACAATAAATGTAAGTTGCATTTCAGCCCTTTGACTTTTACTTTTTTAATTTAAGCCCTTTATATATCATTTTCAATTCAGCCCTTATACTTTGATTTTTTTTTAATCCCTACTTTTGCCCATGTATATATAAGTGTATTTAACACAATAATAATAATAATAATAATAATAATAATAATAATAATAATAATAATAATAATAATCATGATTTTATGATTTTTCATTCTTACTCTTTTATTATTTTTTTCCCCTCCCGATAATTTGATAATTTTTTTTTTTCAAGTAATAGCCATGGTAATTTTTTTTTTTATCTTTTGTTAAAGTTTCTAGGATATTTTTAATCTTTCATTTACTTTTGTTTCTTTCATTATTAACATAATAATAATAATTATCATAAGAATAATAATAATAGTGATTATTATTATTATTATAAGAATAGTGCTTATGTATTCTATTATTATAATAATAGTGATTATCTATTCTTTCATAATAAAAATAATAATAATAATAATTTTTAATTGGTTTTTCTTGCTTGCTTTGTTTTGTTCATACTTTTTATTTTTTTTCTCGGTATAATTTAATAATTTTTGTTGTTTTTATTCTAGCGGCAATAATAATTTTAGATATTAAGACTCCGATGTTGCTATTGTTATAATATTTTAAATGAATATTGCTTCGTTTTCCCTGTTGTTTTTTTATTTTTCCTTTCTATTAATTGATTTTAATAATTTTATTATCTGCACAATAATGATTTCAGTAAGTTTTTTTTTCTTATTCGAATATTTTGCTCTTTTTTCTAATGTTAGTGCACACTCTTTTGTGATCGTTTATAACGCAATTCCTATATTTTAGAAGATGTAATATATACTTACGTGACAAGCTCAACTCAAAATTTTAAACATTTTATCTTTTAATCTATAATTTTTATTTACTTATATCATATAAATTGATCGTTGTAGATTTAATTGTATTAAATTATATACAAAAAAATACCTGCGGCAACGCGCGGGCAATTATCTAGTATATATATATACACGCACGTACCCCTTTAGCCCTTGTCATTAACTAGTCTTGTGCACAAAAAACCCCTTCAAAAACCCTTTTAGGCTTCCCCTACTTTTGTAGTAAAAGCCTCTTTGCTGTTGCTTCTTCAGGTTTTTAACGACAATGGAGAATATTTTGGGTGGTCGTAACATGATGGTAGGGGAGGACAGCAGGAATCGAAAGACTAAGATAGTTTGCACGTTAGGGCCACAGTCAAGGTCTGTTGAGATGACTGAGAAGCTTTTGAGGGCTGGCATGAACGTTGCTCGCTTCAACTTCTCGCATGGAACTCATGCTTATCATCAAGAAACCCTTGATAATCTCAGGAATGCCATGAACAATACTGGCATTCTTTGTGCTGTTATGCTGGACACCAAGGTATATATTCTTCTCCTCCTCTCTCTCTTTTGTTTTTCCTCCTTCAAGCATTAGCGTCTGTTTATAGATTTTCTGTTTTCTTTTCCTAATTTTTAAAAAAAAGATGTTTCTTGTTTTAGGGGGTTAAGAGTTTTTGTATGGTATCTTTTTTTTTCCTTTGAATTCTGTGACTTTATTCCTTTGCTGATGTTATTAAATTTAGTTTAATTAGAAATTAACTAATAGAAATTATGGATCCTCCAATCATGTAGTTCGACGAACAAAATCTATTAATTTGTTCCAGATCAAGTAGGAAATATTGCGTTCAATGCATGTTGGAGAAATAAAAGTAGTTGAGAAAAGAAATTAATGCTCTCTTAAAGGCCACCCCTGTCCCGTATATAGCATAATTCTAAGTATAAACTTCCATTTTCTGTTGTTTTAGTACAATCAATGCATTATGGAAACAGACAAGGGAATTCATGCTAATTTCCACAGAATAAGTTCTCTACTTTTCGAAGAATAAAATAAAATTGTCGGTCATGTACACTGTGTAATTGCATATGGGGGATATGCTGCGTAGGGAATCAACTCTGTTCTTTCATGGTATTATTGGATTTGGTTTGCAAATGTTTTCTTCCTCCTTATGTGCTACCTTATTTTATTATCAATAATGAGGGTTTCAAAGTCTTTATTTTGCTATGATATGAATTAAAGATCATGCAGAGTTTTTCCATTTGTTTCGGAATTCTAGCTGCAACACAAGGAACTTGGCTAACTTTTAATATTCTTAAATTGTGAAATGCTCAGGGACCGGAAATTCGAACTGGGTTCTTGAAGGATGGGAAGCCTGTACAGCTCAAGCAGGGTCAAGAGATACTTATTTCTACTGATTATAGCCTAAAGGGTGATGAGAATATGATCTGCATGAGCTACAGAAAGTTGGCTGAAGATGTCCAGCCAGGGAGTGTTATTTTGTGTTCTGATGGCACAATTTCACTGACAGTGTTGGTTTGTGACAAGGAAGCAGGGTTGATCCGTTGTCGCTGTGAGAATTCTGCTGTTTTGGGTGAGAAGAAGAATGTCAATCTTCCTGGAGTTGTCGTTGATCTCCCTACCTTAACAGAGAAGGATAAGGAGGATATCCTGAAGTGGGGTGTCCCCAATAAGATTGACATGATCGCACTGTCCTTTGTTCGCAAAGGTTCAGACCTCACCGAGGTCAGAAAGCTGCTAGGTGACGATGGAAAGAGCATCCTTCTCATGTCAAAGGTTAGTGGACAATAAATGAAATCTTATACTAATTTGCTTCTCGAGTAAACTTTCAATTGGCCTTAACTTTCTCTTTTAGAACCAAAGGGTGACTTCTTAAGATTGATACAGATTACTATGGTAACTTAGCAATGCCTACAGAGTGACTTCACTCTATGAATAGCTAATGTCGAGCTATATTGGAGTTACAGTTTTGGAGCAAAAATAGCATCAAATTGATCTTTTGGCTCTATATTTATGCAGGTAGAAAACCAAGAAGGGGTTGCTAATTTTGATGACATTCTTGCAAATTCTGATGCGTTTATGGTGGCACGAGGTGACCTGGGAATGGAAATTCCAATTGAGAAAATATTCCTAGCTCAAAAGGTGATGATACAGAAGGCCAACATACAAGGAAAGCCTGTAGTGACTGCTACTCAGATGTTGGAATCCATGATCAAGTCTCCAAGGCCAACTAGAGCTGAAGCTACAGATGTTGCCAATGCGGTTCTAGATGGTACTGATTGTGTGATGCTCAGTGGAGAAACTGCTGCTGGAGCCTACCCTGAGCTTGCCGTCCAAACCATGTCCAGAATATGCATGGAGGCAGAGAAACTTCATAGATTATGGGCATCTTTTCAAGACAATTATGGTTACTGCTCCTGTGCCTATGACCCCATTAGAAAGTATGGCTTCTTCAGCAGTCAGGACAGCAAACACCATAAAAGCAGCATTTATTTTAGTCCTAACCAAGGGTGGAACCACAGCAAAGTTGGTGTCTAAGTACCGACCAAGCATGCCAATTTTGTCAATGATTGTTCCTGAGATTCGAACTGATTCCTTTACATGGTCATGCAGTGATGAAGCTCCAGCAAGACATAGCCTTATTTACAGGGGTCTTATGCCTGTTTTGAGCTCATTGTCCGGAAAATTTTATCACAGTGAGTCAACTGAAGAGACAATTGAGCAGGCCTTTCATCATGCAAAGATGAAGGGACTATGCAAGCCAGGAGACTCGGTTGTGGCATTGCACAAGATTGGCGCTGCTTCTGTGATCAAGATCTTGCAAGTGCAGCAGTGATCATATCGTTCACGGCTTCAATAGAATGAAAGATTCTGCAGATTTTGAGGCATTTTTTTTTAGTTTAACTGATGTTGGATCAATGATAAGTAATTGAATATTGGAAGAATTGCATCTTCTCAATTTTGGCAATTTATTTTATGCTCTGCTTACATATGCCTAATGAGATCTATTTTTTCTGTGTTCTGTTAGTCTTCCTGCACCTTTAAACATTTTCTAAGCTCATTTAGTAGTAGACAGGTTTAATCCCAGAGGCCAATGCAATGTTGAGTTGTTTAGTTTGGCAACCAATCCCACCACAAGGAGAAAAGGTTACATCAAGTATAGCAGCATAGCCAATCAATTTTTTTTAACCATAATGCTGTTTCTATACAGGAAATGGTTTGTAAGAAAATACAGACAGTATGTTACTTTTCAATTAGAGGATGCAGCTATCCAGTTCCAGAAATCTACATCGTATACTGCAATACTGAGAAATTTTTGACAGTGAAATCAACAGATAGATTAAACATTATCTGAATGCAAAAACTCCTCCATTCACTTTCAATCAAGCTCTCAATTATTATGTACTGCTATGTGAAGGCAAAAGGCCAGACGGGGCAACCAGGAAAAAGTATGTCACACATACAAGTGTATAAGCCTAAATTTCTCCAGAGAGAGTCCCACTGATCAGTAATTACAGTAGTTTTCATGATCCCAGTTTGAGGGTATGGTATTTGGAAAACAAAACCAGTTATATGGCATCAATTCATTAACACTGTTAAAACTTCTTAAATGCACCAAAATCATTTACATATGGAGAGGAAACCCATTTTGCCAAGATAAGATGGAAATATAGTGAAGAAAGGCATGGAAACATATAAAACAAGCACAAGTATGTTAGAAATACAAGTGTTCAAGTCTCATCAGAGTAGGAAGCACTTTCAACGCATGGTGGTTGATGAGGGTGCTGATGAAGAACTCCCACCATTTTGAGATCCTGATAAAGGAAACAAACCATCAAAAGGCCATGGGATAGGGACCCAATACCTTCTCCCATTATTAATGATCCTAGCATCATTGCTCCCCGTTCTCTCTTCATCACTTCTCGACTGGCTTACTTCAGCCGTGGAATCATCAGAGGGCATCAGGAACCTGCAAACTGGGCAGGAACTATGAAGTTCTAGCCATGGAACAATACACTCTCCATGAAATTTATGTTTGCATGGCATCTCCTTTGCTTCACATCCAATGTCGAACTCTTCCAGGCATATTGAACACTGCAAATTCTCCGTAATGGAAACTGTTGGCATTGCTTTAACTGCTTCTTTCTCTGCTGGAGGAGTCCCGTATCGGTTAGGACCACTCCCTGCCAAATGATGTAGCAATAAATCCACATCAGGTCCTATAAGATAGTCCTGGAGAGAAACTGACACGTTTTGACTTGGGTTTTCTGGTTGGTTCATATCATCAGGACTGTGAAGAATTATTGCCTCTTCATTGAAAGGATTGACCAGAAATCACACCACTACTATTGCTACTTCCGCTGCCGCTCACCCTGTCATTTTCAGAATTCTCTGGACTCAAATGGAGATCTTGAAGTAAGCGTTGGACTGAAGCTGTGCTTAGTCTACCTCTTCTTCGAAGTAAGGACTCAAAGTCCAGCTCATCATCTTCATCCTGGGAACTGGTACTGCTAATATGTTCTTCAGCTCTTCTACGTGAACCAGAAGTGCCTAAGCCACCCATATGGTCCAGCAAGAAAGTATCCCAAAGTGAGAATGCATGATCTGATCCTAAATAGAAGATGATGTTATTGACTTCTCTCACGCTGCCCATCTCTTCCAGAAAACCACTCTCACAGAATGGGCATTTGATCTCAGCTTCCGGTACCGGATTCACCATCTGAGAACACATGTGACACCAATACTGATCCACCATCTCATCTTCCATCTCCCTTTATCTACTACACAAGAGCCAAATAAACTAAACAATGAATCAAAAGAAAAAAGGAGAAGAACCAAGAACCAATCAACATAGAAAACAGAACCTACAGAAACCAACTTGCTAGATTCTCCAGGACATAAAACCGTACGTACTTGTCAAGAGCTCTTGCTTGTTTATGCCATCATGCATACATATCTAACAAGCAGAACTCTTGGATGGATCCAAGGAAGGGGGTATAAATCTTGATGAAAATATAAAGTACCACAGATTGACTCATCAGACACTACCAAAAATTGAATCTGCCTCTATTATTTAAGATTGTGATAGAAAAAGATTTATATTTCATACAACCTCTTCACTGTGCACAAGTATTTTTCAGAATAAACAGATGGTGAAACAACTCGCTATTCTTTCATGTCAAGAAAGTAGAAAAGATAATTGCTCCTCGAGACTAAAAGTATCTCACTCCAAAATCCTATCAAAGACATGCATGCAGAACACTACATAGTAAGCTGCCAAATCTCTATAGAATTAAGACAACAAATCAAATCTAGAAACCCATTGAACGTTATCAAAGATTGAAAATGAGAGCGGAAGAATAGGGTGAAAAAAAAAAGACGGCCTTTCTCGCTTTGGCGAAGGGTGAGATATAAGAATGTTCTGTACCTTATGGATGAAGAAATATAAAAAGTTTCTTTCACACTAACAAGCATTGTCACAAGGGAAAAGGCAGCAGGTTATTTATTAAAATTCCAGTGGTTGTCATGTGATACAATAATCTTTGACGTAGCACTGCTTATATACACTACCTTCCTTCAACTCATTCCTGAGCCTTGCAACTTATCAACAAATTAACTGCAGAAACAATAGCAGACGCATAAAAGTAAGATAGCTTTTTTGCACCTTGTGGATAGAGGAAGTGGGTGTTGATTTTTATCTTATGGTTTGATGTTTGTTGGAAAATAATGAAGATAGCTAGCTGGTTGGTAGAGAGAAAGAAGAGAATAAAAAAAAATGGTGATCTCTCTCTTTTTTTATCTCTAAAACTTGTCAACTTCTTGAACTAGTAGTATTCTTATTGCTCAATGATTTGTTTACTGAATCATGGTATTAATGAATCATGGTACTAATAAAAATAATAGCAGCTTGTAATTAACTGATGTTGAGTTTTCCTGTAATTTGCTTTTCTTCTAAGTGTGTGGTCCATTGGTTGGTGCTGATTCGTTTTCTCGTGAGAAAGCTTCACACCTCTAACATGGTATATGGTGGAGATTAATTAACGCATTGACCTATCGAGATTGGACTAATGACAGATAAATCCCAGCATTTGAAATTACTCTACTCTATGAAAATTCAATTACTTGTTGAGCGAGTCAGGACTCAAGTCCCTCAAGGGGACATGGCGTGATGGCAAAGGGCTTGAGATCTGCAGTGTAGATCTCGAGTTCAAGGTTAGGGCGTGCAACTCTTGTAAGAGCCTAGGACAAACGGGTTTTACTCGCTCATCTGGGCCCACAAAAGTACGCTTTCCAGGGGGTGGGGTTTCCTCGAATCAAAAAATAATAAAAAAAATAAGAGTCAGGACTCAAGAGTTGCTGCAAAACACCAGGACTGTGCCAGTTCCCTAAATAGCAAAACAAGATGATGAGCAGAAAGTATGGATCAAACAACAGTGCAAAACCCAAATATACAGGCCTAAAACTAAAGAACAAACTAGTGAAAGGTTAGGTGGAAGAATAATTGAATAAAATCCATCAAATGTCCAACCACAATTATATCAGCAGAACAGGAGCATCAAAGCAGAGATCTATTATTTTATATACCAGTTTGCTAAAATGCTTTTCTCTGATTTATGCTCAAGATATATTTCATCTGCAAAGATTTTTCCTTCTCATTTGTACAAGTGTTCTACTTTTCCTCCAAGAAAGTTATCTTCCATTGAATTTCATCATGTTTTGCCACACTAGCAGTCCCACTCCAGTCATCAATACAATTCCTTGCTATCACTAGGCCTTGAAGTCATTTTATATTTTCTTTCGTAACTTCCTATTTGAAATATCTTTTGAATGGTTAGTGAGTTTCATCAACTCGTTCTATGTATCAAATTTGCAGAGGCTGAGAGGCAAAGGAATGAAGAAGTTAAATAATGTCATCATCTTATAACTTCACGGTTTTCATACTCAAAAAGAAAGTGCACTTCATCCATAACGAGAGATTGGAGTCCTTGATATAATTTTGATGATGAAAACTGTTTTTTTTTTTTTCTAACCCTCGATTATTCTGCTTAGTTTTTTTTATATATATATAGAATAAAGATACTGTTATGAGATGGAGAGAAGAGAAGTTTTTTTAATATATCTTTTTAAATCATACATTCATCATGTTGTGTGCATTTATTAAATAAAAAAATAACATTTATTAAATAATTTTTTTTCAAATTGACCAATAGAATTTTAGCATTCATATTTATTAAATTATTTAAAAGATCATTATCTCACACATCACTTCTTATATTCTATCACTACACTATTTTCTTCATGATTTAATAATTATATTAGCATAATGCGCATGGCGTAACGTTAAGACCTTACACACATTGATTTCATAATATATCATAATTAAGTAAGAGAATGAATAAGAGTCATGCCATGTATACATCATTGATTCAACATGGTCCCTTTTATATACATGAGAATCACCCAGGTGGTCTAACAATAATGTCTTTTGTCAAGCCAGCAGAGTCTTGAACTGCTGGTTAAGAAAGGCTTTCTCCCTTCCTCTCACTCCCATGCTTGTCACTCCCGCGGTGCATTACATGCTCATTGGGCTTGCAGGATGTTTAATAGGGCCCAAAGATTAGTTGTGGTGCGTGCAAGCTAGTCCGGACACCCCGGTTATAAAAAAAAATTATTTGTCAAAGACAATTCTGATACCATCATACTAATGCACTAATTTATATCAAATAATAAACAAAAAATATTATAAAAACTTTCATAACTGATCTTAGAGTATTAAATACATAATCATCATAAATTATGACATAACATAAAATATTTTTGTTAATGGATCAACAATCACAAGATTGGTTCTAATGTGTTCAATTGACACTATTAGTTTCTAAACTTATTTCTAATGATAAAGTATTTTAAATTATATATGTTTTGCATCCTTTCAGTATTTGTTATTTTTTTTTTATAAAAAGAAATAGTTATAGTTTTGGAATTATTATCTTAAATTTTCAACAACTTGGCATAATTAAAATTTCTATCGCAGACTTATAAATTGTCCCTCTCATGTTTTTCATCCCAAAGTTATTAGAGAGATTTCTTGGTCTCATATAGTAAACCAAGTTTATTAATTTCAAACAAGATATCATTAATACACATAATTAGAAATATGAATTTACTCTCCTTGACCTGTAATTATTTTGTTTTTCTTAAATTTAAAGGAAACAATAGTATCATTAAACATCATTTTATGAACAAGTTGTTTAAATTTGCATATTTATTTCTTAAGATTTCATATCATTTACTCTTTTTTTTTTCAACTAAAAATCTATTTGGTTAATCCATAAAGACTTCTTGTACTGTATTTTTGTTTAGAAAGATAGATTTTACATTTATTTAATGTAACTTTAAATCATGATGGGCTATCAAATCAATGATAATTCAAACTGAGTTTATTTAAATACTAGTGAAAAGGTTTCTTTGTAATCAATGTCACTTTTGTAACTAAAACCTTTATCAACAAGTATAAATTTATAATTTTTTTAATGTTTCCATTCAAGTATCATTTATTCTTGAAAATGTATTTACATCCATCTTTCATGGCATCTACCATTTATCATTATTATCACTATTAATGGCCTATAAAATGAAAAGATAGATTGTCATCAATTCTCAAGTCAAATTCAGACTTCCATAGATATATCACATAATCATTTGAAATAACAAATTTTGTTTTTTTCTTTGAGATATTTCTTATTGTTCATCCATTACAGATTCAACAATAATGTCTTTATTTTGGGGTATATAATCATTCATTTATAATTCATGGTTATTTTTTAAACAATTTGAGGAACAATAACTTTAAAAGATGTTGATGATAGAAAAAAACCCTGTACCTTAACTTTTTGAATTTTTTTGTATTTTATGGTGTTTCACTCCCACTAACTTCTTTATTTCCAATGAATCTAGCTTTTACAGTTTTAACATTTCTTGCATTATAATTAAGATAACAAAAGAATGACTTATAGATTTTTCTGAATATACAATAAATAAATCATTAGTTGTTCTTGAATCCAATTTCATTTTCAAGTGGTTTATAAATTTTTATTGAAAGATTGATTTAAAAAAATAATTCGAGTCAACTTAGGTTAATAAGTGAAAAACCAAATCTATTTTAGTATATTTTAATTAACAAAAAATAGTCTAGGTTGACAAAAAAACATACTTCTATTTATAGTAATTTCAACTTTTTTTGGTTGTAAGTTAATTATATAAAAAAGATCTTGAATTATAATTTAAAATAAAAAATCTTAATTAAAAAAATCATAAGTTGGCTGGGATATGTTTCAGGTGTACGTGTCAATATTTGCATCCATATTCAAATCTAGTAGAATTGATATAATGGGAAAAACAATAAGACAATTTGTTTTTGAAAAGGAGACGCGTCGTTCCAGTACATGTGGTACTGGCTGAACGCATGGCATGTCAAGCAAGGCTCTGATTAGTTACTCTGCAAACAATTCTACTTCTCATAAATACCCTTACCACTAAGACGGTTACGTACATTAAACCTGTGTAAATACTCACCAATCTCAGAGGCATTTAAGATATTACAAAAAAGGAGAGGAAGCTAGGTTATCTACCTCACCACTATAAAATCAAACTAAAACCCTAACACTAAAACTTCACTACGTGATCTTATCTGAGCAGAAGATCTGGACTCTCAGCTAAGACAAAATCCTCTCTCTATCTCTCAATTGAGCCACCCTCTATGTTGCCATGGCTGCTGGCGGCTCCTTCATTGAGGAGAAAATGAGAGAGAACCGGTTTTTTTTTGTCGATTTTGAGGTGTCCGATCCTGTGATGAAGACTGCCTGAGGTCAGAGCCCGATCCTTTATTCTTCGATCGGGCAGTGATGGCTTCTCGGGCTAACCCACAACCATCATTTTTTTTCCTTTATGCTTTTTCTTAGTTATCTATACTTGGATTATTGTTTCTTTCAAGTAAAATATAGAAAAATTAATTTTAAAAACAAGGGGGCTTGTTTTCTATCCCTTCTCTAGCTATATCATGAATTTACTTACAAAGTCCATTAGAATCCTTCTGTACAAGCAATAATGTATTGGAGTTGAATCTAATTATGGAATTTCGTAATCTATAATGCTTGCTTTTTGTCCAACAGGGTGTAGGTTTCTGCTGCTTGTCACTTGCCATCCTCTGCAGGTAGTTTTAGTGATTATCTATGCTCGAAAATTTCTGACTTGTTTTCGTTTTTATAAGACATTGTGGGTTTAAATGTGAGTCCAATAATGTAAGTTTTCAGACAGTTTTACGGTAAGTTTGATGTGGCTGAATTAAAACTCTTAAATAGTGTATATTCACTAAAGCAGTGCCTCCGACGTGATACTCTTGTAATAGCTACTTATTATTATTTTTTTAAAAATGCTACTTGTTCATGATGAATCCGAGAAGAGTGACTGTATTTGTCAAAAGATTGTTATTTTAATAAGATTGATTGTTTATGCTCATGTTTCCCTTCATGTGATCCCTTACATTGTCGATGAATTTAACTAAAAGCTTTTTATTAGTGTTAATGGGACTTTGCCTTGACTGAGCTGAAGAAAGATGATGCATAACATTGTTATTCAAATCCAAGGTTTTTTTTAACTTATTATGATTGGTGGTCGTGTGCTAAAATTTGATGGATTAAATGGAGCATAGGGTCTAGCTTCTGGAAAACCCTTTGAAAGTCAGTTTCTTATATGTTCATTGCCTTAACATTAAATAACTAGAAAGAATTAATCCGGATTTGAAATGGGCATCTGTAGGCGTATGGATTAAAATGTTGATGTGGATTATGTTGGTAATCAAATTTCAACAGGTTTGTTAACATGGCATAAATGGGTCAATGGATTGATTGTCGAGGTCGATATGTAGAAAGCGAAGAAGCTTGTGTTTCTTGACTTTGATCCTGTTTCGGAGTGTTGTTTTGTTGAAACATGTTCGATCCTGTGAAAGTGCAAGCTTTACATATTAGTAGACAAATCCAATTACTGGGATTGTAGGCCTGTGCTAAATTTGATCGATTAGTAAAGGATATGTATTTTGGATGAAGGACCTGTGGCATGAAAATTCACTGGAAGCCGTCGCTTATGTAATATTATCATGCACCAAAAAGCTAGAAAATAATCTTTTGGGGCCCCTGGGAAATCATCTGGGCATGAAATGGGCGGTGCTTGAATATATTTTCCAAGCATCTGTGCCTGATAATCATCCTCTCCTACTTACAATATCAAATAAAAGAAGGTGCTTCGCCATTGCTTCCGCCACCCCGGGTGCTCAACATTAATGGCCGAGGGTCATTGCATTTGATTTGGAGAAAAGAGAGAGTTGATGGATTTCAACAAGACGGGAGCTTCATTATTACATAAAAATCATATCTACATCAAGAGGGCCAAAATTAATTTTGTTTGATTTTGGATTTTTAGGTATTTGAAGTTGATTGAATGATGTGTTAGTGAGATGTTTTGGGATTGAAATAACTTGAAAATTGAGCTTCATGATCGAGAGGCATTTCCTTGATTTTCCAGCCAGTCTGGGAAAGGGAAATGACAAGTCTTGTATCTTGGCAGGAGACGTGTAGCTTATTTTAAAGAAAAAAATAGAACCAGATCTGGGCTTGAAAGCCCACTTATACACAGGCTTTTCCTTGCAATGTTCTACGCATTCTGGGTCGTGGACCCGAGAAAATGAGCTATGTTCTAGCTTCTTTTAAAAGGCGTTAAATCATTTTCTTTTAAAAAACTATTGAACATATTTGAATCTATGGCTTGTTGTTCATGTTTAACGTGTTAAACCACAGCAACTAGAAAATCGTTTTCTCTTAATTTTGCTCTTTTATAATTGATACTTTATTTAAATGATTTTTGAACTTGTAGTTTAATTAATATCCCTTTTCTGTGATTTATTTATTTGGATACAGGTTTTTTTAATGGTACTGTGTGTATTTAGTTTTGCAAAAGATTATTTTAATTCATCTATAATTGCTTTAATATTTTATATAGATAATTTTATTTTTTAAAATAAAAATATTTATTTTCACATAATATTTTTAATGTGTATTTTTGTTTTGTTTTATTCTATTAATTCAATATTTGTATATATTTTTATTATTATTTGATAAAATAAAAAAATAATTCTAGTAAACTAATTCATAATTGGGTAAATATACTGTCTTACAAGATTAAATATATTGATCTCTGTATGTCTTTTGATTGTTCTAATTTTAATTTTAGCTATTGTTAATGATTGTTTCTCCGATTTATTAATATATATATATAGTTTTTAGTTTATTTGATTACATATTTTTTTAATGTATAAAAACGTATATAAAAAGTTAGTACATATAAAAATTTGTAAAATAAAAAATATTTAGCCCGCAGCTTAGCGCAGTACAGATAACTAAATATAAACTAATCAGCAGAGAAATCTTCACTACTACTCCTTATCTTCTTCCTTCGAAGGCTAAACTTTCAAGTGATTTCAGTTAGTGTGGGCATGGGATATGGAATCTAGAACTGTCCCCCATGGAAGGTCTGACCAAAAGCCCAGCTTGCAGGAGCGACATTGTTGGAGATGATAGATCTTCCATCACTTGTTGTCACCTTGAAGGAGAGTGCTTGCCCATTCAGGTAAGAGCTGCTCTGCCAATTTTGGCCCCAGTTGCGAGACATCGGCTGCCAACCAGTTCTAGATCCTTTGACGGAGACGGAGACAACATCGCCGGCGCCACCAACGTTGGATACGAGGACGAGGTTGAAGTATGAATGGCCATTCATAGTGAATCTGATTCCTCCAGCTTTCCTACAAGCAACTCTGTAAACAAAATAAAGATTGTTTGGTTCAATATACTGTGCAGATCTCAGAGCAAAACAGGGTTAGCAGTTTGGTTTCAGTTTAGGCCGTAATATTTTATATCAGTTAAAAAAACATAAGATAAAACATTGCCATTTCTATTTCAGTTTAAATTCCGATTCATTTTGGATATTTTCAATCAAATATAGTTGAAATATTCCGGTTTCGTTCCGTCTGTTTCCATTTCAGCTAAATAATATTTTTTTTAAAATAATAAATAACTTTATAATATCAATTATATCTCTTAATCTATGTTAAATTAAAATAATGAAATTTTACGAAATAAAAATTGTTGGTTCAATCTATAGTGCAGATCTCATAGCAAAGTTGAGTCATATTTATATGATGAAAAAATGAATGAGCTCACCTTCTGTAAACGACAGGGACTATTCCTGCTTTGAAACGAGCTAGATGTTGAAAAGCAGGCTGAGAAAGATCGAAGTGCTGGGACGGCGGGTTGCACCACCCTCCGGCACTGTTTGGAGGGCAGAAATTCGTTGCCGTGATTATTATAGATCCTGAAAGACACCACCTGGCATCATTTACACATTTGAGCTCGAAACAAGCTCCGCAAGCTAGTCCATTCTTGAATAAAGCTGTGCTCAACGCCGCCGTGTTTGTCCCATAGCCTTGGCTGTAGAGGTTTCCATAGCCACAAGCTCCTCCTGTAAATTGTAGCGTACATATAAATTGATTGAGCTATGAACTGCCATAAAGCGAAGAGATGTAGTGTAGCAGGTATCTCATTGGATCGATTTTGGTTCTTACCCATTGTGCCGGCAGCATCGCCACCTCCATAGAAGGTGGCATGAGCGTTAGACCATCCACCTCCATAGCCATGAATAGTTTTCGACATGCTCAGGAAGACTACGAGACAGATTCCAAGAAAATCCATTTCCTGCAGAGTGACAGCAAAAGAAACACAGTTAATCTGTGATATGGATTATTTTTGCAAGTGGGGTAATGAAATTATCGATGAGTTTGTGCTTACAATGGCCTAATAAATTTGAACTCAAAGAAATCAGCTTGGAAAACACAAGTCAATGGCTAGGGAAAGACAAGGAAGAAGCTGGGTGAAGAACCTGTATTTATAGATGTTTGTGGAGAAAACTACATGCTATCTGAGTAGATATTAGCGAAAAGGAAGTGCTTTACTACCAATTTTATAATCGTGACATGTAGATTTTAAAAAAAGAAACTAAAAAAGGTTGTGTAATTAATTTCAATCTCCGAAAGGAAAAGAAGGTTGCTTCCTCTTACTTTTTACGTTTAAACTTCGAAAAAATTCAGTATCAATAGCAGGGTTATTAGTTTCATTTTATTTCGGCTGAAATGTCCGAAATGTTTTTGTGCTAGTTAAAAAAACAAGATACAAATGATGTTGTTTTTATCTCGGTTTAAATTCCGATCTATTCCAGATTTTTCAGCTAAATACTGGCCGAAACATTCCGGTTTCATTCCGTCCATTCCGTTTTCAGCTAAATAATATTTTTTTTTAAATAATGAATAATTTTACAATATCGATCTAAAATTAAAACATTCTGTTTCAATTGAAAAAACAAAGTACCAACCGAAATAAAATTGACAACCCATGACTCAAAATAGGAGGATGTCTTTAAAATCATTTGAGAAAGAATTTAGTCCCATATGGTATATAAATTAGCTTATATGACAAAATATTTCAAAACATTCAAGTTCTTATAAACTTAATTTCGTACCATTAATTGCTTTTGTTATTTTGATTTCAAATTTTTAAAACTTTATTGGTATATATTAAAATGTATAAGCTTTAAGGGTTTCCCTAGTTTCAAAAATTTATTAAATTCATCTGAAATCCAAAACAATTTCTTGCACCATTATAGAGTCTTCTCTCTACTGCTTCACATCATTTTACATGTTAAATGTATCCTTACAGCAGAAGAGCCTGTATAGATGTTCTTTCTGGCCTGCCTTCTGTCCCTGCTATACATCCCACATTTGACCTAATATCAACATGTTCTTGCATGGTTAACTATCTTGCCCGATCTCTCCTGGATGTCTATAGGGAATCCTTACAGAAGTAGAAAAGTTTCGTGTTATTTAAAGAAATTGTTTTAACAAATGTTTGGGGTGTCTGTTAAAGCTAGAAAGATAAAGAGATTGCACCGACCAAGCTCTTTGAATCTCTAATAATTTTGAGTGGATAAGGGACGATGCATAAACGTTACTTTCTGAATTCTTGACCTGCTATTCCTTAGTTTATATTATCTCTGAGGTGAAAGCATTTATATGGTATCTTTTTGTTTTCTGGTCTACTGCTATTTGACGTCCTTGGCAGTGTTGTTAATTTCGTTTCGGCTGAAATGGTTTGTATCAATTAAAAAAATAAAATAAAATAATATAGTTTTTAAATTGCGAGAGTAATGATAACATTCTTCTAATATTATACATGTTTATAATTTTATTCATAAAAATCATTATATTGTATTTTTTTAGATTAAATTTCACAATTTTAAATAATTTTACTGTCATTCTGCTGACATGAGATGAGAAATTTCTCTTTGAAAATATGTTTTCCAACGCTAGATCCTAAAGGGAAAGCAAAATACAGGCTGCAGCCTGCCTACGTGAAAAAAGAGGTTGACAAATGTCTAATCAAAATTCTGTGCACGTGGGAAAGAGTCCATAGTTGAAAAGATAAGAATTATAATGGTTCTGTACTGTTGATGAATGAATCTCATCATGCTTTTCTTAGCTGTGTCCAGCTGATGAACCCTAACGCTTTCATGCTGCAGCAATTCTATTCAAAGAATAAAGTACTTCTGATCTTTACAGCTTATCCTACCATCGGCAACGAAATTGTCAAGCTGTGCTAATCATTTTCAGGAATTTTGGATATTGGTTTGGAGATGCAACAAATCATAGCAGAAGATTTTCTCCACCAGAGTATTGTTTGCTTCTGATTTGCTCTTCTTCAAGTTCTTCGCATACTGTTCTGGATGCAGATTTCTTCACCCAGTAACCAAAAACATCAACTAATTAATACTCAAGCCTTATGCAAAGACTCCACCAGAATATGTAATCTATTGATGCCCCCTCAAAATCCCCATGCTGGAATAATGAGTAGCTGGAAAATATGTTTGACAGCCAACTTTTTTTGATTAGTGTCTGTTTAGGAGTGTGGTTGCGATTATTTTTTGAAAGTGTTTTTCATTTATAAATATATCAAAATGATTTTTTATTTTATTTTTTAAAAATTATTTTTGACATTAGAATATGGAAACGATCTAAAAACTACGAAAAAATTAATTGAAAAATAAAAATAAAAAAAATTTTCAATTTTTTTTCAAAAACACTTTTGAAACGCGCTCCAAAACACCCTTAAATGCTTAACAGGCAGCTTCCTTCTTCCCCTTTGTCTCCTTTCTTTTCATTCCCTTGTGGATAAAATGGTTTTGAAAAGGACCAGTCCAAACACTAGAAAAACAAACAAAGTTACACGAGAAAAAAATACCAAAACATCAGAGAAAAGAACAAGCTGTAGCACATGGATCATCATCACCTTTCCAAATGGAACTGTCCAAAAGCATCAGCTAGAAATGGAAGTTAGGGGACATAAAAGAAAATTATCTGCTTCTTTAACCTAATTCATGTTCCCACATTTCTATTGATCGACAGCTTAATTGATATATAAGAATATTGCAAGCTCTTTGGGAGCGTGGATAGGGTTCTGTACCTAATCAAACTTAAATTATTTTCTCATTATCTGAGCACAAAGAAGTCTACTTTTTTTTTATGCTAGGGTAAATGGGTGTTTGGTGCAGAGTTGTGGATAGCAAATTCCAAGTATTCCTTGTCATTAGAGACTATTCCAGTGGGGAAAAAAGTCCAGTTGAAGATAACAACAGATCTTGAAGAACAATCATACTTTAAAACAAGTTGAGCAATATTAGAGATGAACTGGTTGGAATTCATATACCTAATTGCACATGGTATCACATGGCTACTGGTTCAAGCTGTAGAATAAGATGTAAAGGTAAGCCTAGGGGACCTAATTTTGAGACACCTTCATACTTGGTGCATATAATTTGCCCCACATTTTATCCAAATTACAGGGTCTTCTCATCATGATTTACAAATATGGTTTTCCAAGAACAACTCTACGCCACATGAAGCTAGAAAGTACCCACGCACCTGCATCATGGAGAGCCCACCGGGGTTCTCCTGTAGACTTGTGGGATTAGCCACTCGGAGTTGAAGCCAGCAAGCTCCTACACTTTAGAGGGGGCAGGCATGTGGGTGTATCATGCAAACCTCCAGATAGTGGCATACATTGAAATAGATTTGGACTTCACACAAAAGAGAGTGGATAAAATATATAAAGAAGAAAAGAAATAGGTGTGCACCACCACCATCTATTCAAGCCACCAGCTTGGTGGAATATTTGCTAATTAATAACTTGAAGAGTTGAGAATAATGAATGAAAGAGCTCGCATGGATAGTCATAAATAGTCAAGAGTCAGGGAGCTGCCACAGCTTTGTATAATAATGAACAACATGCAAGGGTTCTTACCACTGTCTTGAAAAATGAACCCAGGCAGATTTAAAAAGGTATCATGAAAGATTCATCAAACATCTAAATCTTCAAATCTACTGGAAAGTAATTTACATACATGAGGCTACTCGATAAACATTTGGTGTAAAGCTGGTTGCTGGCTAGAAGAGGAACCAGTCTTCTGGAACCCCTTGGAGTTGAAAAGTTCTTTAACCAGACTTCCCCTTAAATGTAAAATGCCTTCTAAGTCGGCTGTTTATTGAAGAGCCATTGTCATTCCGACGTGACGCTGTACAGGGCCAGTTTCTCGTCAATCTGTCCTTGATATGATCTGAGGCTTCCGTATTACTGCGACCACCCTGCGCCTCAGATATCACCACCCCTCTGCTTCTCCTTACAGATCTTAGAGCCATCTGCAAGGGCTCTGAAACTGGTGGGGGCTCTTCAATCGAGCCGATGGTTTTCAAGCACAGAGGGCAAGGAGGGTCATGAATCTGGGTCTTTGGAGTGACTTGTTCCAAACATTCAGCATGGAACACATGGCTGCAGGGTAATACCCCAGCAGTTGGCATGTCACTACCTCTCATGATTCGATGTGAGCTCCAGGGAGACTTTTGCCACAAAAGTTTTCCACAAACTCCACATTTTTGTTCCACTACAGGACCACTAGGTGACCTCAGACTCTCCATATCCATGTGCTCTGCAATGTCAAAACTTTCTCCATCAATCCCCAGATCATAACTGCTGGCACTGCTCCATCTAAAACCCTCTCTTCTAGAGCTTGCACTGGGATCTGGTGACATCTCCAACTTTTGAAGCTCAGTAAGGGTTTTATGGAACTTGTAATCAACACTTGAACTGTTATCATGCCAATGAGATGGTGATATCCAATCCTCACCCGGTGTTAACCTCCCAAGGCTACTGTTATCTGGGTCACCTAAGGTTTCACAATCTGACACAGGGTTGCGGAATACTAACGGATAAACAGCTTTTGACATGTAAGAGCGTCGATTTGAAAAGTTGCGACTGGAGAAAGCAAGTGGTCGCTTGCTAGTTGATTCCCAATGGCTGGACTCAGAAAGTGACGACGGGGATCCAAAACTAGGGGATGTCACATTTGTTCTAACAGCAAATCTTCTCTGAAACATGAAACACCAGAGAAGAAAAATGTCATGCAGTAGAAACTTTTCAGCCAGATCTAACAAACCAAAAGCGTAGCAATAAGTCACCTCAGTGGAGCATGGAAACCAAGTGGGCTGGGATCTTGATCCTGGCAAATGAAAATATGTTAAGATACAAGCCTGTAAAACAGTAATTAATAAAATTGCCTAGGTCTCTGGCACGAAACCAGAAACTCAAGCAACATAACTCTGCTGCATTTTATTAAAATCAACTCCCAAAAAGCAAGTCATTTTGACTTGGATAAGGATTCCTGATCCTACACTCAAAAGAAGCCTTGGATGAAAATTCTCTTGTGATCTAAATCCATCATCAATATAGATTAATGCACAGATTTCACTTCATTATTTTCAACCATCTAATTTTATCTACAATATAATCATGGATTTTGCTCAATAAGTTTTTGTTTTAAAATAACAAATAATATTCTTAGTTTCCAGTCAATCATTTTGGCTTTCGCAAAGGTTATTTTATATAAATGAAGCACTAGATAAAGTTATTGACCAGCTTGGGGGGTTAGGAAGGCCTTGCTTCCATTCTGTATAAAAGAAATTAGCTGCACCACATAGCAAAGTATTGATTATGAAAATGATATGATGGAGGAAATTAAAACATATCCCAACCCCTGCAACCGCTAGTCCATGGGCTAAATAACTTGCCTACAGATTATAATTTCCTCTTTTAGACATACTTTCTATGGTTAAGTAAAAGTGAATAACTTACTTGACCGTAAACCATGGTTAGATAATAACATGTAAAATTACTAATAATAAGAAGAAAATGGGTACCAATAAAGAGTACAAGAGAGGTCATACCAAGCTCGACAGCATATTTCAATAATTATTAACCAATGCTTAGCTTGCAAAGAAGCTGCAAAGAGAATGAGAACTGCAAAACTGGTTGATTTATAGAATTTGCCAGTTCCTCATTATACCAATAGCAATATTTTGCTGGTTTTTAGTCTAAGGTGCATTTGACGTAGAATCTCATGGTATTCTCAGTAACATACCCAAGAGGCTAACATATTACTCAATGTCTTTTCCAACCCAATATCTTATTCTGGATAAATCTTGTATACATTCGTTGAAATTGCCGCTTCCCTCAGTATTTGCAAGTATAAATTGATGGACCACCAAAATCACCTTAAACACGACCAGTTGATCATGAAGCAATCATATGAAATACAGTTAATCTCTGCTGAGAAGCTGACAATGCCCTTTCTCAGCATTGCCTCTCCAAAACAAGTGTTTGAAATTGGCATTTTTCAAACCCTAAATGCCATTAGGAATTTGATGGATAATATAAGATAAAAAGTTACACCTGATTTGATAAATGTGATTAAGTTCAGAAACTTTCTATAGTTTATATAAAGTTTTTGTCAGAAAAGAAGAGAAAAGCAAGGCCCACAGTGCAGGTAATAGTGAAAGAAACTTAATTCAAACTACCTGATTACAATGACATCATATTCCACACCATTTTTTTAGCATGTAGCTCACGTTAATGTTAAGTCATTAAGCTAAGGACAGAAAAAAAAAACAAAGTGGTGTGATAAGCCTATGGAAATAAGCATTAGATTTAGAATGTGAATCATAAGGCAAACAAGAAAATGAATCCCTGCAGGAAAAAAAAATTGCAAACAGAATTGGGCAGGACACAGTGCCTCTGATAAATTTTCCAGAAAACTAACAGAACATCCAGCGGATTTTCTGCATTCGGGAACTAAATAGCATCGTAGATGAGAATGACCTAATCAACACAGATTTTATATAATTAGGATATTCAGCTAATTTAAGATTTGATTCGAAGTATGATAAATAAAATTACAATTTTCTATCCTTAGCTATCTAGTGTTAGAAAACCTTTCAATTATGGTTTTAAAAACACCTTAAATGATAAAAAAAAAAAGAAGGTGAGAAACAACTTGAACACACAAAAATATATGAACAGGAACAAGACAAAAACCTCATCTTGCACTGCTCCATAAAAAAAGACCTCTAAACAGGACTTGCACTTGTCATGACGGGTATACAAAAAGAAAATCAGAATACCATGAATCTAATATTGGAGAATAATTTTATTAAGATTACCTCCAGCAGTAGAGACCGCAATGTCACTAACATTAAAATTTTGCACTGGTGATGTCCATCGGGGCCCCTGAACATTGTCAGGTGGGCTATCTGAATAAGAGAGTGCACCATCAGACACAGAATGATGATGGTTGGTATATCTTTCGCTTCCCAACCAGCTTCTGCTTCCCCTACTATTTGAGGAAAATGATGAATCATGAACTGCACGAGACCCATGTGATAAACCATCTGACCGTAACCTACAATCCCACATCCTCAACGGAGGAGGTGAGAAACTAGAGTTTATTCGCCAATGTGGTTCACCATTATTATTGGAAGAGTCCCTACCAGTGGCAGATGATTTTTCTCCATGTGGCCCAGCGGCCACACAACAAAGTGCCCCCGTGTTAGCTATTTCTATTGGCACAAAAAAGTTGTTTTGCAATTCAGTTAAATATAGTTATGGTCAAATGAAGGTCCACATGGGCAAAGTTGCTAGGTTGGGTATAATGGCAATGCTAGTTCTGAATATTGCAACCAAGGATCACTATATAAGATGATGACAGAGATCATTGAAGGTAGCAGTTACCCAGTACTTTGGAACCATCATAGGAGGCATATCAGATTTCCATTCTGAATCAACTTATTATAAAACAATTCTTAAAAACATCAGCATGCCTAGACAAGTTGCTGAACAAATAGGATAATTTCTGATGCCAAGTTCCACCTGATGTCTTCCCTTCTTTACTGCATTTATCCAATGGCACCAGTTTAACAACTGAACTAAGATGATACGTTCAAGAGCAAAACATTTATCAAATATTCCACATTGATAAAGAAACAATATTCATATTAAGGACTAAAAATAATGAACATTTGAATACAAGTCTAAAGGACACCACAAAATGCTTATTATTCAGTCAGAGACTGACCTCTGATAGACTTCAACAAAGAAAGACTTCAGTTTTCTTTCATTTTGGAAGTAACAAATGTAAACTCAACTTGAAGGTGACCTTGTTTTCATGACACGGACACATTTTCAATTTTTTGGAGGTTTATTGACATACTCTTCTAAAGGATAAATGACAGCAAATGCTGCTGCATCAATTGTAAGGGACACGACGCAAAATCATAGCAAATACTGGACACCTAGACCATCATTCCAATGATAACTAAAAGGTCCTTTCAACATGAAAGAGGGCAGTAAACAAACAAGTAAAATTATGTTTGAGTACAAAATTATGTTTTCTGTTCTATATGCAAAAGTAACACTAATTTACATAATTAAACACAACAGTACAAACAATGCCTGAACTGTTACCTTCTATTTGCAGCAAAAGTAATAATAACAGAAGATGACACCACAACGGCCCCAAATCAAATATTCCACATTTAATTCTAACCAAAACTAAGATTGACCCAAAAAGGCAAATCATTCTAAACACAGGCTGCCATTAAGAAATAAAGAGAAGAGACGCGCGAAATCAACATCAATTAAAACACCCAATTAACAAAACTATACCAACACCAAAGAAAGTAATGCACACCCAGAAAAAAAAAAAACCACCAACCCTTTTCATATTTCCAACCAAAATGAAGAAAACTTCTCAAAACAAACACAAAATAAGGCCATTTACATATAAAATAAAGCATGGGTCAAGAAACAAAGTACCTCAAAATGGCAAAAAGAAACGAACTTGACTGCAATTTGCACGGGAAGAGATATAAATGAAAAGAAGAAACGAAACAAAACCCTAAGCTTAAGAGGTTGAGGCTATGATAATTGGAGAGTAATGGGGGTGTAGGTATAAAATATTCACCTTGTGGAGAAATGAGACAAGAGAGAGCAAAAGATAGGAGCTACGAAAGGGATGGACATGGCAATGTTCCTGTGCTTTTTTTCCCCTTAATTAATTAAATACTTTATAAATAATTATTATTATTAGATTGATTAATGATATAATTAGTATAGGCAACAGGTATTTAAATTTATATAATGAGTCCGGTACGTATTGTTTTTTTTATATTTTTTAAAATATATCAAAATAATATATATATATATATATATATATATAAAAAAAAACTATTTTAAATATTAATATATTTAAATGATTTTAAAAAATTAAAAATTTAAATAACACAGTGACTATAATATTATATCCTTACAATAATAAATCAAAAATCTTGTACTGTCCCTGAGACACATCCATTACTTTCCAAGTATCGTTTGCTATCAGATTGGCCAGTGTGATTTTTTTTTAATCTTTTTAAATGTTATTTAATTGTTTTAAGTACAAGGTTAATTCGATTGGATTTTAATTGTAAAGTAATTAAAAACATCTAATAAGTGTATAGTAAATATTTTGAAAAAAAAAATATTTTTAATGGTTGTGTTCATACTTCATATATCAAAAAGGTGAATTCATGAATTTCGTGTAAATAATTTTATCAATTTATTTATATATTTGTTATATTTAGGCAATTCAATTCATTTGCTCTCAATTATTAACAAGCATCCACTTGCTTTGGGAAGGTTTTTTTTTTTCAATTTATATTTTTTTTTTGTTTTTGTGGATTTTATATAATATATGTTTAATATTGTTGTACAAGGATACCTGTTATGAATTTGAAAACAATTTGGTTTAAAATATAAAATTATAGCTAATTATATTTTATTTTGAAATCAAAACAAGTCTGAATTTAAAAAAATATATTATTTTGATGCATTCTGAATAAATTTTTTTTTAAAAAATAACTTTAATCACATTTTAAAATAGTCAATGTGTCACATGTTAATGAGTCGTTCACGAAACTATTAAAAAATAAAATATGGATTTTTAGAAAAAGGATAAAAAAAAAGAAAATAAATACCTTGAAAATGAAAGAAGAAATCGAATTGTTTTTATGGATTATGTTCTTCATTTAAGACTACACATTTCTCTCTTTTGTAGTATTTTGTTTTTAGTTTTTTTTAAAAATAATATATTTTGTTAGTGGTTTATCAAGTGACTCGTTAACCTTGAGCCCTCAAACTAATAAACTTAGATGGACGGACAAAATATATTAAATTATGATTGTAGTTGTGGTTGTTTTTGAAAGTAATTTTTGTCGAGAAATAAATCGAAATAATAATTTTTTTATTTAAAAAAATATATATTTTTGATATCAACATATAAAAATAATTTATAAGCACAGAAAATAACCTAATTTAAAATAATAATAAAAAAAACATATTTTTTAAATATAGTGTTAAACAATATCAAGTATTGTATAATATCATCGGTCTGTTTGTTTAAGTGTCACATGGTTATGTCATTCACTAAACTATTAAAACATGACACATGGGATTTTAGAGAAAAAAAGGCAAAAAAAAATTAAAAACAAAGAAGAAATTGAATATTTTTTATGGGTTATGCTCTTAATTTAAGGCAACACATTTCTCTCTCTTCGCTTTTTTTTTGGTATTTGTGATGGGCCTATTTCTAATCCATTTATAAAATTCCATGGGCCATTTCTATCGTAGCAAATGATTTTTCATGGGTCCCTCAAACTAATACTCTTGGACGGGTGGGTGTATATATATATATATATATATATCTTAATTAAATCATAAATTAAAGGTTTAATCTCCACACACGTTCAATATCTTAAAAAAAAAAAAGCAAGAGTATAATCGAAAAAATTCATAAGAAATACAGCAATACAATGGAAAAATAGGCTATTTTTTTCCTATCAAAAGTAACAGTTGCTTATTGTAAGATCTCTTTTTTAAATGTTAAAATAACAATTTTCTTAATTAAACGGCTATTTTCCCATCATTTCTTATTGTAAGATCTATTTTTTAAAGGTTAAAATAAAAAATAATTTAAAAAAATAAAACTTTACAAGTGCAAAATATAATGGTGTTTTAGGTAACTCTGTTTTAAAATTATTTTTTTCAAAATCATTTGTTTTCTTAATGACAAACACTATTCTTGTAAAATATGTACACACATCATATAAATTTAAAATTTATTAAACATATAATATAAATAATATATTTATTTTTTAAAATATTTGTAGTATATTACAGTATTTATTAGTCATTTTCTATCTTTATAGCATAACATCATGATTGAACTAATCATTATTTAATGAATTTAAATTAAACATTTACAAGCATAACATCAAAGAAATTATTTTGTTGCACAAGAAGTAACTAATGATATCTTATTAGTTGCTTAGTAAGATTTTAAGGAAATAAATAAATTATATTACATGTTAAAATTGATAAAAATATTTCCACTTATATTTTTTTTCCATTCTCCTAGTATTTATCTATTTCTTCAAAGTAGGTCTTGAAAAATAACCATTAGGATACAATTGGTTATTCAGTGGTCACCATAATTTTTTTAATGTCATAACCAATACCAAAATTTACCTAAATGAACAACAAAACACATGCAATAACCACAACACAACAATACTAAAGAAATCCATAGTTATGGAATAATAAGAATTTGTTATTGATGTATGAAAAATATATAAGCATAACATCTTCATCGATTTGTATCCTTATGTTGTTCTAGATGAACAATACAGACCCTTGTGCAAGAAATTGGACAAACTTGTTCTTCTTCTTTTAGTAGTGGCAAACATCTTTCCACTGGAACAACATTGGACATGATAAAAATTATTTATCATATTGTCGAAGGTGCTAAACAACTCTACAAAACATTTTCATGTTCGGTCTATCATTGTCCATCATATCAAACACTACCTAAAAAATACAATAGTTCTAGATAATCAATTAAGCGACAAGTCATAAATAAAAAAGACCAAAAATCACCCTTACTGCATCCTTTTAAACAAAGAACTACCGTAACTATGTTTTTTCTCCTAAATCTATTCAATAAATGTCATTTATTGTCAAAATTATTTTATGATCCTATTTATAAGTCTTTTTTTTGTGAATGTTCATTGAGTTATCATTAAGCTTTTATCCAGGAGTCTCGCTCCTTAATTTCAATTTTATCCTAAATTTACTTTATGCATATCATTAACTATCTAAATTATTTTCTAAGCTTATTTGTTAGTTTATCATCATATATTGGTAAAAAAAAGTCTTACTTCTTAATGATTTTTATTTTCCTATTTTTATTTTTGATTTTGATTTTAGTACAAAAAACCATTGCATTAGGCCTACAATTGTGCCTAAAACTACAAGACTTGTCAACTTGATTGTTAAAACCAAGTTAAGTCATAACATCATCGACTTGACAAAAACTTTATAAGAATCCATTGATGTATTTTTGAATTCATTTTATGGATTAAAACCACATATTAGGTCTATATTAGTCCCTAAAACTAGAATATACATCAACTTGACCCTTGAAACCAAGTCTATACAAAATGTCACCAATTTGATGAAAACCCGATGATGTGATTTTAAACTCATTTTAAGGTTAAAAACAATATGTTAGGTCCTCATTCATAAAACTAGGAGACTTTTCAACCTGACCATTAAAATAAAGTTTAAAAACATCTCTAATTTGATGAAAAAATTAATAAACTCATTTTAAAGTTAAACAACGTGTTAGGTCTTTGTTGGTCCCTAAAAATATAAGACTCGTAAATCTAATCATAAAAAAATTAATGAACGTATATTGAGTGGCACACCAATACAAACTTACAAAGAGAGTATCCTAGATTTCACTAAATTTCCCATTACCCAAACCATGACATTTAAATAAGAGAGTTGTTGTGACACATAATGTCGAATGAGGGGCCTGTTTCCTTGATATTTAAGGTGGTTCTAGGGATAATTATAAGCTATAATTATAGAGTTTAAGAGTTGTCACCTACTATTATGGTAATTGAAAACTTAATGGTATGCGAGAGTCTGATAAGGAACTAGTTGTACAAGATGAAAACGCATTACCCCTAATGCACTCTAACTAACATAAACTGCATTTTTCATTTGATTTTTTTCTAGGTCAAGTTTCTATTTGTTGGTCTCATCTAAGATTCAAGGTAGATCTCATTTCATAAGAAAATCTTTACCTTATTAGATCAAAATATAATCATTCTAAAGTGTGAATCTTTGCATCATGTCTATTTCTTTGTATCTTTAATATCTAATGTATACTCCATAATGTAGTCTTACACTCACAAATTCAAAGTCTATGACTAAAAACTATCCCTTTAAATATAAAGTAAACAAAATAACCAGGGAAGGATTTTTGATATTTTGATCAAATCCTAACGAACAATCATAAACTAATTATGATACTCATTTTGTATTTTTAAACATAATAAAGATACATTTTTTTTCTTTTTTATATAAAAAATATGCTTGAAAAACAATTTATTTTCTTCTTTTGAAATAAGGATATTTTTGTTTTTTCAAAAATTTCGGGGAAATCAGGTATTTTATATTTGGTTTGTATCTTACAATATAATTCTGCAACTCAATATTGAAAATTGCTAGAAAAATACATGAAAATCAATATTTTGAAATGACCATTGAATTTTTTTTTGTTTATTATATTGTTACTTTATGGGTTGGACCTAGTTAGGCCATTAAGCTAATTAACGACCCAAAATGTATTTTTTCCTCTTTTTTTAGTGTTGAGTCAATCTCGTCACATTAATATATGGATAGGCATATGACCTAAACCTAATAGATTTTGGGCCATATGAGGGCCCAACATCAATTTTATGGTGAGTTGGACCTAACATAGTTTTATGGGTTCAGTTGAAACGGGTGAAGCCTGGGCCTTTATAGTCATTTGGCCAAGCTAGTGACCATGCCAATTATTTTCCATTGCATGCAAAATTCCTGCATGTAATGGCTACGAGGAGTGGGAAATAGATAGAATAAAAAGGTTAACTAGTTGAGAAGGACCTTAACTGTTGACTCAAAGTGACCATCATGAATTTCTAAATTTTGACTATTAAAAGCTGCTTGAGTTGGCCTCTTTAGGGCAACACCTCAGCTATTGTACGGTTTATTAGATGGAAAGAATCATGGTAGGGTGTAATACAATATAAGTCCATCATGGAGATATATATTTATCAGATTTGATGAAAGAGACAAAGTATTAAATGCATATGAAAATTAGCCACTTGAGTAGCATTTTTAGGTGAAAAAGAAAAGGACAATGACAAATGATCCAAACCATGGGTTGTTTGGTCTTTTTTCTTCAAAACAATGCTATTTTGGCTTAAGGATTTTAATTTAGAAATTCTTTTAAAGTTTAACGGAGTCCTTTGATTTTTGATTTCTTTTCATCGCATCTGTAATTTACTTTAAAATTTTATTTTTTTGCAATCTTGTCCCCCACTAAACTTCAACAGCAGCCCTGAATTTTAAATCTTGACCCTTGATTGACCATTAAAATTTTACCCCATAGTGTCAATCAATTAATTCCTTAGAGTTTGACATTTGTTGCTAAATGGTCATTGGACATGATTTTTTTCAATTAAACTCTTAATTGACCCAAACTTCTAATTCTCTTGCAATTTTACCTCTTATTTTAATCATTCGACTTTGTAAAAATAAAATTTGGTCCCCTAAAATTATAATCTTCTCAATTAAGTCCAAATTAAGCTCCTAAACTTTATTTTTCATGAATTAAGTCCCTAATAAAATTAATTTGACTCATTTAAGTATAAGTCCTACAAACTAATTAAATCTTTTAATAGAACCTAAATTAATTAAACATAATTAAACTTTAAATTTAGTCTATGATTAAATCAAATTGGTCTATCAAAAATCTAATTATGTCATTAGACTAATTTTTATGCAGATTTATCTAATAATCATTTACTTTGAACTTGGGTTTGCATTAATTTTTTAATCCTGGACAATTGGATACGATCGCGCTCTTGACTTTGTCCAAAAATTTTTAGCTTGATTTTTCCATATATTTGGGACGTTCCTTAACCTATTCCCAAAACAATAGTCTCCTTGTTGCTGTTATTGCTGCTACTGCTGCTGCTACTACTACTACTACTATTTTGAAAGAAATAAGGATTGATTCGAGAAATAACCTATAAATAGGTTATAAAAAGAGTGATGATTAATTTAAAATTATAGACACATAAAGGAGAAGACAATACATTAAGTATAAACCTCTTTTGGTAAAATATATTAGACAATAACTCACAACATTATGCCTTTCATTCTTCCTTTCTCTTATGGAACAATAAACCATAATAAGTGAGAATTAGAGAGAAAACATGTTAGGCACAACATGAAGCAAAGAATTACTTTTTTTTTAAAAAAAAAGAGTTTAAACTAGGACAATATATGCATAATTCATAATTCAATTAAATAAAACATATCCAATAAAAAAACTGTAAACCCCGGGAAATAAATGTAAGTGTTAAATTAAAAGAGAAGTAAAATAAGTTGAGAGGAGGGTGAAATTGAAATAAATGTAAAGATTATGACTTATAATATAAGAAGAGAACATGTGGGGTAAAAAGTAGCATTTAAAGGAGATGGGGGGTCTAAGTGCAATAAAAGAAATTGAGGAGTATAAATACTTTTTTTTTTCTCATTTCCAGCAACATGAGATGGGAGAGAGAGAAGTTAGAGAGATGTTAGAGAGAAAAAGATTAGAAGGGGCGGAGCTCCGACATCCATATCTCGGCCGGACACCGTTGGATCGGTCTGATTTTTGGGTATGTTGTGAACCTAACTGTGGTCTTTAATCTGACCGGAGGGATTGTCAAGAACTAAAGCCGTTTGAGAAATACGATCATCTGAATATTTCTGGAAACACCCCCCTCAAACCCGTCAGAGTCGCCGACCAGTTTCTCCTCTTTCCACTGTTGGATCGGTCTGAGTTTTGGGTATGTTGTGCAACTAACTGTGGTCTTTAATCTGACCGGACGGATTTCCTATTTCTACTCCGGTGGAGTTTTGCATTGTTTTGAAAAACCCTGCAAAATCTGCTTCTCCGACCAGTCAGAGCCGCCAGCTGGTTTCTCATCCGTTTACCGTTGGATCAAGCTGAAATTTGGGTATGTGGTGCGTATGAGTGTTATTCATGTTCTGAACGGTGGAGATGAGAATGGTACACTTCAGCAAGGAGATATTGATGCTTAACAGTAGCTCTCTAGTTTAAGGTCAGTCTCCGGTTTAACCCCGATCTTGGTAGATCCAACCGTTGCAATACCCTGAAATTTGAATATGTTTTATATAATGGGTTTTTCTACATATTAACCGTTGGTATTTGATAATTGTCGAGTTAATTGTGATTTATTGCTATTACAATTACTGCTGAGTGCTGTCTTGACAGCAGATTTGTTTGTGTCCTTATATGGGTTCAATGTGTGTTTTCAGTTAGAATTTTGTTGAAGGATTATGTGTTGAAATTTATGATTTCAATGTGTGATTTTGTTGGGATTTTGTTGATGGATTATATGCTGAAATTTATGGTTACAATGTGTGGTTTGTTGGGATTTTATTGAATGATTATGTGCTGAAATTTATGGGTTCAATGTGTGTTTTCGGTTGGAATTTTGTTGAGGGATTATGTGTTGAAATTTATGGTTTCAATGTGTGATTTTGTTGAAATAAGTATGGTGACGAATGTGAAATTGAAAATAGAAATATACTGATTTTATGGACGGTGATGTCGCAGGGCGGTGCGATCGGGATTGAACCATCGTCTAGACAAGAACAACCCAGAAGTAGAGCAGGTAGGTGAATTACACCTCTCTTTTTATACGACACGTAAGAAGTATTTTAAGTTGAATATTATTCGAATGTGATAGAGTTTATATTAGATTGTTGAATGCTTACATGTGAATAATCGATTGATTAGAGTTTATATTAGATTGTTGAATGCTTAAATGTGAATAATCGATTAATTAGAGTTTATATTAGATTGTTGAATGCTTAAATGTGAACGAATGATTGATTAGCTTCGGCTAATGGCATCCCAATGGATGACCGGCATGAATGATTGATTAGCTTCGCTAATGGCATCCGAAGGATGGCCGGGGACGAATGATTGATTAGCTTCGGCTAATGGCATCCCGAAGGGATGGCCGGGACGAATGATTGATTAGCTCGGCTAATGGCATCCCAATGGATGACCGGCATGAATGATTGATTAGCTTCGGCTAATGGCATCCGAAGGGATGGCCGGGACGAATGATTGATTAGCTTCGGCTAATGGCATCCCAATGGATGGCCGGCATGAATGATTGATTAGCTTCGGCTAATGGCATCCGAATGGATGGCCGGAATGAATGATTGACTATCTTTGGCTAATGACATTTGAAAAGGATGACCGGGGTGAATGAATGATTAACCTCAGTAAATATGCCTTAAGAGGATAGACGGGTTATTAATTTTGGTTGTGTTGAGAACGATGTTTAAGATTTTGTAGACCCGGGATGATTGGAGCTGTTATGGTTTGATCCATTTACTTGTTTTGACTCGTTATCGTTAGTGCTTGAGACATGTTATTGTCTCGGGACATGTTATTGTTAAATTGATGCATTTATATGCATTACAAGCTATTTGTACCAAGTACATGAAGAAATTATAAATGTTAATGCCTCACAGTATCGCCGAGACCGTTTAGTTACCATTATAATTATCATTAAGTAATTACATTTTCTTAAATGTTTTGTATTGCTGTAGGGACGTCACATCCACGAGATGTCTAAGGAACCCGATACACGGGAATCTACTTTTGCAAGGAACCATGTAGATGCATTCTAAATCACAATGTATTTTTGTGTGAATCAATGTCTTGAACACATAATTTTTATTAGACCTTTTTGTGTAAATTCGTAATGGCTATTAGTAGTATAGGAATGAAACCTCATGTCCATGTATGTATATTTTTAATATGAATTTCTAATTATGCAACCATAATACTACATGTTTATGTAAGATCCACTTTTAATGAAATGTTGATTGTATGGATGGTAATCCGTTGATGTGAGGTAATCAGGTTCGCTGATTTCCGGTACCATATGTGTTAGATATACATATACAATCCGAGTCGTTACGGTTGGTATCGAGGCATCGGTCTTGATCACTGGGGTTCAATGATAATGGCATTGTTGTGATGATTTTGAAAGGTATTATAGGATGGTTCGAACCAGACAACAAGCTAGGACTGACCCAACCCTTACATGAGGAAGGGGGGTCGAGTTTACAATATGACTGTATGAAGCGGATTCCGTGGTAGATATTACATTTTATATACCCGCGATATTGGTTCATTCCGAGAGAAGAGAACCAACGGGGAGGTCGGGAAAATTCTACTTCTCGACGGGTAGATATGCCTCCAACGGAGGCATTTGAAGGCGAGCGACAAATCAATATATCTCCCTAGTAGCGCCCTAGATGGTTGCGCCTGAACATATTTTTTAGATTGTGCTTTCATGGAATATATAGTACGAGGCTTGGCGGTAAGGATG